>OX419341.1:3410083-3449312 GCA_948470475.1 Galaxea fascicularis
GATCACTATCTTTACTCTCTTTTTGCGCTTATGATACGAAATTGAGCTCTGCAAGGCCTTTGTCAACTACCTTCCTCCAATGTATCCTTATCTCTTTCTTTGATTTACGCGAAACCTTTTAGTGTCACTAGTAACACAGATTGTTATGGGTTTGCACAATGTACGGCGTCAAAATGGCAAGATATTGGCAGACGATTTTATTAAAAGCAAGTCCATTTTCTTACCTATTGGTCAAGACCTGTACTCGTCGGAGCAAAAGGGCTCAAAAGCCCCATTTTTGGGCAGTACAGTACTTGCCCAACAGGTTATACAGATGAGTGTTACCCAGGGCTTGTCGGGCAACTTTCTTACATGAATCCAGTAACTGAATGAATCCCCCGGCAATAATTTCAAGATCGGGTTCAAGTTTAAGTTTATTGCGCGCTCAAATTAGGATTTCAGAGTAGTGCCTTGCAGGTCATATTAAAAAAACACTTCTAGAAAGGGAGGATTAATAGAGTAACCCTTTAAACCCTAAGAGTGATCAACATCAAATTTCTCCTTGTAATATCCATGCTTGATAAGAGGGAGTGGTCATAAGAATTAAGGACAGAATGACACAAGGTGAATTTGGTTGATATTTTAACAATTTCTCCCCACTACTTCTATTGGAAATGTGTAGAGGGAACAAATGAGAAAATCAAAATACATGCACGGTACTTGCCTGTCAGCTAGCACAGGCGCCAGCCTATGTCTCCCCTCTCAATTGACATTTGACTATTTTCGTATCAAAGAACGGTCTGACAATGCCGGCAATGACAGGCCCGTTGGGAAGGGGGTGTGACGGGTAAGTCCGCACCCCCCACCCCACGGGGTGCGGAGGCCCGCTCCCAGGGTCCACCTATTGTGGACCGATGGCTTAAACAACAATTTAAAAAACAAACTAAGCAGAAACTATTAAACCAAATATCTTAAATTGGAATTTAGAAAGAGCAGTTTTGTGTGGCTCTGAAGAGACACCCCTTCCAACTCACGCGGGAGGCGCTCGAGCGATTTGCCGATGGCGGTGCGACGCACCCTCCACTTCAAAATCCTGACTACGGGCCTGAATGGCACCAGCAGTATATACATATACATGGCTATACATAGCAGTTTTTAGTACTTCAGTTCTTCTTAAAACTGCCCTTGTTAGCTGTGGTATTTGCTATTTGCTGCGCAGTCGACCGGTGCGTTTTGTTTCTTTCAATCGACAAGACTGTTTTTGTTTGAAATAACTGTGTACATTTAGGATGGTTGATGAAAATTCAGGAGTTTCAACTTAAAAAATTTAAATTTTTAATCAATTTTTGACAGGATTCTTGGTGGGTTTGCTTTACATATTATGATCTCTGCTGGCCATATCGTGGTAATATTGTAGGTCGTACCAATCTAAAAGTGTTGAACATTTGGTATTTTTAATTTCTGCTTGTTGTCTCTGCTCTTTCCAATGCGCGTGGAATAAGTCAATGTTTGTTTAGTTTGTTTTTAGTTTGGAGCGGTTGGGTTTTAAACTGTATGCCGTTTGTTTTTTGGTAAAAAAGGTAATTTAGGAGAGATAATGCTCTTGTCAGGAAAGAAGCAAATAACAAAGGTCCCGAGGTCCTGGAATAAATTGCAAAGACATTATGTTTGTTTTGTCGGACAATGTTTTCACCTTTTATCGTAATTGTAATTTATTGTCTTTTTTCTTCCACCTCTTTGTTAATGGGCTTTTTAAATTTTATAGGAACCCTTTTGTCGTAGGAACTACAGTTTTAAAGTTAATCAAAGATTTAAACACATGGAAGGCAATCGTACCGTCAATTCAACCGCAGTTTTGTTTTCATAAGAGAATAGATGGGAGAGCCCATCTGCTGATATTGAAGTAGTTAAGATGTAAAGACCAGCTTTTGGCGGTTTTGTAGAGAGGTTGTACCCTCAGGTGCTGGAAAATCAAGCCCTTTTTGTTTCGTACTTTATTGGAAAGAAATGACGCGAAATCTCCAGGAAAGGGTCCCAAAACAATGACCTGGGTTCAGCGGAGAGGTTTTTCGATTACCTAGTTGCAAAGAAACCTATTGCCTTATCATTACACACAATATTACTTAGATGTTATGTATTCGTTATGCAGTCCATTGCCTTTTAGTAAAGTCAGTGCCGTATTCTAAATGTTATCGTTGGTGTTGAGAAAACAACTCGATGTTCATCTGCTTGTTTTTGGCGTACGAAAAGGTCGGCTTCAAGTGGAACACATTAATTTACTTTGTTAACTGCTCTTCGTTGATTACACCATGAAACACACTTCTTTGCTATAATATGGTCCTCTTAACGACATCTTAAAATCTCTGCGATCGCTTTTCGTAATTTTCTTGTCCGTATCCCGTATATAAAAGGCGCCATCACGCTGTCCAAAAAGATCGAGTAAATTCCCGCCATTCTCACGTTCCTTGGCGGGAAAACACCGAACGCGTCCATGCTGTCCATGAGGAAACACGGCAACCAACAGGCGCAAAATACAAATACAATCAGTGAGATGGTTCGTGTTATGTGAATCTCATCCCGGCGTAGTTCTCGCGTTTTAAGTTTGTTTGGCAGGTGCTCTGTGGCATCATTTTTAACAAAGATGGTTACACAATGCCTTTCTTTGTTAAATTCAAGTTCGTTTGTAGTTTTTTTCTCTTTAGCCTTATCTTGAACAGTAATCGAGTCTTGCCGTTTTCGTGAAAGGTAAGTAAATTTCGTAGAGATGATCCCAGACTCGTTTCCGTTCATGCACGGCTTCCTATCACGTTGTTTTGGAAATGCGAGAGTTTGGCAAGCTGCGGAGAGATTGTTCCTATTCAGTGTGTGGTTGTCTTTGTCGATGCCCCGGATTTCTTCGTTTGATTTTGACGTTTTAACAACAATATGTTTGACGGCAATTTTTCGTCGATGGGCCTTCACTGTTTGTACAATTCTAACATTACAGAAGACTACAATGATAATGTCTACCAGCATAAATGTGTTTGCCGTGACTTTAAACGACGTGCTGGTGTTGTCAGTGTGACACAGCGCAGTGCGAGGGTTAAAACTGTAATGCCCCCAACCCAGTAATGGTGGACTACAAGCGACAACACAGCAAATCCAGATGACAGATATGACCTTCAAGACAAGATTCTTGTAAAAAATCTGTCGGTATTTGCTAGGGTAGTGGATGAGGATGTAGCGATTTAAGCTGATAGCAGTAAGAGTAAAAAGGGTGATAGCGAAGAGGAGATAGTTTTGATATCCGTGAATTTCGCAGATCGTTTCGCTAAATGTCCATTGTCCTTTCGCAAGGGTCCACACAAACACGGGCAACACCGTAACAGCGAGAAGAAAATTTCCCACGCACAAATTCAACACGAACAAGCTGGGTATAGTCCGCAGTGGTTTTCTCTTGTACATGACAAGCATCATTAGAAAGTTTCCCAGCGCAGCCGAAACGAGAATTAGCGAGGCAAATGCTACCTCGAATATTACCTGTAAAATGGATCTCTCCTCAAGTGGTAGAGAGCCGTCCTCTGTTTTTTCTACCTTCGTAGTGAAGTTCATGTTCAGCGATAAGTTAGCTCATTACTTAGATTGTCCACCAGAGAAGCCATCGTCTCAAAGCTAGAAATTGACTTTCTAATTAAACTGCTTTGATATAAGGTCTTTGCAAACAAAAGGCAGAAGCTGTGTAAATCCCTTTGTTTGTGGCAGCCATGACGAAGGCGCGCTCTTTCAGGCTCTCAACTGTAAACACGCAAATTCGGAAGAGCTGACGAACTAGCCGATGGGATGTTATTGTTATTACAATTTGAGGCGAGTGTAAGATAAAAGTACTATCGGTAATCATGGCTCTGGATTTGTTTGGTGCCGTTTCACCAGACTTCACCAGACAGGTGAAGTGCATTGCTAATCTTCTTAAGCCAGCTTAACCTGAATGTCATTTTTGACTAGATGAGTACATGGTGGATTACTTAAGATTTAGTTTCACGTTAACTGTCCCGGTTTTTCAGATCTGCCGAGATCATTAAGCGGAGGGCATACCGTGTCATTACGTACTGTAACAAACATTCACAATTAATACCTCTCAGTGAGGAAACAGGATTTACCACTGAAAATAACTGCATTTTCTTTTTAAGTAAATGTTTCGAAGATTTCCGCCCACGAGCGAGTTCTCCCTCCTAATTCATAGACACAAACGCAATTTTGGCACTCAAAACTGACACTTCCTTGCTAAGTATTTCAAATACCCACTTTATTGCACGAGGGAAAAAAGTGTAATTCGAATAATCCACAAATGAAGGAAATCGCTTTGTTGTATAAAAGCACGGTCAGTAAAGATGAAAAAATATATCGCATTGATGGCATTATTGAGGATTTATATACAAAAAAGCCTTTGCAATACTAAGTGCAATTAACATAAGGGGTCTTCATTGGACCAAGATATCGGCTTGGTTGTCATTTCGTTGGACGTTGCCCAGTCCAATAATCATAAATTTTTCTTGAAAATTTTTCGCTTTATCAGGTGTTAATTTATCAGTACAAAGGAAGAACAAAATTAGCAAGCGCATACTTCAATCCAACGTTCATTTTAATTTTTCTAACTCGTTTTGCTTTTCAAAATATGGCAACAGCAAATTCGCTGTTAGGAGCTTAAAACACTTTATTCTGATCTACAATTCTATACTTTACTAAATTTTATTCCATTTATTTGGGAAACATAATTCTGTAATTATGGCACCACTGTAGAATGGAGAAAAGGAGAAAATAGTTCAATAACATCATTGCAACCTTTTTGTTCCATTTTACATTACCACAAATTGCCGAGGATAGAACTTTTAATCCTATCTCAGCGAAAACTACGCCTTTTGGTTTATGTCAATTTGCATGTTCAATTGCGGTTTGCGGCCTTATTGTCAAATGTTGGACAACTCGTACGGTTTCAGCACAAAATCAAATAAAAAATTAGCAAACGCAGTGCAAATAAACAGTAAATTAGAATTATATAAGGAAAGAAGGAAACGAAGAAACAGACTATCGAAAGAAAACGAACTAGTCGATTTTTATGCGAATTGAAAGTTGTCACTTCAAAATGTCATGGGAATGATACCATTTAACCTTGAATGCGTCTTCCTTGTCGCAGTTTTAGTTCACATACCAAACTTCCTTTAAGGACGTTCGCGCTAATTGTTCACGCGCATCCCTACTGCGCACGAAATCCATGTCGCAAGGTCATGCCACGTCGCCATCGAGCGCGTGCGCTGAGGAAGAGAACTAACCAAGTATAGTAAAAGGATGGTAGCTGTTGCGTTCCCTTCACCTTCAGTTTACTCTCTTAAATGGTCGGTGACCCCTACTTTTCTTTCCAGAAACAGACTTAATTTACAATTATCTCCACATTGTCCCAAAATGATCAAAAAAATCAATGTGGGAAGTTAAAAACAAATCAAGATTTCTCTCCACGGGACATCGAATCCTACCATCTTGCGGCTGCAAGGCGCGTCAAACTATGGTCCCTAACTACGAACTTGTTCTTTAAGGAACCTCACCAGTTGACTAAATTCACTTAATCGGTGCACTTAAACAATATTTGGCAGAGAACATTTAACTTCAAAGACTTAAATTGCAATATTTTTGGGCTTACAGACAGGGTGGCCTAATTCGTTAACGAAGCCCGATTTTTTCAGATTAAGGGTGTTCTTCCGGGCATGTTTTGTCCAAAATGAAATCGGCGACCCCCCATTTTTTTTTTACATTTCTGACAACCAACTCATCATCTTACAGTGGTAAAAGTCTCAGAAAATGTTAGAACCGAAAAATTTCACGCGAACGTCCTTAAGAGAAAGATCAAAGCGGTAACTCAGTAAAACGCGAAAATTAGGTGTCGGCGCATTGGTTCTCAAAGAACACAAAATTGTTCTGATTCTCTGATAAATTATTATACCGATTCGATTTTTGAGTCGCAACATTGTCCGGCGAATATCGTTTGGTTCTTCCTCTTCAAGACGTAAGAAGATTTGAAAATGAAAACTCAGGTAAAGATAATTATCGCCGGTTTTAACGCTTAACCGCCAACGCAGGATATCCCCCTTAAAGAATCCCTTATTTGTCCACGGCAAGACGTTCGGAGGCGGTCGGTCCAACGTTTTTTACCGACATTAATACGACAGGCACCCTAAGCAGTTCGTTTCCGAGGTGCTACCCACAATGCAATGCTGGTAATGTGGTTTTTAGACACGTTTTCAAGCTACTGCTACTCAGGTTTGAAGGTCAATTAATGTATCCGTTAAAAAAGTTATGATTCGTAATTGTAATTTTTTAAGTTACATTCATTGATCGTCAAACCCAAGTAGCATCAAACCGTATCTAATTGACCACCTGGTTGCAGTGTGAACCCGAACTTACCTAATGTGGTTTTAGTTTCTCCGGGGTCTTGGTGAAATCCTCCAACGTTTGATCATTCAGATGTAATGTGCTCAGTTTGCCGAGTCAGGTGCTATCGGTTTTCATGTGATCCTTGTGTTATGCTCTATGAGGTGATTCAGTACAGTCATGTATAATGTATTCAGCTCTTTTTAATTTAAAGTAAACTTTGAACCTATCTTACGTTTTCATCTTAAAACTGGAAAGAGAAAGTCCTCACGCGAAAGCAATGTATCTCAAGAAAATCAACGATGCCATTTTCGGTTCATTTCCTTTAATTTCGCTTTCTTTTACTGAATGAAATTCATTTGTGAAGACGATAATGAAAAGGGCTTTAATGAGGATAGCCTTTACAATATTCAGCCGTCAAAAGGCCTGAAATTCTACTTCCGACTGTCAAAACCAACTGTAAAAACTACAACACGTCATTTTTACCGTCAATAGTCAATATAATTTCTGGTTCTTCACTGGAGCTCTTGTCCAAACCACTGACGTCATTAGCTACCTGTATAAAGGAGCTTTCTTAGAAGCTTTTTGGCTGTGTTTACGGCATAAAGGAATTGAAAGAAGACTTGAACATAAAAGCACATTTAACATTAATCGCTCGGAGTTTAACAGGAAAACTGTTAGGTATTCCGTGGCATTGAACCGAAACAAAAGGCTTTTTTACCAGAGGCGTCCGTCAGAATAACACCATTAAAGGGGCTATGTCACGGTGATTTTTATGTTCTATGTCCCTAGAACACCGAAACAAAGACATCAAACCATTTTCTAAAACAGACCATGATCTGCAATTGGCTTTTTTGCCACAGCACAAGAGGGAACTTGGCCAAGTTTTTCAAGTTACAATCCCTTTCAATCCTTGCCATGGTATGCCAAAGATGCCTATTTATAGCTTTACTTACTAAACTGAACTATTTTCTATTTTCTACTTCCAATGTTTTTTGCAACTTTTCAAAGTATTATAAACACCTAAAAACTCGTCTTGAGCGCATCAGTTGTCAACTCTGTTGTGAGGTTCACGTTTTGCTAAACTTTGCTCCAAAAATAGATTGTTGCTGGAAAGACCATCGCGAGACCTCGCGTGACCTCTTTTTGCGCACGTGGAATGCGTTCTTCGCATGCCGCCTTGATCAGTCATAAAGGTCGGGACACACGAGGCGATAGGTCTCTGCGACAAGTCGCTCCGTGTGTACTGTCTGCAAAATAAGTCGCGACAACGCTGCTTTCGCTGGTTTTGTCTCTGCGATCAGTCGCGCGAATTCAAACTGGTTTGAATTCATGCAGCTGATCGCAGCGACAAAATTCTGCCGCAGCGACAATGATTTTCACAAAAATTCACCATGTCACACGAGGCGTTTTGTTGCAGGGACTTGTAGCCGCTACGTGTCGCAGCGACTTGTCGCCTAGTGTGTCCCGACCTTAAAAGTTGCTTTCAGTTAATCCCTGGCATCAACTTACATTTTTCTTCTCACTGTTCGTCAGTGTTTCTTACATTGCATTCATCTGTCATCCCTGTACGACCAATTTCTGTATTCTCATGACCAGTTTGTTCGCTCAAGAAGTGATAACAAAGGAGAGTTGAGATTCTGATCACTGTGTAGAGGCTGGTTGCTGGATTATTAGGGTCAATCCATTCAGAGCCGCGTATCTTCGTAAACAAAACCCACGTTTGTAACACCAACGATCCCTGCACGCCCTGTTTTACGAGATGGAGGTCTTACGTTTTTCCTCACTTTTACATCTGGCGACTGTCGATATAGCATGCGTGATTCTATATCCTTAAATCGTCTTTTAAAAGTAACGACTGAACTTCGCGATCGTTCCAGTGGCTTTTTACACGTTAGCAAAGCCTTGAACTCGGCTCGAATGTCCAAGTTATATAGACTGTAGATCAGTGGATTGAGGGCTCCGTTGCAATACATAAGGAAAGCAGAAATTTGACCGTAGTAAGGTCCGAGCTTGAGGTGAAAACCCAGATAAACAGAAAGCTGGTAGATCCCAAATGGTACGAACGAAATGTAGAACACAATTACTAACATTGCAAGCATTTTCAAAGCCTTGAGTTTTTTTGCTTGAGCCTTGAGTTGAAATTCGTTGAGCTGAATTCCAGGTGTTTTTCCCAGCCATATTTTTATCCCAATCGCGGAATAAATAATAATAATAATAATAATAATAGTTTATTGATATCCCTCTCGCAGCCTAAAAGGCTGAATTACAAGGATGGTCAGTGACAATAGCACAAGACACTACGGTATAAAGACAGTCAGATAAATAATGATATAACTATGATTAAAGCACAAATAACAGAGAAAACATAACAGAGAAAAGGATTACAACTGGTCTTGATACTTAATGGTGCAGAAATCTGCGAAACGCTTTGTCTTGGGGACAAAGCGCACCGGAACACGTTCGCCTGATCGGAGGCAGTACGGCCTGTCAATTGACACGCGAGGAATTAATGGCTTAAGGACAGGAGACGAACGGCAATCACGCTTGATAAAATTTATGCAAGCTTCTTCCCTTCTTTGGGAAAGGGCAGTGATGTCAGATTGAATTAGGGCTTCGTCATAGTGACAGTTCGGCAGAATGATGCGCAGGGCCCTTTTTTGTACAGATTCTATAGCGTCATCTAAGTACTTAGGCAGAGCTGCCCACACAGGGCAAGCATATTCTAGTACAGATCGTACAATACTACAGTACACTTGCACTAGCTGCTTGATAGTGAGGCCACTCTTCTTAAGCGCGCGCAGTGCGTACAAACGCTTATTGGCCTTTTTGACTATATACTCTATGTGTACATTCCATGAAAGATCTTCAGAGATATAGACACCTAACAGCTTATAGAGCGAGGGTTGTCACTAATGCTGTTGACAATAATGCTGTTTGAAATATAAACCATCTAATGACCTCAGCACATTCCACGCAAAGGCGGCATCTAAAATTTCCGTCGGGACGTTTGACAAGATAGGCGAAACTTGATGAAAACAGGGGTAAAGCGTAGATGGCGCCCAAAATCCACGTGGATGCCACGATGGCGTAAGCCCTCTTCTTCGAAACAAATGTCCTCATTGGAAAGAAAATGCCGCAAAACTTTTCTATAGCAATCGCTAAAATTGTTAGATTCGAAGTCAAAATGAGGATCAAAGACAAAAACAGATCGAACTGGCAAAGAAAGCTGCCAAAGCGACCTTCGACTTTCCATGCGCCATTCATTAGCAGATGAGTGCAGACCATGGGAATGTTTTCTACTGCAAAGAGTAGATCAGCCACAGAAAGGTTTACAATAAAGAGATAGTGCACTTGCCTTCTCAATGTTCTTCCAATCCTTCTTATTGCTTTGATTACGACTGTGTTGCCGACCAGGGAGAAAAAAATCATGACATAGTACGCAAAGACTTGAATAATCTTCCATGCAGTTAAGTCTCCCAGTAGCCCCTCTGTCAGTTGCGTCCTCGATAGTTCAGCCACACTAATATTTGCGTCTTTCGAGTTATTCATGGTGCTCTATTAAAATTAAGAAATGTCTTCGTTAAAATGGTTTTTGATCATCCTCCTTGAGGTGATCAAAAATAGTTGCACGCTTGTTATACTGTTTTGCGCATACGTCTAGGGCAATACCTAAATAAGGTAACGTAACATTATATTTGCGGAAGTCATATCACACTCAAAAGAACTTTCAACCGATACTGTAATGAAACAGAAACGAGACTCTTTACTTGGCTTTTTACAACAAAGATTTGAACTCCACTCGAATGTCAGATCAGTGGATTCCTGAGGGCTCCTTATCAATACACGAGGGAAAAAGAATAATAGGGAAATTGACCTTAGGTTAGTAAGGGTGACCTTAAAGTGAAAGCTCAAAAACACAAACGAGACGTTTCTGCTTCGTGTCACTATCGGTGGAAAGCACAAACTGGGATATGTCTTCCACAAATACAATGTTACGTCACCTTATCATAGGTATCGCCTTTGACCTGCGCACAAAACATCAAACTTCACACGGCTTCGAACAAGCGTGAAGCAAGGCGTGCGACTATATTTAATCACCAGTTGCAATACAAGTGATCAAAAATCATCCTTTTAACGGAAAAACACACATATGTCTCAAAACCACGGTGACCATAAAGTCGAAAGTTTAAGTCAAGGACAAGCGACAGCAAGATTAAACTGCAGACATTTTCCGTATAATATGGTCGCTACGACACTCGAGCGAAGTGCTAAGGCTATATCTAGTTTCTCGTCTATCGCCAGAAAAAGTCGCTTCTAGACTGATTTTCCTTCGTCAAAAACATTTTTAATTCACATTTAGCCTTCAAGGTGCGATTGTCTGATAAGTCTCAAAGCTCGTAATTTCAGCATAAACTCAAACTTAAATGCCTTGAAACCACAGCCACCTAGGACACTCAATTGTGATTTTAAAATATTTTTCTATCATGACAATTGTTTGAACAGAGAAAATGGTGTAATAGTTTCGAACTTCAAGAAAAATGCGGAAATACACAAAACGAGCCTTTAAAAATTTATTTGCAATTTATTTGAAAACGCTCTCACATTTTTTAATTTGGCCTACAAGTTGTAGGACTTGAATACTTTGCACTCTCAAAGTTTCGTTGCGAAGTGTCTGACTTGATTTCGAGATAACAGAGCTTTTTTTTACAATGAGCGGCTATGCGTTCCGTTGCCATGGTAACAACTGTTACTTTGAAACTGATGAGAAAAACTGATGTTGCATTGTCAAGGAAGTCGAAGCCTGTCTTCTATAAGAAATGTTAACTACAACAGGTACACCCCAAAGCCAAAAAAGGCCCCTTAGGAGTGTAATTTAGTTGTAAAATCGGCTTTTTTAAATATGTAAAGCTCGTAAAAAAATTTACGTTAAGTTGATTGCAATGCAGCTCTTCGGCTTCCGACCGAGAGTGCTGAAAGAGTCTTGTTCTCCCTTCAATTCTTCACTGGTGACTGTTTGCCAGTTGTTTGGCACCATCCATGCGTGCATGCCCCTCAGTTTTGTTTCGAGAGCGACATATATCAGAACGAACAATCAAGAAACTTCCTCTTTGGACCATGTAGCCTGGGAAACCGACCGGATTATGCATAAGGCATTAGTTCAATTAACTTTGCAGACCAGGGTGTCAAACTCTTTGTCAATATTCATCAATTCCAAAAAAATCATTTGCCCGAGCTTTAGAGAATTTCCAGCAACTTTTAACCTCATTAGTTACGGTCTTAATTTCTTCCTCACGTTGTTGGGTCTTGTTGGCTCTTGATTACTGGTTTATTTGTTCCAATTCAAAACCACGATTTCCCGACCTTTTAATAGATTTGGGGAATTTCAATAACGTCTGCGAATTTTTGCGCAAACAGCAAAAGAGGGACTCAAACTCACGCCGAATATCTAAGTTATATATGCTGTAAATCACTGGGTTAATAGCACCGTTGCAGAACATAAGGAAAGCTGAAATTTTTCCGTAATGAGATCCAAGTTTGTCGTGGAAGCTAAAGTGAAACGAGAGCTGATAAACCCAAAATGGTATAAAAGAGATGTAAAACACGACAACCAAAAGAGCCAACATCTTGATTGCTTTGTATTTCTTCGCTTGTCCTCTGCTTTGGGCTTCGTGGAGATAAACTCCAGGCATTTTACGCATCCATATTTTCATCCCAATGGCTACATACAAAGTGAGTGTAATCCCAAAGCCAATCGCCAACAGAAGTGTTTGAAATACGAACCATTGAGCCACTTGTTTACAGTTAGAAGTGCAAACAGAGCATCTAAAATTGCCATCGGGTGATCTTCCCAGAGAAGCAAAGAAAAACAATGGAATAGAATAAAAACAGGCAATGAGCCACGTGCACATGAGTATGAAAAACGCCCGTTTCGTTGAAACGAAGTTTCTCAGTGGAAAAAAAATCCCACAAAACTTCTCCACTGCAATGGCTAAAATGGTCAAGTTCGAGGTCAAGATGAATATTGCGGAGAGAAACATGTCAAACTTGCAGAGAAAATTTCCAAACCGACCTTGAACTTTCCATACGCCGTTCAACAGCAGATGAGTACAAGCCATAGGGACGTTTTCCACTGCAAAGAGTAGATCAGCCACAGAGAGGTTTACGATGAAGAAATAGTACACCTGCCTTCTCAATCAGTGGCCTTCCCATCCTTTTAATAGTTTTGATGACAACTATGTTACCGATCAAGGAGAGAAGAATCATCACATAGTAAGCGACGAGTTGTACTATAGTCCAAACTGTTACTTGTATTTCTTTATGATGGGAATTGTTCAGGGAATCTGTTGCGTTCGTGTTGTTCATCGCTCGATTTTAAATTAAACTTCAGTGGCTTGCTCTGCGATTTTTTTCGGTCGTTAGTTCCAGATGAATCGACTGTGCAAACAAGAAGTGTGAGTACATTAGCAAACCGGCCAAAAACAATTAATTATTAAAATTATGTTTGGATTCACGGTCTTTTTGAATTGAAGAGCTGATTAAAAACTAATCAGAAGCAGGCACATATATGTACACGACGAGTTTCAGAGGCCACGCACCTCTTCAGACAACTAATTAATTTTGCTGTGTTAAGGTTGTAGTCAAGTTGGTGACTTAGGGAAAGTCGGATCACAGCATGTTGTATTTACAGAGAAGCGAGAAAGTGTCAAACAGTATTATCATCCCTTTGCCATCACGTCATACATTTTTAACGATAACACTCTCTGCTCTCTTAACTTCCCCTTTTGTAACGCCTGGCAAATGTTTTAGCAAGCTAAGATATTCTGGACGATATTTCTCGTAAGGGGGTCTTATGGTCTATACCACCTCTTTCTTTAAAGTCAAATTTAATGAAAACAAACCACCATCAAACAACTCGTTGGTCTATTTTGGACGCAATAAAAAGAGGAAATAACCCCCCCCCCCCTCTCCCCTTCCCCAAACTGCGATCATTAAAATTAAATTTAAACTCGATGAACGGACAGTGGTTTCAGTTTCAATTTAATTCTGTATTTATCACTTTACTACTTCAAATTTTGATTCACGCATAATTTACACATTTATTTACATGTACTACCTACTTACATCACTAAAGAAAGAGAACGAGCAAAATTAAAATTTGTACAATTCGGGTAACTGACGGGGAAGAGGGCAAGTACATCATAGTAATAAAAAAGGGAAATTACGAGTAGTGTGGAGACATCAGTAAGCCTAAGGCCAGTAAAAGGAGGTCTCCCCATGATAGGCCAATTTCTTTTGTCTAATTCACTTGGGCGTTAATGTAAGCCGCGGTCACTCGCTTGCAGCCAGAGATGTACCAAGACTCTGATAGTAATTCCTCTTTTAATTCTCGTGCCGCACAGTTATCCTCTCTCTACTGCTCTTGTTCACGCTAGGACCGGTTCCTCTACTTTTACAGCTCTAACAGTAGCACTTTAAATACTCTAAGTATAGACACAGTTGGGTTTGCTGACCGTGGGACCAAATACCGCACAACCAGTTGTTTAATAGAGCAAAGGGTGATATACCCCGCGTGGTTGACGAAGATAAGTGGAACTTAGCCAATGAAATTCTGACGATAGAATTGTAAGGGCTGACTAAACAAACAGGAACGGTAGTGTAGTTAAATCCCAAGGTCAGCTTTAGTCCCCAAACGTGCCTACTTGAAGAGACGACACTTAATTAAGCTCAGCAAATCCGCATACTAAACGATTACTCAGAAACGTATTCACTACCCGTGTGGGCTTAACTCTGAATAACCGGCTATGAACCCGCCCAACAAGAAACTGAAAACTAAGACACGAAAAAAAAAACATTAACACAGAACTAACCACTTTCCGACACTATCTTTGTCGCATCATTATCCGCGAAGAATCTTTGATACAAATTAAAACATTCCTTTTCAATCCCTACGTTACTTCCAAGTCCGTACGGCTCTGATCGGTAGACACACCCCGCCACGCCTCCCAGAGGGCCAAATCAGGCCCCGAATCCAGTGTCTTCATTATCAGTTAGATTTTCTTCCTTGGGCCGAGAGCCCTTGAGTCTGGCGTCTCGCGGTTTCGCCGCTCGACGCTTGCGAGGAACGCGGAATGCGTGACCCCGCGCCCGGTACTTACTGGAAGATGCTCGCAATTTTCTCAGTCCCTTACCCCAGCTGAAGCCAGTCTCTATTTCTTTTACAGTCCAGTGGACTAGTATTATGAGAAAGCGTGGTTTTCTTCTTAGCTATTGACTAAATGTCTTCATTTTCAGTTGACACTGAGGCAAATCTTGATTGCTCGTTTCTTACTTCACTTTTCGTGTCAATTCGCGAAGAAAACGTTTGTGAAGTTTGATTTATGCGCGTGATGGTTCGCACAATTCTTAATTCAACTCATGTCTTTTGGTATTAACTACAGGCTTGCTCAATTTCCCAATTTCTGCCGGAACGAACTTTCCCTCCTCTTGATACGGTTAGTCTATTTTATAACTACATTTATGATGTCATTACTAAGCAAACAGATGTTAGATGGACGAACTACAAGCTGTAAAGTGAATTAGAGCGGTTATCAACTGACGAAGAAGGTGGTTGAGGCTTGCGTTGTATTTGTTTTACTTCGATCACTCAGTGATTGATTTGCAAAACTCTCGCGCTTTTCTCAGCCAAAGAAAAGAAAAATGGTAAACCAATCGCGATTCAGCTAGACTGTTGTTCGATAATATTTCCCGCGTTTGGCGCCGGCCACAAGCAGCGTGAACCTCTTTTTGGTTTATTGGGTTTGGCTTGATACGCTAACGAAATAAACTCGCTCTACCCTTGCTTGTTTTCGCTGCCCTCTATTGACTTGTTCCCTTCATTTATTAATGACCGCTCAGTTTCTTCAGTTTTCTCGCAAAAACAGTTACCATTTACATTCGGGTTGAAGTCCTACCACCATTACGTCTGCTTGCGGTCATCTCTCTGACCACAGCGTAAATAGCCCCTGGACAACATCCACACTTGGACAGAGCCGCCTTAACACCAACGCGGAAACTCTCGTTGAAAACAAAGTAAATTACGGGATTAATGACGCCATTCATGGACATCATCACAACTGCGGCGAAAACGGCGTATTTTGTCTGCAGTGAGGTGTAAAACCCAAGAACACGAGACATTTGTAACACGAGAAGCGGTAAATAGCAAATGTAAAACACAACGATCAAAGTGACAAGCATCTTGAAGATATCGCGGTTTCGTTTAGCTCTTCGTGAATATGCTCTCTCGCTTACGGTTCCTGGTAGTCTCCCACGCCCAAGTTTCACTCCAATCGCGGTGTACAACACAAGCATTGCGACGAGTGCTGTGGCGAGAATCCCCGTCAAAATAATGTACCAGGTTTTCCAAACTTGTCGGTTTCTCAGGTTACAGAGGGTGAGATGTTCAGTTATACTTACTAAGTCAGCATAATACAGCATAGGAGATGCAATCAGGGAGGAAACGAACCAAGTCAGAAAAATCAGGAAGAAGCACACTCTGCGAGTGATAATCTTCCTGAGTGGAGTATACACAGCGAAAAAACGGTTCACGGCAATGGCTAAGATGGTGAGGTTTATCGTCACCATGGAGATGAGAGAGAAGAACACGTCGATCTTGCACAAAGTCAGCCCAATGACTCCTTGAATAACCCAATGTCCACGCAGTAATATGTTGTTGTATGCAAGCGGTAAGTTTTGCAAGGCGAAAAGAGCATCAGCAACGGACATGTTGGCGATGAAGTAACTGTTAGCAGTGCGGAGGTTATTCCGAAAGTCCTTCTTCAACACCACAAGAACCAAGATATTTTCAACTAACGAAACAGCAAGAGCAAGCATGCAAATGGCAGCTTTCGTGAGCTCAAAACTGTCTACCTCGTTCGTAACCACGGACGAATTCGTTGCATTTTCCATTTCGTGTCAAATTTGTTGTCCGAAGAATTGAAATACAGCAGTGATATTCCTTGTTCAGTTTTAACGCTAGAGGAAAAGCCTTTGCACTATGCTGTCCCTGGGTGCTGTCCGTTATCAACCTGATAGTAATGAATTGAAGACAGAAAGTAAAGCAAACTGCTATTTATTGATTTCTAGTGTGTTTTTGAAATGCACAATTTTGGGCAAACAATCTGCACTTACAGACAGACGTCTCTTGAAAGTTGTGATCAGGTGTCCTTTTGTAAGCAAATTGCGATTATCATTTAGATTGAAAAGTGAACGTGACTGGTGAAAGGAAAAAAACTGGAATTGATTTTAAGAAGGACGGACTTATATTATTCTGTACAGCCCGGAATCTACTCCGAAAATCGTGCGTGTGTTATGCTTGTGTGGGTTAATCCTCTTTTCTACCATTTTAGAAAAATCCACCGCATTTGACAAAATAATGCAAGCTGGTCCGTATTTAACTATTGAATTATTGTCACCATGATTATTTTGTAGGTATATTATTTCAGCTGTTTCAAGCAAAATATTGCGAGACGCCTTAATATAATTGATTGCATGCATAAATTTTTTACAGCGTCATTACATGTAAAGTTGTCCTTTTACTTTACATTACACACGGAACAACCAACTTGAATTGTGATTAGCTTTGTCGGTTACTACAGCAGGGGCCGACAAAAAGTATCGCGTAAAGAAAAAAGGTTGCTCCCATGTAATTTTGAAAATTCAAAGTTTAAACTTTAAACTTCTACCTTCGTAAAGACAAACCGAGACAAATAATAAGAATACAATAAAAGGGAGACAGTGACAGACAGGAGTTTATTTGTTTAACTTTTAAAAGTCCCTTTTAAAAACAGAACATCGAGCGTTTCCACATAATTTCGTTTTCAGTTTTGACGACATCTGGAGACAATATTCGTTTTCGTTGTTTCCCCGTTCGCATAATCCCTTATAAATAGAGTCTTATCTACGCTTGCATGCATAAATTAATCTAACTGTTAATTTCCTCTCCGCAGTGAAAAATTTAAAATGTTAGGTATTACTTGAGACTGTCGTTCACGCTTTCGAATTCGAAAGACTTAGGCGTACACTCAGACCCTTAATGCTCTTGGGTTGAATTAATTGACTCGGACTGAGACCATGGCAGCTTAACGCATTTTTAATTGCGGTAGAAATGGACTGCCTTTGGGTATAAGCAATAAAAGTCTTTAATTTATGTCAAAATTCCAAGCTCCCTTTGTTAAATCTGCTGAATTAATCGAGCGTTCTTCAAACAAATTTTGACACTGTCTTTAAAAAGCCATTAATTGACAATTTCACGCCAAAAATTTAATCGTGGAAGCAAACATTGTTGAGATCGCCTGTGTGAGGTGCTCACGAAAGAAGTCCCATAAAACGGAAAAAAACTTCATTTTTATGGTGTTGGCGTCCAGTAGGCGCAGGAAACCCAAGCGCTTTCGCAGCTATTTATAAGCTTTGGATACTCTTACAGAAAAAAGTAAAAGGTTTACCTATGTGTCTGTGTCTTTCGTCGGTCGTTTCGGAAGGGATCTGCGTTAGCACGAAGATGGTTTCTCCGTTGTCAAAACACGCTTCAGGCGCGATAGGACATCAACTTCTCGAGTGGCAGCTGTTAAACTATCAGCAGGAGCGAGTTTCGGGTTTCAATTTTTAAATTTTAACGACGGGGAAACGAGATTAGTTTATCGTGATAGTATAAGTAAGCGATAAAGAATTCGAATTCCCTGTGTGTAATTTAGTGTATAACCTTCATTTATAAAAGGCTCCTTAGTCTTAGTCGGTGACAGTCAAACATAATGAAATAACTGGGATGAAATTTTTTGAAGATGCGCCAAAAGTGGAATGACGCGCGTACAAACAATTTCTTCCGTTAAGCATTTGCCACTGAAGAAAAAGGAGCAGCCTCGAAACGTCTGGCTTTTCGTGCCGCTTTAGGCGCATCTTTAAAAGATTTTTCCATTTATTTATTATTAACATCTGCGCTACACAGTCAGATCGAACTTTTGCCAGCCAAACATGTTGTGGTCGTTGAAATTCAATAGACCCATGACAACATTGCATTTGAGTGCGTCTAATTAAGTGGCGGAACATTTTCATCAGTAATTGTAGGGTACTGTGATGTAAAATTCGGGAAGGGGGTTGAATTAAGTCTGCGGGAATTTTAACTCCTTAAATCCCAATGTCAGCGTGTATATTTTCCACTCCGTTCTCCAGCCATTAGCCTGTTCCAGGCTCTCAGATAGGAGGCGGGGGGTGAACGAGACTGAGGGAGCAAACAAATCGAGCGGTGTTTCCTAGTCACATGTTTTTCATCTTCAAAATCTCCTCCGATGCCACTGAATTGCTATAAAGCTGGGAATCAGCCGTTTTATTTGCTCTACTGGAATCTTGCATCGATCACCGAAACTAAAGGAGAGCGTCGAGGTGGCTATATGATCCTACTGAGTTATTCCTTGTTGAGCAGCTAGAAGGGCTGAAATCACGCTCTTTCCGGAACCCTGGGAGGATTGCAAAAACATCTCTCCCAGGAACAAGATTCTTCGAGCAAACTAACTTCTCTTCACGAAGTGAAACAGTATGCTGCTGTTTTTGGAACTCTGCGTGACGCGCTTGACTTAACTTCTTCTGATTGCAGTCCTCGTCGACCGGCCTTAGTATCGACAGCAACTGTCAAAATTCACCAATAAGAGTGTATATCAGATTCTGGTATACCAGAAAGACCTTTCAAAAAAGTGTTTTACGGGCGTTCCTAACCGCCGCCCGTCCCAAGCCCCCTCCACTTTTCACCTCGCTCTGCTGGTACTATCACACACCGTTTACTATCTGAACGCCAGGAACAGGCTTTCCATACATTTTCTTTGGTAATTATAAGAAGAATTTGTTAAACAATCAAGACCTTTGTAATTTGTTGATCATTTCCTTTTTTCTCACAACCTGTATGTTTGATTGAGCGGTGTTACTTTTAGGAGAAGTTAACCACTGATCACTCTTAGGGGTTAAAGGGTTCAGGGAAGACAACTCCTTGAGGTTGAAGAAGTTACTAACGTCAAAAAAGTACCTTTAGTATTTCAAAGCGTGGCAAAAGGATCTTGACCACTGATTACTAGAAATGTCGCAATCTGATTGGCTAATTTCAGGCGCGGATCCAGGATTTTTTAATGCGGAGTGGTTGATACAGTCGGCCACCAAACTATACTATATTTTTTGGGACACATGCATGTATTTCCTTTTTTCATGTATTAGGTTTTTATTGTGGGCTTCTCCGAAGGGGGTGGGTAGCCACCCAATCCGGCAACCCCCCCCCCCCTGGATCCGCCCCTGTAATTTGACGTTGTCGATAAGTCTGGACAGCGCTTATCACGCTCAGAAATTAACATTTTCTTTGACGTTTTGTTTATCGTAGCGTTGTCTGTAGTCTCATCGACATTCTTTTTGTTAACTGTATATACAGAGGGTGGGGGTTTAGTCATTTACGATAGGGTAGCAGCAACTCACAGATTTTAAAAATAACTTGGGAGATATTGGTCCGTATTTGGCTTCCGATCTTTTTCTCAAGGCGACAAATAATGATTGCCACCTTATCTTCAGCCCATGGCGGTTCCGTCACCGAGGCCTTATCAACCTGTCGTGTCTTATTCAAATGGCCTCTATATTTAGCTTTAGCTTGATAACAACATGTTAATCCCGGAAATCACTAGCAAATGAAGTCATAGCTCAGTCATTCTTATCAGCAGTTTTCGCGATTACCGTATACCTTCGAACCTCCCTTTCCGACCACCTCCTTCCAAAATACCAAGATTTTTTTTCCTATGAGATCACTACAGAATGGGCCTCTCGCATAAGCGACCACCTCTTGTATGTAAGCGACTGCGACCACGTTTAGAGCTTTCCATATTTTTAACTTCCGGTCGAGCCACTACTTGTCACTTAATTTAATCCTATTTCTCCAGGGCGCAAGATTTGTTACCCATCACAATTTCGGCGCTCGGTGACGTAAATGTCACAAACCGCATGTTTGGCCAGGAGAAAGAGAGAGAGAGAGAGAGTGCAGATCAGGTTTAAGTCATATCCAAGGTTGTTGATCTTTGATTTCAGCGAAGTTATCGATGTGTTCTCTCCGGAATTCAGAATCTGACTGAGTAAATCGTCGCTATTACTTCATTCTAATGAGTAAAAGTGTAGACCCTCCGTATTGACATCTCTAAGTGACCGCCTTTCGTTTGGCGAGGATCTCTTATATACAGTCCCATGATACCACAAGGTACCATATTCCACTTCTATCTTTCCTGTGTAAGCCCTTTGCTGATCCTGAGTTAAAGATCAATCACAAAAGAGCGACGTCTGGGGGTGAGCTTTTAAAATAAAGTAAATTAGTTGCTTTCACCACTGTTTGTGCGAGTGACTAGACACACGCACGAAGTTCTTCCAAAAGACCAGCCTTGACAATTTCTTTGTAGTCTTTGTAATCTGTTGTCTATAATTTTTGTCAAACCCAAACATAAGGTCTTAGTTTTAGTAAGGGGAGGTTGGAATCACTACTAGTTCGGGCGGTAGGTGGCATCTTTCAGAGTCCTAGAGCGAGCGTGTGATCAGAACTTTTGAGGCTTGTTGCTAATGGTTACTCAAGGAGAAGTTTACTCTTGGTTAGGCAGGTTGCTTGGTACATGAAGAGAGGCACCATCGCTTTTGCTACAGCGATAGAACTGAAAGATGACCAAAGATTCTACTACGCGTGAGCCCGTTGATTGCGATATACTCCCTCTTACCTGTCTTTCATCGCTCTTAAAGAATCAAAACACTCATTACAACTATTCAAGTTTCCCAGGTATCCTTGTGATCTACGATAACAGCCAGACTGAAAGAGCACGTGACCTATAATTGAGAGTAAATATAACTAGTCATGTGATTCGCTACCAACACGGGCGCCTTATCTTACCTCCATAAGAAACTGTTCCATCCTTCCGTGAAGCAACAAAATTATTCTGTGGAATTTCAGATTTCAGATCCATGGGAACCTTGATGGCGTGCAGAAAATCATTAGAAGATGACTCTTCCTGCCATTCCTCGGAAACGATGCAGCTCCAAATAAGGCCATCCTCACTTGCCACGTGACATAGGTCATCGGATGTTTTGGCAAAAATCTTCTTGTACAAACCGCGTGAAATCATCCCGGTAACTAACTTAACTCGTGGGTCAACTCCTAACGAGAAAATGTTTTCTTTTTAAAGTAGTCGCCAAGAAAGCAACTGTTATTTTGGTCCTGTGTGACGATCTAAATAACGAACGCAAAAGGGACAAGGTGATTGAAGTCACAAAAACAGAAATCAACTAGATGTGACATACCAGTCCAGTGAATTCCGTCGATCGACACATAACACGAGGGTTGTAGATCACTAGGAGAGAACAAGCAGAAACATATTGCGAGAAGAACTTAGATGGAAAGTGATTATACTCGCCACTAACCAGCATTGGCTGGCTTACAACGCAGCATGTAAGCAATGGCCCTTCGCGTGCGTTCTATATTTTTTACATTTCTTTTTTATTGTTTTTATTAGACCTGGACGTTTTCCGATAAAGGAGAGGGGCGCATAGCGACAGTTCATGATTTGCAAGTATACACTGACTTGATCCGGATAAAGTAATCACACAACGCAGATCGACTTACCTTGATTTCGTCTTACAAAAGTAAACTTCACTTGAAAGGGGATTCATCAGAAAACTTCTTTCACCACCTAAAGAGAAATGGTTTCAATTTACCATTCATTGCCCTAGGTCATAAAATACTAGCGATAACAACAATGGTAATATTGAAGATAATGTAGGTGATGATGATGATGATCTGACTGGGATGATAATGATGGTGACGATGATGATGATGATGACGAGAATGATGATGACGAAAATGATGATGATGATGGTGACGATGAAAATGATGGTGATGATGATAATGATGCTGATGATGATGCCATTGGGTGAACAATGTTCATGGTGGTCAATAATAAAACGCAATCATATAGAAAACCACATAAATCCGCTTTCGGCCTTGAACAGCTTAACTATATGTCAGTATTTGTAAGAGGGTCATTACATCCATTCGGCAAATTAAGTTGAAAGACAAGTTTTGGACTTGTGTCTTGGGTACCTTCTTTCACTGTAAAGTTGATCGTAACAGGATTGACTGAACCCACAAAAATCTTTGCTGCTCCATCTGCCATGCGCTGTTGGTACATTGTGTAGGTCGGTATAGCCAGGAAGTGGCGTCCGGTAGTTAACTGACTTCTGGAATCAATTTGAACCGTAATGTTGATTTCCAAGGACACTGCAAGTTGAATCTCCCCAATCTGGTGAAATAAACGACTCGTTTAACCATGAATGGTTACTTTTACATTAAAATAACAAATACAATGCAGGCAAATACAATGAACTATACACGATAATCCACAAATTTGAACGTAAAATGTTGGAAGAGTCGCGGGAGGTTTGAGGAATGAGATTGGGCAGTCTCTGGACTGACCTACCTCAATATTATACTCTCCAGGGCGAGGACTGGAGATGTTTGTCCTCGGCTCATGGCCCAGAAGGCTTGCATACTGAGGTAAGATCCAAACCAGGACTACATTCCATGCGTGGTCACGTGAGAACACGTCATGTTTGAGAGAGACTGTGAACGTCACCAAGTCACTGTTGAGAAAGATAACATCGATAACATCGCGAAAGTGAACAAAAACCGAACAAAAAACAAATTTGAGTCATTTGCAGTGTAATGTATGACTGGCCTCCTTGACATGGAGTACCTCGCCTTTCCCTCTGTGTTATTTACAAGTCATCCAATGTTGACTTGTAAATAACAATTAGTTGACCAAATCACCTTCAAATTGTTTTAATACTGCTCAAACTATTAGGAATGAAGGGATGGGAAGTAATTAAGTCACTTTGCACTGTTAAATGGCTCTATATAAATAAAGTATTATTATCCTTATCATCATAATTCAGAGGAACGGCTGAATTGGGCTATAGCGTGTGTGAAAGTGACGTGATTCGCGGAACCTGGCACCAAGCCCGCTTACTGCCATCTGCAGAAATGGGACTGGATTGAATTTGGCTTAAACTTTGCCTATGTCAAAAAGGACTCTAGAAATCATCTGTGAATGCTTTCAAGAACTGCCAAAACATGATTTCTATTCTTATTTGAGCTGTGGGCGAGATTTTAGCAAAGTTAAAATTTTGACAAAAACCCAAAAGGGGGACCACATGGGTTTGGGTCAAACTTTAAATTTGGCTTAAAATTTTTCTATGTAAAAAAGGACTCTAGAAATCATCTGTAAATGCTTTCAAGAACTGCCAAAACATGATTTCTATTCTTATTTGAGCTGTGGGCGAGATTAGAGCAACGTTGAAATTTTGACCAAATCCCAAACGGGGGACCACATGGGTTTGGCTCAAATTTTGAATTTGGCTTAAACTTTGCCTATGTCAAAAAGGACTCTAGAAATAATCCGTAAATGCTTTCAAGAACTGCCAAAACATAATTTCTATTCTTATTTGAGCTGTGGGCGAGATTAGAGCAACGTTGAAATTTTGACCAAATCCCAAACGGGGGACCACATGGGTTTGGCTCAAATTTTGAATTTGGCTTAAAATTTGCCTATGTCAAAAAGGACTCTAGAAATAATCCGTAAATGCTTTCAAGAACTGCCAAAACATGATTTCTATTCTTATTTGAGCTGTGGGAGAGATTTTAGCAAAGTTGAAATTTTGACCAAAACCCAAAGGGGCGACCACATGGGTTTGGCTCAAATTTTGAATTTGGCTTAAACTTTGCCTATGTCAAAAAGGACTCTAGAAATCATCTGTAAATGCTTTCAAGAACTGCCAAAACATGATTTCTATTCTTGTTTGAGCTGTGGGCGAGATTTTAGCAACGTTGAAATTGTGACCAAAACCCAAAGGGGGGACCACATGGGTTTGGCTCAAATGTTGAATTTGGCTTAAACTTTGCCGTTGTCAAAAAGGACTCTAGAAATCATCTGTAAATGCTTTCAAGAACTGCCAAAACATGATTTCTATTCTTATTTGAGCTGTGGGCGAGATTTTAGCAAAGTTGAAATTTTGACCAAAACCCAACGAGGGGACCACATGAGTTTGGGTCAAACTTTAAATTTGGCTTAAAATTTTTCTATGTCAAAAAGGACTCTAGAAATAATCCGTAAATGCTTTCAAGAACTGCCAAAACATGATTTCTATTCTTATTTGAGCTGTGGGCGAGATTAGAGCAACGTTGAAATTTTGACCAAATCCCAAACGGGGGACCACATGGGTTTGGCTCAAATTTTGAATTTGGCTTAAACTTTGCCTATGTCAAAAAGGACTCTAGAAATCATCTGTAAATGCTTTCAAGAACTGCCGAAACATGATTTCTATTCTTATTTGAGCTGTGGGCGAGATTTTAGCAAAGTTGAAATTTTGACCAAAACCAAAAAAGGGGACCACATGGGTTTGGCTCAAATTTTGAATTTGGCTTAAACTTTGCCTATGTCATAAAGGACTCTAGAAATCATCTGTAAATGTTTTCAAGAACTGCCAAAACATGATTTCTATTCTTATTTGAGCTGTGGGAGAGATTTTAGCAACGTTGAAATTTTGACCAAAACCCAAAGGGGGGACCACATGGGTTTGGCTCAAATTTTGAATTTGGCTTAAACTTTGCCTATGTCAAAAAGGACTCTAGAAATCATCTGTAAATGCTTTCAAGAACTGCCGAAACATGATTTCTATTCTTATTTGAGCTGTGGGCGAGATTTTAGCAAAGTTGAAATTTTGACCAAAACCCAAAGGGGGGACCACATGGGTTTGGCTCAAATTTGGAATTTGGCTTAAACTTTGCCTATGTCAAAAAGGACTCTAGAAATCATCTGTAAATGCTTTCAAGAACTGCCAAAACATGATTTCTATTCTTATTTGAGCTGTGGGCGAGATTTTAGCAAAGTTGAAATTTTGACCAAAACCCAAAGGGGGGACCACATGGGTTTGGCTCAAATTTTGAATTTGGCTTAAACTTTGCCTATGTCAAAAAGGACTCTAGAAATCATCTGTAAATGCTTTCAAGAACTGCCAAAACATGATTTCTATTCTTATTTGAGCTGTGGGCGAGATTTTAGCAAAGTTGAAATTTTGACCAAAACCCAAAGGGGGGGGGACCACATGGGTTTGGCTCAAATTTTGAATTTGGCTTAAACTTTGCCTATGTCAAAAAGGACTCTAGAAATCATCTGTAAATGCTTTCAAGAACTGCCGAAACATGATTTCTATTCTTATTTGAGCTGTGGGCGAGATTTTAGCAAAGTTGAAATTTTGACCAAAACCCAAAGGGGGGACCACATGGGTTTGGCTCAAATTTTGAATTTGGCTTAAACTTTGCCTATGTCAAAAAGGACTCTAGAAATCATCTGTAAATGCTTTCAAGAACTGCCGAAACATGATTTCTATTCTTATTTGAGCTGTGGGCGAGATTTTAGCAAAGTTGAAATTTTGACCAAAACCCAAAGGGGGGACCACATGGGTTTGGCTCAAATTTTGAATTTGGCTTAAACTTTGCCTATGTCAAAAAGGACTCTAGAAATCATCTGTAAATGCTTTCAAGAACTGCCAAAACATGATTTCTATTCTTATTTGAGCTGTGGGCGAGATTTTAGCAAAGTTGAAATTTTGACCAAAACCCAAAGGGGGGACCACATGGGTTTGGCTCAAATTTTGAATTTGGCTTAAACTTTGCCTATGTCAAAAAGGACTCTAGAAATCATCTGTAAATGCTTTCAAGAACTGCCAAAACATGATTTCTATTCTTATTTGAGCTGTGGGCGAGATTTTAGCAAAGTTGAAATTTTGACCAAAACCCAAAGGGGGGACCACATGGGTTTGGCTCAAATTTTGAATTTGGCTTAAACTTTGCCTATGTCAAAAAGGACTCTAGAAATCATCTGTAAATGCTTTCAAGAACTGCCAAAACATGATTTCTATTCTTATTTGAGCTGTGGGCGAGATTTTAGCAAAGTTGAAATTTTGACCAAAACCCAAAGGGGGGACCACATGGGTTTGGCTCAAATTTTGAATTTGGCTTAAACTTTGCCTATGTCAAAAAGGACTCTAGAAATCATCTGTAAATGCTTTCAAGAACTGCCAAAACATGATTTCTATTCTTATTTGAGCTGTGGGCGAGATTTTAGCAAAGTTGAAATTTTGACCAAAACCCAAAGGGGGGACCACATGGGTTTGGCTCAAATTTTGAATTTGGCTTAAACTTTGCCTATGTCAAAAAGGACTCTAGAAATCATCTGTAAATGCTTTCAAGAACTGCCAAAACATGATTTCTATTCTTATTTGAGCTGTGGGCGAGATTTTAGCAAAGTTGAAATTTTGACCAAAACCCAAAGGGGGGACCACATGGGTTTGGCTCAAATTTTGAATTTGGCTTAAACTTTGCCTATGTCAAAAAGGACTCTAGAAATCATCTGTAAATGCTTTCAAGAACTGCCAAAACATGATTTCTATTCTTATTTGAGCTGTGGGCGAGATTTTAGCAAAGTTGAAATTTTGACCAAAACCCAAAGGGGGGACCACATGGGTTTGGCTCAAATTTTGAATTTGGCTTAAACTTTGCCTATGTCAAAAAGGACTCTAGAAATCATCTGTAAATGCTTTCAAGAACTGCCAAAACATGATTTCTATTCTTATTTGAGCTGTGGGCGAGATTTTAGCAAAGTTGAAATTTTGACCAAAACCCAAAGGGGGGACCGAATGGGTTTGGCTCAAATTTTGAATTTGGCTTAAACTTTGCCTATGTCAAAAAGGACTCTAGAAATCATCTGTAAATGCTTTCAAGAACTGCCAAAACATGATTTCTATTCTTATTTGAGCTGTGGGCAAGATTTTCGCAAAGTTGAAATTTTGCCCAAAACCCAAAGGGGGGACCACATGGGTTTGGCTCAAATTTTGAATTTGGCTTAAACTTTGCCTATGTCAAAAAGGACTCTAGAAATCATCTGTAAATGCTTTCAAGAACTGCCAAAACATGATTTCTATTCTTATTTGAGCTGTGGGCGAGATTTTAGCAAAGTTGAAATTTTGACCAAAACCCAAAGGGGGGACCACATGGGTTTGGCTCAAATTTTGAATTTGGCTTAAACTTTGCCTATGTCAAAAAGGACTCTAGAAATCATCTGTAAATGCTTTCAAGAACTGCCAAAACATGATTTCTATTCTTATTTGAGCTGTGGGCGAGATTTTAGCAAAGTTGAAATTTTGACCAAAACCCAAAGGGGGGACCACATGGGTTTGGCTCAAATTTTGAATTTGGCTTAAACTTTGCCTATGTCAACAAGGACTCTAGAAATAATCCGTAAATGCTTTCAAGAACTGCCAAAACATGATTTCCATTCTTATTTGAGCTGTGGGCGAGATTTTAGCAAAGTTGAAATTTTGACCAAAACCCAAAGGGGGGACCACATGGGTTTGGCTCAAATTTGGAATTTGGCTTAAACTTTGCCTATGTCAAAAAGGACTCTAGAAATCATCTGTAAATGCTTTCAAGAACTGCCAAAACAAGATTTCTATTCTTATTGGAGCTGTGGGAGATATTTTAGCAAAGTTGAAATTTTGACCAAAACCCAAAGGGGGGACCACATGGGTTTGGCTCAAATTTTGAATTTGGCTTAAACTTTGCCTATGTCAAAAAGGACTCTAGAAATCATCTGTAAATGCTTTCAAGAACTGCCAAAACATGATTTCTATTCTTATTTGAGCTGTGGGCGAGATTTTAGCAAAGTTGAAATTTTGACCAAAACCCAAAGGGGGGACCACATGGGTTTGGCTCAAATTTTGAATTTGGCTTAAACTTTGCCTATGTCAAAAAGGACTCTAGAAATCATCTGTAAATGCTTTCAAGAACTGCCGAAACATGATTTCTATTCTTATTTGAGCTGTGGGCGAGATTTTAGCAAAGTTGAAATTTTGACCAAAACCCAAAGGGGGGGGACCACATGGGTTTGGCTCAAATTTTGAATTTGGCTTAAACTTTGCCTATGTCAAAAAGGACTCTAGAAATCATCTGTAAATGCTTTCAAGAACTGCCGAAACATGATTTCTATTCTTATTTGAGCTGTGGGCGAGATTTTAGCAAAGTTGAAATTTTGACCAAAACCCAAAGGGGGGACCACATGGGTTTGGCTCAAATTTTGAATTTGGCTTAAACTTTGCCTATGTCAAAAAGGACTCTAGAAATCATCTGTAAATGCTTTCAAGAACTGCCAAAACATGATTTCTATTCTTATTTGAGCTGTGGGCGAGATTTTAGCAAAGTTGAAATTTTGACCAAAACCCAAAGGGGGGACCAAATAGGTTTGGCTCAAATTTTGAATTTGGCTTAAACTTTGCCTATGTCAAAAAGGACTCTAGAAATCATCTGTAAATGCTTTCAAGAACTGCCGAAACATGATTTCTATTCTTATTTGAGCTGTGGGCGAGATTTTAGCAAAGTTGAAATTTTGACCAAAACCCAAAGGGGGGACCACATGGGTTTGGCTCAAATTTTGAATTTGGCTTAAACTTTGCCTATGTCAAAAAGGACTCTAGAAATCATCTGTAAATGCTTTCAAGAACTGCCAAAACATGATTTCTATTCTTATTTGAGCTGTGGGCGAGATTTTAGCAAAGTTGAAATTTTGACCAAAACCCAAAGAGGGGACCACATGGGTTTGGCTCAAATTTTGAATTTGGCTTAAACTTTGCCTATGTCAAAAAGGACTCTAGAAATCATCTGTAAATGCTTTCAAGAACTGCCAAAACATGATTTCTATTCTTATTTGAGCTGTGGGCGAGATTTTAGCAAAGTTGAAATTTTGACCAAAACCCAAAGAGGGGACCACATGGGTTTGGCTCAAATTTTGAATTTGGCTTAAACTTTGCCTATGTCAAAAAGGACTCTAGAAATCATCTGTAAATGCTTTCAAGAACTGCCGAAACATGATTTCTATTCTTATTTGAGCTGTGGGCGAGATTTTAGCAAAGTTGAAATTTTGACCAAAACCCAAAGGGGGGACCACATGGGTTTGGCTCAAATTTTGAATTTGGCTTAAACTTTGCCTATGTCAAAAAGGACTCTAGAAATCATCTGTAAATGCTTTCAAGAACTGCCAAAACATGATTTCTATTCTTATTTGAGCTGTGGGCGAGATTTTAGCAAAGTTGAAATTTTGACCAAAACCCATAGGGGGGACCACATGGGTTTGGCTCAAATTTTGAATTTGGCTTAAACTTTGCCTATGTCAAAAAGGACTCTAGAAATCATCTGTAAATGCTTTCAAGAACTGCCAAAACATGATTTCTATTCTTATTTGAGCTGTGGGCGAGATTTTAGCAAAGTTGAAATTTTGACCAAAACCCAAAGGGGGGACCACATGGGTTTGGCTCAAATTTTGAATTTGGCTTAAACTTTACCTATGTCAAAAAGGACTCTAGAAATCATCTGTAAATGCTTTCAAGAACTGCCAAAACATGATTTCTATTCTTATTTGAGCTGTGGGCGAGATTTTAGCAAAGTTGAAATTTTGACCAAAACCCAAAGGGGGGACCAAATGGGTTTGGCTCAAATTTTGAATTTGGCTTAAACTTTGCCTATGTCAAAAAGGACTCTAGAAATCATCTGTAAATGCTTTCAAGAACTGCCGAAACATGATTTCTATTCTTATTTGAGCTGTGGGCGAGATTTTAGAAAAGTTGAAATTTTGACCAAAACCCAAAGGGGGGACCACATGGGTTTGGCTCAAATTTGGAATTTGGCTTAAACTTTGCCTATGTCAAAAAGGACTCTAGAAATCATCTGTAAATGCTTTCAAGAGCTGCCAAAACATGATTTCTATTCTTATTTGAGCTGTGGGCGAGATTTTAGCAAAGTTGAAATTTTGACCAAAACCCAAAGGGGGGACCACATGGGTTTGGCTCAAATTTTGAATTTGGCTTAAACTTTGCCTATGTCAAAAAGGACTCTAGAAATCATCTGTAAATGCTTTCAAGAACTGCCAAAACATGATTTCTATTCTTATTTGAGCTGTGGGCGAGATTTTAGCAAAGTTGAAATTTTGACCAAAACCCAAAGGGGGGACCACATGGGTTTGGCTCAAATTTTGAATTTGGCTTAAACTTTGCCTATGTCAAAAAGGACTCTAGAAATCATCTGTAAATGCTTTCAAGAACTGCCAAAACATGATTTCTATTCTTATTTGAGCTGTGGGCGAGATTTTAGCAAAGTTGAAATTTTGACCAAAACCCAAAGGGGGGACCACATGGGTTTGGCTCAAATTTTGAATTTGGCTTAAACTTTGCCTATGTCAAAAAGGACTCTAGAAATCATCTGTAAATGCTTTCAAGAACTGCCAAAACATGATTTCTATTCTTATTTGAGCTGTGGGCGAGATTTTAGCAAAGTTGAAATTTTGACCAAAACCCAAAGGGGGGACCACATGGGTTTGGCTCAAATTTTGAATTTGGCTTAAACTTTGCCTATGTCAAAAAGGACTCTAGAAATCATCTGTAAATGCTTTCAAGAACTGCCAAAACATGATTTCTATTCTTATTTGAGCTGTGGGCGAGATTTTAGCAAAGTTGAAATTTTGACCAAAACCCAAAGGGGGGACCACATGGGTTTGGCTCAAATTTGGAATTTGGCTTAAACTTTGCCTATGTCAAAAAGGACTCTAGAAATCATCTGTAAATGCTTTCAAGAACTGCCGAAACATGATTTCTATTCTTATTTGAGCTGTGGGCGAGATTTTAGCAAAGTGTAAATTTTGACCAAAACCCAAAGGGGGGACCACATGGGTTTGGCTCAAATTTGGAATTTGGCTTAAACTTTGCCTATGTCAAAAAGGACTCTAGAAATCATCTGTAAATGCTTTCAAGAACTGCCAAAACATGATTTCTATTCTTATTTGAGCTGTGGGCGAGATTTTAGCAAAGTTGAAATTTTGACCAAAACCCAAAGGGGGGACCACATGGGTTTGGCTCAAATTTTGAATTTGGCTTAAACTTTGCCTATGTCAAAACGGACTCTAGAAATCATCTGTAAATGCTTTCAAGAACTGCCAAAACATGATTTCTATTCTTATTTGAGCTGTGGGCGAGATTTTAGCAAAGTTGAAATTTTGACCAAAACCCAAAGGGGGGACCACATGGGTTTGGCTCAAATTTGGAATTTGGCTTAAACTTTGCCTATGTCAAAAAGGACTCTAGAAATCATCTGTAAATGCTTTCAAGAACTGCCGAAACATGATTTCTATTCTTATTTGAGCTGTGGGCGAGATTTTAGCAAAGTGTAAATTTTGACCAAAACCCAAAGGGGGGACCACATGGGTTTGGCTCAAATTTTGAATTTGGCTTAAACTTTGCCTATGTCAAAAAGGACTCTAGAAATCATCTGTAAATGCTTTCAAGAACTGCCAAAACATGATTTCTATTCTTATTTGAGCTGTGGGCGAGATTTTAGCAAAGTTGAAATTTTGACCAAAACCCAAAGGGGGGACCACATGGGTTTGGCTCAAATTTTGAATTTGGCTTAAACTTTGCCTATGTCAAAACGGACTCTAGAAATCATCTGTAAATGCTTTCAAGAACTGCCAAAACATGATTTCTATTCTTATTTGAGCTGTGGGCGAGATTTTAGCAAAGTTGAAATTTTGACCAAAACCCAAAGGGGGGACCACATGGGTTTGGCTCAAATTTTGAATTTGGCTTAAACTTTGCCTATGTCAAAAAGGACTCTAGAAATCATCTGTAAATGCTTTCAAGAACTGCCGAAACATGATTTCTATTCTTATTTGAGCTGTGGGCGAGATTTTAGCAAAGTTGAAATTTTGACCAAAACCCAAAGGGGGGACCACATGGGTTTGGCTCAAATTTTGAATTTGGCTTAAACTTTGCCTATGTCAAAAAGGACTCTAGAAATCATCTGTAAATGCTTTCAAGAACTGCCGAAACATGATTTCTATTCTTATTTGAGCTGTGGGCGAGATTTTAGCAAAGTGTAAATTTTGACCAAAACCCAAAGGGGGGACCACATGGGTTTGGCTCAAATTTTGAATTTGGCTTAAACTTTGCCTATGTCAAAAAGGACTCTAGAAATCATCTGTAAATGCTTTCAAGAACTGCCAAAAATTGATTTCTATTCTTATTTGAGCTGTGGGCGAGATTTTAGCAAAGTTGAAATTTTGACCAAAACCCAAAGGGGGGACCACATGGGTTTGGCTCAAATTTTGAATTTGGCTTAAACTTTGCCTATGTCAAAAAGGACTCTAGAAATCATCTGTAAATGCTTTCAAGAACTGCCGAAACATGATTTCTATTCTTATTTGAGCTGTGGGCGAGATTTTAGCAAAGTGTAAATTTTGACCAAAACCCAAAGGGGGGACCACATGGGTTTGGCTCAAATTTTGAATTTGGCTTAAACTTTGCCTATGTCAAAAAGGACTCTAGAAATCATCTGTAAATGCTTTCAAGAACTGCCAAAACATGATTTCTATTCTTATTTGAGCTGTGGGCGAGATTTTAGCAAAGTTGAAATTTTGACCAAAACCCAAAGGGGGGACCACATGGGTTTGGCTCAAATTTGGAATTTGGCTTAAACTTTGCCTATGTCAAAAAGGACTCTAGAAATCATCTGTAAATGCTTTCAAGAACTGCCAAAACATGATTTCTATTCTTATTTGAGCTGTGGGCGAGATTTTAGCAAAGTTGAAATTTTGACCAAAACCCAAAGGGGGGACCACATGGGTTTGGCTCAAATTTTGAATTTGGCTTAAACTTTGCCTATGTCAAAAAGGACTCTAGAAATCATCTGTAAATGCTTTCAAGAACTGCCAAAACATGATTTCTATTCTTATTTGAGCTGTGGGCGAGATTTTAGCAAAGTTGAAATTTTGACCAAAACCCAAAGGGGGGACCACATGGGTTTGGCTCAAATTTTGAATTTGGCTTAAACTTTGCCTATGTCAAAAAGGACTCTAGAAATCATCTGTAAATGCTTTCAAGAACTGCCGAAACATGATTTCTATTCTTATTTGAGCTGTGGGCGAGATTTTAGCAAAGTTGAAATTTTGACCAAAACCCAAAGGGGGGACCACATGGGTTTGGCTCAAATTTTGAATTTGGCTTAAACTTTGCCTATGTCAAAAAGGACTCTAGAAATCATCTGTAAATGCTTTCAAGAACTGCCAAAACATGATTTCTATTCTTATTTGAGCTGTGGGCGAGATTTTAGCAAAGTTGAAATTTTGACCAAAACCCAAAGGGGGGACCACATGGGTTTGGCTCAAATTTTGAATTTGGCTTAAACTTTGCCTATGTCAAAAAGGACTCTAGAAATCATCTGTAAATGCTTTCAAGAACTGCCAAAACATGATTTCTATTCTTATTTGAGCTGTGGGCGAGATTTTAGCAAAGTTGAAATTTTGACCAAAACCCAAAGGGGGGACCACATGGGTTTGGCTCAAATTTGGAATTTGGCTTAAACTTTGCCTATGTCAAAAAGGACTCTAGAAATCATCTGTAAATGCTTTCAAGAACTGCCAAAACATGATTTCTATTCTTATTTGAGCTGTGGGCGAGATTTTAGCAAAGTTGAAATTTTGACCAAAACCCAAAGGGGGGACCACATGGGTTTGGCTCAAATTTTGAATTTGGCTTAAACTTTGCCTATGTCAAAAAGGACTCTAGAAATCATCTGTAAATGCTTTCAAGAACTGCCAAAACATGATTTCTATTCTTATTTGAGCTGTGGGCGAGATTTTAGCAAAGTTGAAATTTTGACCAAAACCCAAAGGGGGGACCACATGGGTTTGGCTCAAATTTTGAATTTGGCTTAAACTTTGCCTATGTCAAAAAGGACTCTAGAAATCATCTGTAAATGCTTTCAAGAACTGCCGAAACATGATTTCTATTCTTATTTGAGCTGTGGGCGAGATTTTAGCAAAGTTGAAATTTTGACCAAAACCCAAAGGGGGGACCACATGGGTTTGGCTCAAATTTTGAATTTGGCTTAAACTTTGCCTATGTCAAAAAGGACTCTAGAAATCATCTGTAAATGCTTTCAAGAACTGCCAAAACATGATTTCTATTCTTATTTGAGCTGTGGGCGAGATTTTAGCAAAGTTGAAATTTTGACCAAAACCCAAAGGGGGGACCACATGGGTTTGGCTCAAATTTGGAATTTGGCTTAAACTTTGCCTATGTCAAAAAGGACTCTAGAAATCATCTGTAAATGCTTTCAAGAACTGCCGAAACATGATTTCTATTCTTATTTGAGCTGTGGGCGAGATTTTAGCAAAGTTGAAATTTTGACCAAAACCCAAAGGGGGGACCACATGGGTTTGGCTCAAATTTTGAATTTGGCTTAAACTTTGCCTATGTCAAAAAGGACTCTAGAAATCATCTGTAAATGCTTTCAAGAACTGCCAAAACATGATTTCTATTCTTATTTGAGCTGTGGGCGAGATTTTAGCAAAGTTGAAATTTTGACCAAAACCCAAAGGGGGGACCACATGGGTTTGGCTCAAATTTGGAATTTGGCTTAAACTTTGCCTATGTCAAAAAGGACTCTAGAAATCATCTGTAAATGCTTTCAAGAACTGCCAAAACATGATTTCTATTCTTATTTGAGCTGTGGGCGAGATTTTAGCAAAGTTGAAATTTTGACCAAAACCCAAAGGGGGGACCACATGGGTTTGGCTCAAATTTTGAATTTGGCTTAAACTTTGCCTATGTCAAAAAGGACTCTAGAAATCATCTGTAAATGCTTTCAAGAACTGCCAAAACATGATTTCTATTCTTATTTGAGCTGTGGGCGAGATTTTAGCAAAGTTGAAATTTTGACCAAAACCCAAAGGGGGGACCACATGGGTTTGGCTCAAATTTGGAATTTGGCTTAAACTTTGCCTATGTCAAAAAGGACTCTAGAAATCATCTGTAAATGCTTTCAAGAACTGCCAAAACATGATTTCTATTCTTATTTGAGCTGTGGGCGAGATTTTAGCAAAGTTGAAATTTTGACCAAAACCCAAAGGGGGGACCACATGGGTTTGGCTCAAATTTGGAATTTGGCTTAAACTTTGCCTATGTCAAAAAGGACTCTAGAAATCATCTGTAAATGCTTTCAAGAACTGCCAAAACATGATTTCTATTCTTATTTGAGCTGTGGGCGAGATTTTAGCAAAGTTGAAATTTTGACCAAAACCCAAAGGGGGGACCACATGGGTTTGGCTCAAATTTGGAATTTGGCTTAAACTTTGCCTATGTCAAAAAGGACTCTAGAAATCATCTGTAAATGCTTTCAAGAACTGCCAAAACATGATTTCTATTCTTATTTGAGCTGTGGGCGAGATTTTAGCAAAGTTGAAATTTTGACCAAAACCCAAAGGGGGGACCACATGGGTTTGGCTCAAATTTGGAATTTGGCTTAAACTTTGCCTATGTCAAAAAGGACTCTAGAAATCATCTGTAAATGCTTTCAAGAACTGCCAAAACATGATTTCTATTCTTATTTGAGCTGTGGGCGAGATTTTAGCAAAGTTGAAATTTTGACCAAAACCCAAAGGGGGGACCACATGGGTTTGGCTCAAATTTGGAATTTGGCTTAAACTTTGCCTATGTCAAAAAGGACTCTAGAAATCATCTGTAAATGCTTTCAAGAACTGCCAAAACATGATTTCTATTCTTATTTGAGCTGTGGGCGAGATTTTAGCAAAGTTGAAATTTTGACCAAAACCCAAAGGGGGGACCACATGGGTTTGGCTCAAATTTTGAATTTGGCTTAAACTTTGCCTATGTCAAAAAGGACTCTAGAAATCATCTGTAAATGCTTTCAAGAACTGCCAAAACATGATTTCTATTCTTATTTGAGCTGTGGGCGAGATTTTAGCAAAGTTGAAATTTTGACCAAAACCCAAAAGGGGGGACCACATGGGTTTTTCTCAAATTTGGAATTTGGCTTAAACTTTGCCTATGTCAAAAAGGACTCTAGAAATCATCTGTAAATGCTTTCAAGAACTGCCAAAACATGATTTCTATTCTTATTTGAGCTGTGGGCGAGATTTTAGCAAAGTTGAAAGTTTGACCAAAACCCAAAGGGGGGACCACATGGGTTTGGCTCAAATTTTGAATTTGGCTTAAACTTTGCCTATGTCAAAAAGGACTCTAGAAATCATCTGTAAATGCTTTCAAGAACTGCCAAAACATGATTTCTATTCTTATTTGAGCTGTGGGCGAGATTTTAGCAAAGTTGAAAGTTTGACCAAAACCCAAAGGGGGGACCACATGGGTTTGGCTCAAATTTTGAATTTGGCTTAAACTTTGCCTATGTCAAAAAGGACTCTAGAAATCATCTGTAAATGCTTTCAAGAACTGCCAAAACATGATTTCTATTCTTATTTGAGCTGTGGGCGAGATTTTAGCAAAGTTGAAATTTTGACCAAAACCCAAAGGGGGGACCACATGGGTTTGGCTCAAATTTGGAATTTGGCTTAAACTTTGCCTATGTCAAAAAGGACTCTAGAAATCATCTGTAAATGCTTTCAAGAACTGCCAAAACATGATTTCTATTCTTATTTGAGCTGTGGGCGAGATTTTAGCAAAGTTGAAATTTTGACCAAAACCCAAAGGGGGGAACCACATGGGTTTGGCTCAAATTTGGAATTTGGCTTAAACTTTGCCTATGTCAAAAAGGACTCTAGAAATCATCTGTAAATGCTTTCAAGAACTGCCAAAACATGATTTCTATTATTATTTGAGCTGTGGGCGAGATTTTAGCAAAGTTGAAATTTTGACCAAAACCCAAAGGGGGGACCACATGGGTTTGGCTCAAATTTTGAATTTGGCTTAAACTTTGCCTATGTCAAAAAGGACTCTAGAAATCATCTGTAAATGCTTTCAAGAACTGCCAAAACATGATTTCTATTCTTATTTGAGCTGTGGGCGAGATTTTAGCAAAGTTGTAAATTTGACCAAAACCCAAAGGGGGGACCACATGGGTTTGGCTCAAATTTGGAATTTGGCTTAAACTTTGCCTATGTCAAAAAGGACTCTAGAAATCATCTGTAAATGCTTTCAAGAACTGCCAAAACATGATTTCTATTCTTATTTGAGCTGTGGGCGAGATTTTAGCAAAGTTGAAATTTTGACCAAAACCCAAAGGGGGGACCACATGGGTTTGGCTCAAATTTGGAATTTGGCTTAAACTTTGCCTATGTCAAAAAGGACTCTAGAAATCATCTGTAAATGCTTTCAAGAACTGCCAAAACATGATTTCTATTCTTATTTGAGCTGTGGGCGAGATTTTAGCAAAGTTGAAATTTTGACCAAAACCCAAAGGGGGGACCACATGGGTTTGGCTCAAATTTTGAATTTGGCTTAAACTTTGCCTATGTCAAGAAGGACTCTAGAAATCATCTGTAAATGCTTTCAAGAACTGCCAAAACATGATTTCTATTATTATTTGAGCTGTGGGCGAGATTTTAGCAAAGTTGAAATTTTGACCAAAACCCAAAGGGGGGACCACATGGGTTTGGCTCAAATTTTGAATTTGGCTTAAACTTTGCCTATGTCAAGAAGGACTCTAGAAATCATCTGTAAATGCTTTCAAGAACTGCCAAAACATGATTTCTATTCTTATTTGAGCTGTGGGCGAGATTTTAGCAAAGTTGAAAATTTGACCAAAACCCAAAGGGGGGACCACATGGGTTTGGCTCAAATTTTGAATTTGGCTTAAACTTTGCCTATGTCAAAAAGGACTCTAGAAATCATCTGTAAATGCTTTCAAGAACTGCCAAAACATGATTTCTATTCTTATTTGAGCTGTGGGCGAGATTTTAGCAAAGTTGTAAATTTGACCAAAACCCAAAGGGGGGACCACATGGGTTTGGCTCAAATTTGGAATTTGGCTTAAACTTTGCCTATGTCAAAAAGGACTCTAGAAATCATCTGTAAATGCTTTCAAGAACTGCCAAAACATGATTTCTATTCTTATTTGAGCTGTGGGCGAGATTTTAGCAAAGTTGAAATTTTGACCAAAACCCAAAGGGGGGACCACATGGGTTTGGCTCAAATTTGGAATTTGGCTTAAACTTTGCCTATGTCAAAAAGGACTCTAGAAATCATCTGTAAATGCTTTCAAGAACTGCCAAAACATGATTTCTATTCTTATTTAAGCTGTGGGCGAGATTTTAGCAAAGTTGAAATTTTGACCCAAACCCAAAGGGGGGACCACATGGGTTTGGCTCAAATTTTGAATTTGGCTTAAACTTTGCCTATGTCAAGAAGGACTCTAGAAATCATCTGTAAATGCTTTCAAGAACTGCCAAAACATGATTTCTATTCTTATTTGAGCTGTGGGCGAGATTTTAGCAAAGTTGAAATTTTGACCAAAACCCAAAGGGGGGACCACATGGGTTTGGCTCAAATTTGGAATTTGGCTTAAACTTTGCCTATGTCAAGAAGGACTCTAGAAATCATCTGTAAATGCTTTCAAGAACTGCCAAAACATGATTTCTATTCTTATTTGAGCTGTGGGCGAGATTTTAGCAAAGTTGAAAATTTGACCAAAACCCAAAGGGGGGACCACATGGGTTTGGCTCAAATTTTGAATTTGGCTTAAACTTTGCCTATGTCAAAAAGGACTCTAGAAATCATCTGTAAATGCTTTCAAGAACTGCCAAAACATGATTTCTATTCTTATTTGAGCTGTGGGCGAGATTTTAGCAAAGTTGAAATTTTGACCAAAACCCAAAGGGGGGACCACATGGGTTTGGCTCAAATTTGGAAT
>OX419341.1:3449512-3454512 GCA_948470475.1 Galaxea fascicularis
AGCTGTCGATGATTTTCAGGAATACAGCTACCAGTACAATCTAAAAATTGTGGGAATCCCTGAAATAAACTCGAAGGAATCGGCATCCGAGTCAAGTTTGCTTTGCCTTAATCTGTTCAATGAAATCGGCGCCGAAGTATCGCCACACGATATTGATTACGCCCACAGAATCCCAACAAGAACCGCGAATACCGGCCCTCGACCGATCATTTGTAAGTTTACTCGAAGACTGGCCAAAGAAAACGTGATGTTACGCCGCAAAGATGCATGCAAGACAGATCCAACTAAGTTAGGTTTGACGAATCAAGTTTCGTTGGAGGCTGTGAGAATCTTCGATCATCTCTCGCCAAAAATGCAACAAGTGCTATTTGACGCGAAAAGATTTAAAGAACAGCACCATTTTCAGTTCTGCTGGACGAAAGGCTCTGTGGTGTGCCTTCGCAAAAACACTGAGTCTCCTGTGTTCAAGATCAAGGATGCTGCTGCTTTTCAAAGACTGGCCGAGAGGCATTCTTAAGTCAAGCTAAGTACTTGCTACTGATAACTTTGTTATTTGATTGTTTAGTTAGTAAACATGTGTGACAAGACCTCTCGTAAAGAAACCTTTCGTGAATTACCATATTTTGGTGTTAATTTTGTTCCATACCACGGTCAGTTTAACAACAGTTTAGAAACTCAACTTCCAACCAAAAAATATTTAGATAAACTCTCCAGCATCTACGATTTGGATCTCTTTACGCTCAACACAAATATGAATTTAAATCCGGATTTTCATCTTCTAAACCAACATATTCGTAGCCAGTATTATTCGCCGCATAGCTTTAGCATCTTTAAACAACGTCTGTCTAGCTCAAGTTTCTCATTACTCCACGCTAATATTAGAAGCATGAAACGCAACTTTGAAAATTTTGAAATCCATCTTCTCAATGAACTTGATTATCCCTTTACTGTTATTGGAATTACCGAGACCAAAATTACAAATTCTAATCTTGCATCAATACCGAAACCATCCCTAGCTGGATATTCTTTTGAATTCGTTCCAACACCTTTGGCTTCGGGAGGTGTTGCTATGTTTATTAACGACTCTTTAAAATATTCTATTCTGGAGAGAAATTCTAATGTCGCCTTCCAAGCCCTGTGGGTCGAGTTTCACTTCGAGAAACAAAGCAATATCATCTGTGGTGTGATCTATAGACAGCACAATTCCCCCGAACAGTTCCAAGGTTACTTTGATGAGGTGCTGGAAAAATACAATAGTACTGGTAAACCCGTATATGTAATGGGTGATTTTAACATTAATCTGCTCAATGTCGATTCCTGCAGCCATTCCAAGGATTTCCTAGTTTCTCTCCAAAGTAACTGTTTTCTTCCGACTATAGATAAACCCACTAGAGTCTATAATAATTCTGCCACTCTAATTGACAATGTCTTTGTTAACAGAACCGATCACCAGATTCTAAGTGGGAACATTATTTCTGATATCAGTGACCATTACACACAGTTCTGTACACTGCAATCCACAACAGCCAAGCCTGTTCCTAAGAAGCTAAAAATTAGAGACTACTCTCATTTCATGGAACAAAAGTTTGTTTCTGATCTTTCACTTGTTGACTGGGCTACCACATTGACTAAACATTCAGCTAACCCGAAGAAAGCGTTCTCTTCGTTTTACAACAAACTAGAGAAAGTTGTCAACATACATGCCCCCTTTAAATCATTATCTAGACGTAAGGCAAAGCAATTCTCAAAACCTTGGTTAAGTAGGGGCCTGCTTAAATCTATAAAAGTTAAAAATGCTTTGCTAGTCTCAGGTGACTTCCAAAAATATAAGTTGTACAGAAACAAATTAACTGGTCTCATACGACATAGTAAAAGGATATACTATTGCAAATTTTTTCATGAAAATCTACATAATATGAAGAATACTTGGGCTGGTATTAATCAACTTTTGAATAGACGAAAGAAAAATTCCAAACCCGTAACAGTGCTTAAAAGACCTGGCACCGTTGAAATTACTACTCTTGGCTCTGAACTTCCAAACATTATGAATAACTATTTCTCTTCTATCGGGGAAAGTTTGGCAAAAAATGTTCCACCCTCTGCAAAGCATTTCAGCGAATATTTACATGATCGTTGTTCTATTAATTCTTTCTTTTTTGATCCTGTCACTCAACCTGAAATAGAGCACGAGATTTTGTCACTGCCCTTTAATAAAGCATATGGATTATATTCTTGCCCAACTCGCCTGATTAAATGCGCTTATTGTATCTTAAGCCAACCCCTTGCTGATTTAATTAACATTTCTGTGAGCTGTGGTATTCACCCACCTCAATTGAAACATGCCAAAGTCGTTCCAGTCTACAAGTCTGATGACGATACAGAGCCGGGAAACTACAGGCCCATCTCCTTGCTTTCAGTATTCAATCGTATCTTTGAAAAAGTAATGTATAATCGCCTTATTGCCTTTGTCGAAAAAAATGACCTACTGTATAAATCACAATACGGATTTCGCAAGAAGCATTCCTGCCATCATGCCCTACTCGAAATTGTCAACAGAATCCAAACTAACATGGATAATAAGTTATTTTCATGTGGAATATTTTTAGATTTAAAAAAAGCATTTGATACTGTTGATCATTCCATTCTCTTATATAAATTACACCACTACGGAATAAGGGGAATTGTGAATGATTGGTTTTCCTCTTACCTTTCCGACCGTTTTCAATCCACTCAAATTGACTCTAATATCTCACATAAAAGGAAAATTTCTTTCGGTGTGCCACAAGGATCTGTTCTCGGCCCACTTCTCTTTCTTATCTATATAAATGATATCCCCAATTGCTCTGAAATTTTTTATTTTCATCTCTTTGCTGACGATACCAATTTAATTTATGCTGATAAAAGTCTGAAATCACTTGAGACTGTTGTTAATAATGAGCTGAAAAACGTTACTGACTGGCTAAATGCTAACAAGTTAACTTTGAATACTAAGAAATCTAATTATGTAATTGTCCGCCCCTCACAAAAGAAACTAAATTCAACCATTGATTTAAAAATAATTGATAACAATACTAACACTATCACTTCCATGGAATGTAAGGAATACGTTGTAATGAACTCGTAAAAGTCGTGCTTTGATTACTCGCGTTTTATTGCCTGATCCTGTTCTATTCCGAAATTTACACGTGTCTGAAAATATATACAAGTAATTTGAGATTAAACATAAACCGGTAAATCAAGTTAATCAATATGATCTGTACAAACGAAACGATACGCGTGACTGTTCGTGACATACGTGAAGTATTTGGGAGTCCTTATTGACAGTACTCTAAGTTGGAAACATCATATTGATTATATAGTTTGCAAAATAAGTAAAACTGTAGGTGTAATCGCCAACATCAGACGTTTTGTACCGTCTGACGTACTTCTCAAAATCTATTATTCTTTGATTTTTTCCTATACACACTATGGCATAGTTGCTTGGGGTCAAGCTGCTGAAACTCATATGAACAAAATTCTTCTTTTACAAAAGCGTGTTCTTCGATTTATATATGGCGTGGAATACAGAGCTCATACTATACCGCTATTTATTTCTGCAAATATTTTACCGGTTAATATGTTGTACCTTAAAACTGTGGCTGCCGAAATGCATGATGTATCATCTGGCATTACACCCTCTAAAATATCAAATCTCTTTACTCAATCTCAGGAAATCCACTCATATAATACAAGATTTTCTAATGCTGGTAATTATCATGTCAACAAATCAAGGCTTAATCGACAACTCTCTTCATTTTCAAGACTTGGGCCTAAAGTTTGGAATAATTTTCCACGTAGCTTGCGCTCCTTGCCTAAAAGGTCTTTTAACAAGAACGTCCATGCACTTTTGTTAAAATTACTCAATAATGAAAACAAGTATGACTCTAAAAAAAACATTGTTGCTGGAATGACTGCTGGATTTATGGAACTAAAATAGCACCTTCCATATTTATTTATTTATTTACATTAATACTGAACCTCCTTTAAACTATACGTACTTTAACTTACTTTATTTGCGTCGTTGTTACTTGTAATCATATATTTGTTTGAATCGATTTCGCTCTTCTAAATTAATAATATTGTAATTTCTTTGTAATTTTCATTTCCAATTTTCTTGTTGTATTTTAATATTATCTGAAACCACCCGACTCGATTAGCTTTGCTACATTCGGGTGGCTATTTATTTCATTTCGTTTACTTTGTAACGTCATAGTAATGAATAAATGAATAAATGTCAGCAACAAAGACAAAGACGTACACAACGCATGCATTGCAGGAGACAAAGGGTTGTGGGAAATTGCAGCTGAAACGAGTCTTAACTGGACTTAAATTCGCCACAAACATTCGCGGCCGTGCTCTTACTTTTTCCGTGAAACCTACAGATCGGTCATTTCACGTTGTCATTGTTTTGCAAACTAAGTGACAGCAATGGAAAATACCAAGTGTGGAATGAAGTTACAGAACGATTTGAAGTTAATGTTTTTGGCGTCGTCGTTGGTCAAGTTCCCTCCCCGATCTAAACATTACCTTGATATCATAAGTTCCTGCTGTGGTCGGAGCGGTGAATTTTCGACTGAAGTGATGCTCTTTGCAGTCCAGCTTTGAACTTCCTATGCCGGCCAAGCAAACGCTTTTCGTGAATACGTTAAGGTAAATTTGCCTTATGCAGCTAGGGCAAAAGGTGGAACTCCGGCAGTATTTGTAGTAACCTAGGCAGATAAACGAAATAACTGTGACCGGCTCTTCCACAACATAGGAGGGTGAAATAATTTACAGTACATTGCTTCAAGCCTTTGGTGAAAATTCTAAAAGTGTATAAATCATATAAACTTAAAAATAAAGCGGCTTTCAGCAATTGATTGTTACCAGACTGACTACAGATTGAGCACATGATCGTTCAGTGGTAGATAGCCAGCGAAAGCAGAAAAGCATTTGACCATAAACATTTCATTTACTAGATA
>OX419341.1:3459512-3469512 GCA_948470475.1 Galaxea fascicularis
AATATTGTAGTTTCCTCATACGACGTGCAAGGTTTTACTTTCAAAGAGCAACCTGAGAACATCATTCGCAGTTCCGTCTTCGATATTCTTACTTTATCGTTCGATGTTCAAATTCGACAGTGGTAGATTGAAGTACGTCAACGCGATATTCAAGTGTCACCATGCGACATTTAAAGATCTTTAAATCACATTTCATGTCCGGTGCATGTCATTCCATATCCCAGCACCTTCGTGCTACATTTAAGTTTGATCATTTTATGCAAGTTTGAACGTTCGTCACGCTTGAGTGGTTTACCTTTTGCACACGAAACCGCTGTAGTATAGCGGGCTCAACCATATCACGTATCTTCTTCTTCTTCTTGGCGGGAACCATCAACATGGCGGAGTTCCGGAGACTGCACGATATTGTACAACAAACCGGTCAGTACAAAATGCAGACTGCAGACCGGGTACAAAATGCAGACTTTCAACTCTCTCAACTCTGGAAAAGTCAGTTGGCCAGGGGTCTTTCCTCGTATAGAAGCTCCGTCAATATCATCCTCTGTAAGGGTAATTTTCGGCGGATTTCTTACAGACATGTTCAAAGTGTCCTATATTGTCTTGATTTTCCCACGAATGATCACCACCTCGCTTTGACGTTACCAAAGAAATCTTGACATCATCACGCATAAGAGCCATTGAGCTTCATCGAGATAAAATGAAATTGGCCGTTCCGAAATTCAAAAGGGAACTGGGGCGAGTTTCAAATTTTGAAGTAATTGATAAATTGACACCATCACATGAAAGATAACATTGAGATTGGTCGTTTGACCAAGTTTGATTCTTTTAGGTTGAACAGGGACCAAGCTATGGACCTTGAAACAAAACCATGGTTTTGCTCTTGTTGTTCTCTTGAAATCCATATCCGATTTAAGACCATGCTGGTCAAAATCTATAACCGTTTTCAGACCAAAACGGCTCAAAACCCATACCCTTTGGGGCGGCACATACGTATATAGCTCATATAGGGAAGTACCTCCTCCCCGCTCCCGGGAGTTTGGGTTTTCATTTAGCTGTGTTTCATGGCTGAACCACGCGTTAAGCACTGGTCACTGGATGTACAAAATGTTGAAAATAATTGAGGCATCGACCGAGCGATCGATCAATCGAAGGAGTGAACTCGGCCTCGCGCCTATAACTCGGAAGTGGCACAGCCACGTTATGTTAGAAATTAGATACAAAAAATAGCCTTTCCTTGACAAAGTCGTCGTCAATGAAATCATCGGCCCGGGTATTTTTCCAGCTTCAAAAAACAATTTCTGTTAATAACAGTTCGTTCTCGTGTAATCAGCTTTTCGGAAAAAGTCGAAGTGACAGACTTTTAGATGCCTTTTTGTTTGTTATAAGATACCTAAAACAATATTCCGTTTTTTTTTCTTTTATGGACGGAGTCAAGATTGGTTTTATTAGCGCCCGGCTGTTATGGCGCCTAGCTGCGCCTTGAAACGGTGCAGTAATAAAAAATTAAAATTAAAGCGAGCAATAGGAAGCTTTTCAGTTATATTCTTGCAGAAATAATGCACAAACAAAAAGCTGATTAGAAAAACTTTCTGTTTTTGTATACCTATTAAAGTTGTGGTTCATAATGCTTGAAATTTCGTATTTGAATTTTAATTATCGACTGACCGCAGCACTGGTCAGTTGAAAAACTGTCTGCAGCAGATTACTCGGCCCCACAATGAAACCTAGCTATGAATGTGAGTTCGGTGTCGGCTGTTTACCAACGACAAGAAAAGGATCTTTCACTAGCAAACAAAGATGGATTTTAATAAAAGGGCCGCATGTTATCGCTTATATATTTCTTCGGTTTACTCAATACACTTTACTAGACAAGTACCCCACTTTTCAGTGTTGCTAGTTTGTTACTCGCTTTCCGACGTCTAGCTTTTTTTTTCATTATATCTCTCGCGCTGAATACCTACTGAGTTCCAGAAAAGTGATTTTGATGACTGAACTTCTTCAGTTTTCACTCGGAAAACTAATTTCAAAACAGAAATAAAGGCAGAGTTTAAGTGCATTGGCCACTGTTATGATTGAGCGAGAAAATACTGTAAAATGTTTCCACCACATAAATTCTCCTTCTGCAGCTCGACTATTTAAATCACTCTGTGGTTCTAAAATGTAACGTTATATATTTTTGCCATGGTACTGTCGATTCCAGCTCCAGTCAAGAACCTAATTTGGTATGTCCGAAACATTATGGCGGGACAATTACCCCATACAATATTGCTTTAAATTTCTACAATCTGTAACCATAAGCCGTAAGTTGTTTTCATGCAATTGATTTCTAAAGCCTAACCACGAAAAAAATGAAAGCTTTGTTGGAGTAAAGTCCTAATAAATGGTAAGACCACACTGATCACCCCTTCGGTTCTGATTGTTTGTGAACTGAACATGACGTCTCAATTTTCCTATCAGCTCTTCCGAACACCTAACTGCTACTATTTGACAAAAAAAGATGTGTAAGTGTTTATAACTTTATTCCAGATCAGGCTAACTGACTGTAAGGAAAAAATTGCATGCTGTGTGATAAAGAACAATTCTGAATGGCAGCAAGTGCTGGGTATGATGCTTGATTCCACATTTCAAATTCCATTTATCGAGCTAGATGGAGACGATGATTAAAAAAATTATACATGCAAAGAAATAAAATTTTACCTTTGGTCAAACATCATGCGCAATATGTAGATTTTCAATCAGAAAATTATCAAAATGAACATATTTCTATTTTTATTACAACAGTGTATCAAGAAGAAAACATACAGAGCGTAACATGCACTTACCGTTTACAACGAACAAGACCGCCCCGGCCAATGTTCCAACAACTTCTCTAAGCGCCATCTTCCATTGTGAATTAAATATTTTTGTTTTGTCAAACAACGGGCCCGCAAGAAACAAATGAAGACCAGTCTGTGTAACTGATCTGTTTTGCTCATAATAATTGTGTATATCAATTCAATTAGGCGTAGCTGCTAGGGACACAAGGACAGACACAGCTGCAGGTTTGAGTCTTTTAATGAATATCCTTTCAGCTGCTCCCAGAACATTGGTGTTGAATATATATATATGTTATTCACCGGCCTTGGTCGGTCCGTATTGGGAAAAACTGTGCCCGAGGTGCGGCCTCGGGCCGTACTCGAGACCTCGGGCACAGTTTTTCCCAATACGGACTGACCAAGGCCGGTGAATAACATATATTTATTTCTAAATCCTATTTTTAGAAAGTAGGAGAAACTATGAAGAAAAACTGGAAAAGTCATGTTTTTATTTTACACAGCGTTCTCTTTATCCTCTTCGTTTGAATAATAAAATTCGCTTTCACTGTGATAGCTTTCGTCAGAATCCATTGGTTTTTTTTTATGTTGTTTTTAAGTTGAACAATAACAGTGCTCTATTGCAAAAAACAATTGAGACAAATTGAAACTTCCCTCTTTCAATTCGCAACTTCACTCTGCACTTAGCGTAGTTGGTTACCATGACCGTGGTCAGGAGATAATAAAAAAACTGCCCGCTCCCGGAACCAATCGGATTGCAGGATTCTCAGGATACCGCCCGCTCATGATCAAAGAAATAAAGCTAATTCTTTTTTTTGAGAAATTCAGAAGTAAGAGCGTCTTGCATTGTATCGGCTTAAATCAAATAGGGTAGAGGTGACCGGCCGGATTTTGCCGGTAATTAAGACATTACAAAGCGCCTTATATTGCCAGGACGTTGACGCGAAGCAAACGTTAAAATTAGAAGCCATGCTGCAAGAAGCCGAAATTATTTTAAGAGCATATAGAGGCTGCCTGAAGATTATTAGTTTTTGTTCGTTTTCATCTTCCCTCGCTTTAGTGTTCGCCTTCAGTGTAATTTGTGAGCTACTGATTAAGCCAAATCCAAATGGAGATAACCGTCAGCCGTCACCGACGATTAAACGGCCTAAAATTAAACCGTCAAAACAAGTAGTAATGAAGTATTACCCGTCAAACAGTTTCCAGTGCTTTCAAATCTCGCTATTGCAGATGCTTCTGGCTCTCAAAACATCGTTTCTTGTGGTAAAACATAGTCCACTTAATTTGCTTCTTAAGCTGGTAGTCAAGTTTTCGAAACTTGGCTCAGCATTACTGTTAAAATGAGCTGACTGACTACAACACTTCAAAATGAACGGACGTGAACAAAATAGCCCCGTTTGATCAAAACATGCCTTTATTGGCTTAAGAAGCTTCAGGTGCTTAGAGAACCTGTGTCTTTGAAATTAAATTAAATTAAATTAAATACAAATAAATAAGCAGAACACAATTTTATACTCTTGAAAATAGCTACTCTATGGGTTCAGCATCCATTCGTAAAAATTGTGGCAATAAATAATCTAAACGAAACTGATGCTGAAAATATATGGAGACGCTGATAATAAATTATTTTATACTTGTTCTTTAGCCAAACAATTGCCAGGGATCAATTGCATTACCTTTGTGAGACCAGAGTGATTTTCAATTGAGTGTCGTTAAACCAAAACCAAACAATTAATCTGACCAATCACAAGGACGACGACAGTTCAGTGAACCAATCAGAATTTGAAGTAATTACATGCAACCGGCGCTAAGCGCGGGAAAATGCGCGCGTGCAACTAGGGATTGGTTTTGATTTTGCTTCTCATTGGCCGAGAAAGTGGCGCGAGTTTTGTCAACCAATCATAGAGTGAAGTGAAGCAAAACCACATCAAACGCGAATTACTCTCGACACTCAATCAAAAACCGCTCGAATCCAGTGATCTTTACACAAAACCATTGGCTGCTCTTGACTAGAAAAATCCGAAGGCTTGGGATCCTGTGAGATGCACTTTCTGCTCTTTCTCGTACATTCTCAACCCCCCTCTCGCTACCCATTTAATTTCAACCAATTTCAGTCTCTAAATTGATAGTTTAGTTTATGCATATGCTATAAGTGAAGCGTATCCAGAAGGGTGTTGATAGTTTGTGTTTTAAACGAGTCCCAGTTTGCTTGGTCCTGCATTTTTTGCTCCAGTTTTGCTTGACTTGGGTATGGAGGAATCTGAAGTAATGATTTTATGCGACGAAAGTGGACTAGTTAGTCAATGAAGATAAACGCAGTTACAAGAGACAATGAAAAATAATAGCTGTTTAAAATGAACTGCCATAACATCTCCTAATCTATAAGAGAAATGACCTCGCCCATTGTTAAGCCCACTTCGAAAGGGATACTGTTTGACAGTCTTTTGATTTCTTATTCGGAGCCTCTTTCGGGTTAGACAATGATCGATCTGCTCTACTTAATGTGCTTTCTCAATATCATTCCAAAATACTGTCCAATACCAGAGCGCACTGTACATTTTAAAACTACAACCGTTTCTTAACTTCAAATCGTCCGCGCATTTCTCGAAACTCAATTTCCTTCGTATCTTAACGACGGAGCGTTTACAGGCATGATATCTTGCAACAAATTTGCCCTTTCGTATCTTGAAACCATAGTAAAAGACCAGCTTTTTAGAATAAGCGAATCGCAGTTTTAGAAATGGCTTTTCAGGCCCGAAGTGTTTACGGGACTTGAGAGAAACGGGCCCCAAGCCTTTTTTCACTTTCTGAGAACTGATGTATGGTTCAGTCCTAAACACTGCGCTCCATTGCACAGGAAAACCAGGAAAATATCGCACTTACCTGATTTCTTAGTTTTCGTAGCGTAGCCTCGTTGGCATGCTGAAGAAACCAACTTTTCTTTATCAGTACGCACTCGGCGCCATTGCTTACCTGCGAATACACAAGCAAGAATCTTTACAGAAAAAAATGGTTAGCTGTTTTAGCAGGTTGTATTGCCTTGTTTACATTCTGCGCTGCCGGCATTACTATCTGCAAAACCTTGGCGCTACAGAGAATAGAAGTAATAAAACGTGGGACATCCAAACAGTTACATACCAAATGGCATTTCACAGCAGGGTTGTCGAAGAGTATCATTGAAAGTCCCTAGAAAGCACAAGAGAAATAAAAAAACCCAAAAAGAATTAAAGTGTTCCTTTTCTTAACACTGGCCAAGTTTTAAACAGAAGAAAACGCTTAAAACTTACAAACTGGTCTTTGGGTTTGAGTAACTCAATCTGTACAACTACTTGTTCGCCTTTCTGATCCACTTCCGGCGTCCCGTTTCTACTGCTATCGCTCTGGAATCAAATTAATGCTCCCATTATTCACTGATTATTTAATGGACAATGCAACCTCGTTCCCAGGACCTTTCCCTTCTGTTGGAAGACAAAGGTCCAGGCAACAGAGTTGTGAGCAATGGTAATCAAGAAGCCCTTGTTGGAATAAATTTGCGCTTTTTTTTCCTGCGTCTTTTATATCGTTGGTTCTTCCTAACTCGCCAAGATAGACTACGGAGGAACATTTTTGCCAGAAGCAATCCAAACGATAGTAAGGAGACCAGGCCTGGTTTGAACCTCCGACCCGCCAATCGAAACTCCCGCGGGCTTACCTCTCGGACACCAGTTATCTTGATATTAGTACATTCTTCTCTCGAGATTTACTATAATGACGTATGGCTCTTGCGTATGACTTACCGGATTGATTTTGTTGCGGAGTTTGTCTGCATTACTGATTCGTTTATGCAGTCTTTCGATCCTCTCCTGGTGCTGCTCTTCTTCTGTGACTGTGAAATAAACAAGGTATTAAATGTCACTTAGCATTGGACTCAAGGGGGGGTACTCTCCTAGGTATTGCCGTCCCAAAGAGTAAGGTTTCTGAGCCGTTTTGGTCTGAAAACGGGTATAGATTTTGACAATTTTGGTCTAAAATCGGGAATCGTTTTAAAGGGAACAACGAGAGCGTATAATTGTATTTATTTTTCCACAACTCCAACGCAGAATGATAGAGAAAGAGAGGTAACCAAGACATATTATTTGATCTGAATTTTATCATTTCTTGAATTCGGCACTAATGCTGAAACGCGTATGAATTTTAGAGGCCAGTGGCCCGTTTCTCGAAAGTCCCGAAAACTTTTCGGGCCCGTAAAACCATTTGTTCTAAAATGCTAGTCTTTTACCATGATTTCAAGATACAAAAGGGCAAATTTGTTGGAAAATCTCAAGCCTGGAAACGTCTTTGTTTTTTAGATAAGTAAGAAATTAGGAAACCCGAAGTAGGCCCAAAACGTTTCGGTGACTTCGAGAAATACACGCCAGGTCTGAAAACGGGTGTGTAAAATGATATGGTTTGGTCTGAAATAGGGTCAGGATTTGACGAATCGGGCGGCACACCCGCACCAAGAATTCCGAGCAGTATTCCTCATCCCCCCACCCCTTTTCTTTTCAACAACAGGCCGTCTTACAATTGCATGCTCAGTTATCTGGCCTATGAATGGAAAGGAGGCTGAGGGTGACCATGTTTCGATACAAACCTCGCTACTTATCAAGTTGTTTTTTATGCTAATTAGTCTGCATTTACAAGAGAAAGACAGAGGTTTGCATCAAAACAGAGTCACCTCCGGCTTCGCTTATACTCAAAGGCCAGGTCCCTCAACCAACAACTGTAAAATGGACAATTTTTCATCTAAAGCCACAGGCTGCCTGCACCTTACCTTCTCTTGGAATAGCACTCAATCTTGCGGCGAAAGCAACGTTTTTTGCAGTTTTCTGTGGAGAATAGAAGCACAAAAATTAAAATCATCAAGATGACCACCACAGTTAATACTCCAAATCGCGTTACAAAAAAGAAAGAAAGAAAACAAAACAAAAGGAAAGTGCATTGCGTCATAAAGATTCGAACGTCTCAAAGAATCAGTGTCAAATTTCGTCCTCATGTGCTCAGTTCTCCTATCACCATGTCAACGATATTCGTGGAATATTTGCTTTATAGTCAGTTGTATTTTCGATCGCACCATATTTGCGCACGTAGGACTGGCCGAATTTGCCTGAATTCTAATGCAAATTTAAAAGACATTTCTCCATTGAAAGATGTAAATAGTATTTACCCTAAATCTCTCTGGTTCACCAACTAACGCCGGCAGCGACAAGTCTCGATTTTTCTGTGAAGTTAAGGAAGGTTCAGTCTTGGGTCTCTTGAAGTCAGGTGACCATGCAGCAGGTCTGACTCGATCACAAGCAGCTGTGGAGATATAAAGGACAACCAAGCGTGACGACAAACTCAAAATAACTTCGAGGAAAGCATCACAACTGAACAAAAGCGCTTCCGATTTACGGGACGTTCACAAAGATGTTTCGAGAAGTAAAGTTACATTCATGATCAGTTTTATTATGGTGCGGATTAAATAAAACCAAACTAGAGGCCATATATTGGCCTTCACTGGGACTTCCAAGAGGAATATGAATATTAAAGAACATGCAATCCTTTGAGTTCATTAACCTCACCACTTGCGAGTACTCTTTGGAAATACTGTAAAACGTTTTGATGAACAGCACACAGGTACCCTGAGAATGGCTTTCTGAACATACATACACACAAACATACATTTAATAATCCTAGATTAATAATTTTAGTATCCTGTAGTCTCATTAATTAATAATAATCTATTAATAATAATCATTAATAAGTCGTGAGACTACAGGATACTAAAAGAGTCAGCGACGAAATAGAAAAGGAGGCAAAAATAAATAAATACCTAAATTAAATTATTTACAACATATAAATATTTACGTTGCGTTGCAATATTGTCTTATGATTGGCAAAGCATTCGCTTGAAAGGCTGTAACAGACTCAGCATTAAAAGCAGGCATGGGAAGGCTATTTCAAAGAGGGATGATGAGTGGGAAAAAGAGAACTTATATGCATTGGTGCGAGCAAAGATGTTTCTGAACTTATGAGGGTTGTTAGAGCCGACTGCTTCTATGAGCTACAACCAGTTGCAAAATTGTCGAGGCATTCGCAATCAAAAACATCTTTTCTTTCTGTAAAACGCTGCTGCTAACAAATCTGTGACTTACAACACACATCCCCTCCCTCTCCCCCTTTCAAAGTTGTTCCTCAAAGTTTCGAGCATTGTGTTGCACTGTTAGCAACTTTGATAAGAGGGGGAGGCGGAAGAAAAGCGGAAGATCATGGAAACATCATTAACGGATAAATGATGTACAGTGTCGTAAGCATTTTTGCAACTCGTTGCCTAATTAAGGTATAAAAGCCAACTTTGTTTTCTCTGGTATCAAGGATGCAAGAATGGAGCTAAGGAATTAAGTATTTTTGCAACTCGTTTCTAGCAAATGCATCTCTAGCGTGACAATCAAACATCAGTATAATGTCAGCAATAATAAATCGTACTATTGAAATGAATGACATACAATTTTGAGACAGCAGTGATTCAACATGCAACACTGATAAATCACGCTTAGTTGCTTAGTTGCTTTTCTGTGACAGTCGTTTTCTTTTTACACAGGTATTCTAGTAGGTTTGCGATCACGACGTCTGGACCCACGTGGCAATCATATATCAACACGGTTGTCGTTATAAGCTTATTAAATAAACACAAACTTGGCAAAACGGGATCTTGACTCCTCTCTTTATTATTACTCGGCCCAAGGTATCATATTGATCATCACGGTACAGAAAATTGCATTGCCTTCTCTAATAAGCGACCTACATCGCATTTTTCAAGTACATTCCGATTCGACGTTGCTTGTGTTGATACTGAACATGCGAAGGTACATGTATTCACACACAAAACTAATACCTGCAGGCAGCCCGAGTAATAATAACTTAAAAGACGAAGCAGAAGCGGCAAGACTGGTGCAAGACATCAAAAGAACTGGATAAAGGAAACAGTGTGTTAGTAGAAGCATGCCTTGGCAGATTTTTCCACATAGAAAACCGTGTACCGAAACCTTGCATCTAAAGTAGTGTTCCTAAACTTGTACTGGAGCAAATGGAATGTAGTTTTCTTTACAAAAACAGTGCGAACGTAAATCAACAATCAATTCTCAAACACACAACACTGATAAAAATAGCATTTCCATGCTCTGATT
>OX419341.1:3477012-3577012 GCA_948470475.1 Galaxea fascicularis
CTGAAAAAAGTGAAAAATCCAGTGCACTTAATAGCTTTAATTTACTATCGAATCCCCTCTGTAGAACATATCGAGGATGTTTTCATTGTGTACTAGCATCGAATTCCATTTTATCTCAGACGGGAGGTACATGATTATACCTTATAATCAAGAGATAAGGTATGATTATTAATACTTTAGTATTTGTAAGTATCAAAGTGATAAGTTAACATTTAGTGTAAATCAGGTTAAATTAGATTGAGGATTTTAGTGAATGTAAATTAGTATTTTAAACCTTTAATTTATCTGACACGATCCCACAAGCGAAAAGAAACCTTTCAGTAATTAAGATGCGGCGGTTAAAGCAAAAATTGACTGATCAGTACATGCAACCATAACCAATCTGTAATATTCTTTTTTCCAGTTCGAGAAGAGCTCTAAAACCAACCCTGGAAACACTGTTTTACTTTGTTGCAATGAAGAGAAATTGGAAGAAATCTGGCTGAGGGACATTTGCTGAACTGAGAACAACACATGTCATACAAATCTTGAAAATTGTGTTATGTAGATTAGGTACAGATCCTTTGTAGTTAGCAGTTGACATAGCCTTACCAGAAAACTTTAACTTTAACTTTAAAATTATGTAGCTCGGCCCGATAAAGTGTGATTACTGTATCGCATAATTAATGCTTACCTGTAACGAAAGCGAACTGGTGAGGTGGAGGTATTGCGAAATCCTTATTTAGTGCCATTAAACAACTGAATTTTAGTTATACCAACCTCTAAACTTCACCCATCGAAGAATAATTGACGAATCTCTTTAGAATCCACCACATGAAGATTCACATTCTTCACCGAAGATTGGCAAATTGATGGCGGTGAATTTGCGCATTTCGTTGATATCCTTTCTTACTTTACTGAGTCGACCATGCTAAAGTGGATTATAAAGTTTTAGCTTAGCCTGCAGTGCAGGCGTATTTTTAGGGAACACGAGTTACCATGCGAGCGCTCGATAGTTGAGCGCGTCGTCATATTGGATCCAAAATGGCGGCGATCGAAACAACTGAGCGCGCGTCCGCGAAAATACGTCTCCACTGCAGGCTAGTTTTAGGTCTGGTATCAAAGGTGAATAGTGTCAAGGTACCTGTGTACAGCGCCCTCCTCCTGTCGGCCTCGTCCACAGGGATCACGGGAAGAACTGCTTTTGTTTTTTCGTGCTCGACCACTGACCGCTTTAATTTGGCTGTCTTTTTCGATAAATGGGTTAGAACCCGACAAGAACCCTGAGAACGAAATGATAATGAGGGATAATAACTTAAAGGAGAGAAACTTGGGCTGATGAAGGAGGAGTAGCAAGCGAGGAGCAAAGAGTGAGGATGATGGTAGGCAACCGGGTTGGATTTAGATCGGTTGGGATGCAACAGTGAAAGAAACCTAAATTTGGTATCAATACACTACTGTGGTTCCCAGGTGAATAGGACAAATTAGCTTGCTCTATGTAAGTCAGTCGTCATGGCACAACATTCTTGCTAATTCCGAAATCACAGCCGATAGTTCCTTGTGGGTCAATTCTGCTATACAAAGGACTCTTGAGGAGCTGTCCAACAAACTCGTGAGAAGCTAATCTTTGGAAGTACGTACCGTTTTGACAACGTAGATCCATTTTGTTTTGCTCTCTTTTACTATCACCACGCCTCGCCTACCAATGAGCAAACAAACGTTAACTGTTAACTATCTATCTATCACTTGGAAGGAGCAATTAATAGCATAAACCAGCGTTTAGAGCCAATACTTGATAAGAGGCTTCAAAGGAAGCCCCCTCATGAAATGGATGGGCTGTGATCATTCGTTGCATCAGGCTTAAGGTGGTGCTTGTCTTTTAAGAATCAGATCTAGCGAAAGCGACGCTTGTCGTTCAAAGATCGCGCAATTCTCGCATCACGACCAGTTTGAATATCTTCAAAAAGAAAACAACTTCTCTTGGTCACCGAGTCGTCAAAATAGTGGATTAAGGCTGAGTCATGCTCTCCACCGTGTTCCTTCCTATGGTTATCTCCCAACGTTTAGGCAAATATAACCTGAAAACGCCGGTTGTAAGTCTGTCCCACTTTTAGCATCTGAGGGAAAGCAACTGGCCTTCTAATTTTCGGCGTTTATATGCAGAGTGCTATTGAGATTCAACTGTCAAGTGCTGATGTAACCAAACAGCACTTGAAATATGTTTTGGCCGTGAGCCAGTTCCCTATAAATCAAGTCGTAAATCAGACGCAAAAAAAAGCTTAACCCATTAAACCCTAATATGATAATATCAGCTTCTAGTTTCTCCACACTGTTCTACATACATTTTCCATGGTAATGATGAAGAGAATTTGTTAAACAATCAAGACATTTGTCACTTGTTGATCACTTTGCTTTTTCCTCACACTGGTTACTCTTATGGGTTAAAGGGTTAATAATTAATAGTCACCTGAAATAATGAAAAATGCAAACATCGAGTTTGGTCGTTAGATCATCCAATGGAAAATCCTTTAAATATGGTACACTTCTGGAGAAAAAAAAAACAACGTGTTCAGCTCTCGGTTTGTCAAGAGCCACAATTGGTTAAATTTAACTTTTTAAGTTGATACTGGATTCGAATGCTTTCGCATTCTTGGTAACAGACAGTATAATTCCATCAACGCGACAATGGTGATGAAGGAACAATGCAGGAGATAAGACCTTAGGACACTTTGTCCGCGTGCGAAAACAAGCAACAAATATAATGCATATTTCTATCCATGTAATAGTATTCTCCTTACGTGCCTTTCACGAGTCTGCCCGCTTCCCTCGGGTTATGTTGAAACATTTCAGGCAAGCCGACTTCGATCTTGCTTTGTGAGGCCGTCAATCCCCAGCATTGCAAGTAGAGTAAGAGGAAAGACGGAGACTGCTTCATGTCCGCCCGTATTGTGGGCGTTTGAAGTCAAGTTAAAAGGCAGGGTGGGTAATTTTCTTACCTTAAGAAGCGAATGTGTTCTGGTTCTCTTCCTTCCTCATAGCTCATAAAAATATCGCGGAAATCCTAAAAAATAAGGAGGCGGTCCTTTTGATCCTGACAATGACTGCACATAGCATATTAAAAATACCTTCACTGTTTTTTCGTAATTTGTAACCTCAAGTAAGGTGGTTCACTCCGGTTTCGAGCATCTTTCGGCACTTTTACTATTGAAGGGTCATTACTACCATTCTTTATATGTTGTTACCTTTACAGGGGCATCAAACAAATGCTCAATCATCGGTGAACAAGTTATAAAAATGTTTTCAATATAATAAGTTACCATAGCAACAGTACAACCTGTTAGAAATATCCTAAAGTTTAGTTTTCAACGATGATGACTGAAAAACGCGCGTGGGTGGGATTTATGATCCAGTTCGATGTGACCCTTACTTTGGACCTCATACGAGTCTCCTCAAATGAGATGCAATTGATACGTTAAGTCTTGGACTTTTGAACCTACCTCCCTACAAACAGCTAGTAGAGACACTTCGTCTTTACATAAAACTGTTGCACTTCGAGTTTTGTGATGAAGCAAAGCCAGTTCCTATGAAAGGTGAATAAGATCGTAATGGAAAAGAGCTGTGAATAAGGCACCGAGACTTCCGAACTCGTTATCATCGATAGAGTCCACAGACAAGGTTAACTAGCCTCTATTAAGGTTAAGTCTTAAAGGCGAAAAAATTCATTTTTCATCTATTCAGTTGATCATAAGCTCGTAATCACTGCCCCATCAGCCACTACAGTTTCCTTAGAAAGTTCTTCAGAAACTTAACTGACAAACCATTTCCGTTATGAAACAGAAAAACGTCCAATCTAAGCCTTGCACAATCGTCTACCGTTGAACTCGGGAAAATACAAAACTAAGATAATTAGGCCTAGTTTGTACGGCGCGCTATCGTCCAATTTAATTCAGACAAATTTAATTCAAAGTCCCGAAAGTAATTAAATTCGACGACAGCGCGACGTCTAAAACGAATGAAATCCGTCCGAGGCGTTTTATCCGTCTTGGCAACACCAATAAGATATTGGTAACGCGTCTTCAGTTTATACGTCGCATTAGGGACACGTCGAATTAAATGGATGTAACAATTATTTTAATGTATAAATTATTGTCTCAAAATATAACTTCTGATCAGAAACACTACATCACAGAATTAAATTCGACTTATCAATTTCGACGTCTAAAACCACACAGAAATTTAAGTCGCAGGATGTATAAACTAAGCCTAAGAGCTTTACACTTTTTGTACCCCAAAACTGCTCCCTTTGCCCAGGACTGCAACTGTCGTATTTCTTTGTTCTTTAGTAGAAGAATCATTTACGAGCAAGGTCACCACCGCTGCAAAACAAAACACCCTAATTGCCATCAAGTCTATTTTTTTTTTTTTTTACTGTAAAACTGTAAAACACTGTTTAACATTGTAAAGAATCGATGTCTACGGAATAACTACTATTCGTCTGATTCTTTAATTCAGTTTGATGAAAAATTTAAGAGTGGGCTCTTATGAGATTCTAGGCTGAGTGTGCCATGAGAACAAATACAGAAAGGTTGAATGGAGTCCACAAAAGGTGCCCATCCTCTGATCTCCACATACTGCCAGGATGCTCTGATAAAACGATCTGCAAAGCAAGGCTACTATGTTGAGTTATATCTCTCTCCTGGGACAACCTGACAACGAAGTCACGTGATCTCGACTGGTTATTCATATCGCTGGCGAAGTTCGAGAGATTCGAACGAAACATTCGTATGTGAAGATTTTTGCTTTGAGTTTTGGAATTCTTTTGAGGCTAATGTTTTTACCAGAGTAGGAAAATAATATTATCATTAATGTCGATTGCGTTTCTGTGATTAAAATCATTATGCAAATCTGTTTACCTGTTCCAGAAAGAATAAAGTAAAAATTTTCCGCTTTGTGACCCTGTCTTATTATGACTCTCTTGGCCTCAAATCTAAAATTGCAGAGTAAAACAACCTGTTACAGGCAAACAACTCAACGTTTTATTGACAGTTATTTGATGAACAACGGCCGTGAAGATTGGGTCCTGGTTTATGAAATGGAATAGCAGCATCCGTGTCTCATTTGCGTGAAAGGCTGTCAATTGCTTCGGGGGGATGGGGGGGGGGAGGTTATTCCGGATTTCAAGTGACGGAGCTCGTCGATGGGTTTGAAATTTTCGATTCCGGGACTTTTCTGGGCAGGAAAAATTGGGAAGTATTTTTTGGTGTGGCCTGATTTAAGTAGGGATATTTTGAGCATTCAAAATAATCTGGAGGTGCATGGTAGCGCCCACGGAGAAGCGCACACTTATCCCGTCCGCTTAGTTAAATTTCTAATGTTTTTTTCGTCTTACATCACTTAATCCTTTTTGGAAATTTTTAAGGCTCGGCGATTCAGCATGGGGTTTGCACTCGCCTACAGGCTCGTGCACTTTAGTGAAGTTTGAAAATCACTCGTACCTATCAAGCACGAATTGTACTCGAGGTCGTGCGATTTCCTATACCGAATCTCCCAAACTAAACGTAAATTCCTCCCCCTGCCTGGTGTGTTTGCCAAAGGATACAATCGAAATCGTAAATGGTTTGAACGTAGCAGTTACATCATAACTATATCATAACTTAAAGGAGCTCTGTCATGGCACTTTTGCTGTTTTCCGGCGAAAAGTACTTAAGAATTCTACTTAATAACCTTTACTCATGCTGAAACATTTTTTTTTTGCACGAAAATTTGAACAATTAAAGCTAAATTTTTAAAAATGTAATCCCTTTCCATCCTTGCCATCCGTAACCGAAGACGATATTTAGTCTCGGTTCAGTAACACAGTCTTGAGTGAATAAACCGCTTCATCATTTTTGGATTTTCCCTAAATTTAAGACATCTTTTAGCATTTTACAGCTGACCGAGATAACATGACAGAGCTCGTTAAAAGAAGTACGATTGTAAGGATGAGTGTTGTGTAAGAGACAAACCGACTAATTTACTAACAACGCATACAGTACCGGCATCACTGCTTATGGACCTCTTAGTCCATAGCAAAACGCTTAACTGACAGACCGCCGACAGCATCATGAAATTTCATTGACCAATCAGGTCAATGACCACTGAATTTGTATCATTTACTGACGCATTCTCGTCCCCAGAGCCTCCGTTTCTTTTGGTCACGTGGCCGGAGAAACGAAGGGCTCTGGTAGCAGCCAATACCGGATGTCCGTAAATCACGGACATCCGGTAGCGCATGCTTAATTTTTACCAACTAATCTGCTCATGCTCAGAAACTAATCCTTAGGGAGGGGAGAGACAGGAAACTACACAATGTAGTCAAGATGACCTCCTTCGTGTCAGATGGGTTCTAAGAAGTGTTGAACATGGGCGGCCGTCACCGCCAAAAATACAAGAATATCAAACGGCACAGACCAAACACAAATCGGTTAAGTGATGGTTTACGACGTGGAATAAATGATTTAGAAATGATACTGTCTCAATACAAATAGTTAGGTGTTCGTGTGTAAAATGGTTTACTCAAACAGTGAATGAGTTGGACAGTTTAGTACTCGCCGTTGTCAAAACGGATCAGACTAATAAGAATCGGTTCAATTAAGTGAGAATCCATCTATATACGATATGTCGAATGACCAGGCCTGACAACAAACGATGGAGTCTGTTTCAAAATGGTTTAATTAAAAGTGTAATGGTTGAAGTAAATGACAAACGATTTAACTCACCAACAAACTGTTCAACCGACTGGCAAATGGTTTGGTTTACTGCCATATGATTTAACACAGAGACAAAAAGTGCACTGAATCACCGCACTTAATTTGGGCGGTTTGGTTTTAAAAGAAGAACAGAAAGCTGCCTTGTATGCCGTTACTTTGAAAAAGCAAGATCGTTTATGTATTTCACTCGCCCGCAGAAGGTTGCTCGCCCGTGGCATGCGGGCTGGAAGTAAAATTGAATGCGTACGGCTTTGTGATTTTTATTTCTGCTGCGCATTCATGTTTTGTCAGCCAATAAAAAAATTCGAATTTTTTGACGCCTCCAGAGCCACTCGTCAACGACATTTCAAGCCTAAAGACGAGTGGCTCTGGGGACGAGAATGTTACTGACGTTAATGCTTACGGACTTCTCAGCCAATAGCAAAACGCTTAACTGACAGACCACCAATAGCATCATGACCTTTATTGACCAATCAGGTCAAAGACCACTGAATTTATACTATTTTGTGACTTTAAACAACTCGTTTGCCTCTGATGCTGACTTCCGCTGAGATTGTGGAAACATCATTCAACGTCACCACAAACGTTCTTTCTCAGGACAACACTCAACCAGACAATCGTGCCGGGATTAAGACGTCTTACAACTGCACGCCAAAACAGAGGTCTTAAATTGCTCACCTTTCGTACCAACCTACAGATACGAGCCTCTTCTGCATTTTGAGCGGATATTCCCCAAAAGCAGCAACACTCGTCTTAAGTGCGATTAGCGCCTTGTAAGAAAAACGTGAAAAAACAAATTCATTACGTTCCTGTCTCTGAATATTCAGTGATTGCTAGTTTCTTTGGCAATCATGTAGCCACAGACCAGGCTGAAAACCCTACTACATTGGGCAGTACCTAAAAACAAGTGTATGGTCTTTTTTGAGCTCTGACTGGTCACTCAAACATCGGATACTTTTACCTATCGTGAAGTAATAACAATGATAATGACAATAACGATGATGATAATGATAATGATGATGATGAATGATAATGGTAATGATACTGATAAAGATAATGAAAATAATAATAATAATAATTACGAAGATGATCCCAAAATCCCAAATATAACAGTAAAATGTAAAAACACCAAGGAATATAACCACATGTTGCTGAGTTCATATTGCTAGATGATTTAATAATGGCAGCGACCTCTCACATCCTCTTGGCGGCTAAAATTCATTGATTCATTGACCACTCCCCTAGAGGGGCTTTTCGGGGACAATGAAACTAACAATACAAATGAACACAACAGATTTAAGAATCCCAACTGGCGGGAGGCAGACCAGTTGGCTATTTACAAGGATGACCGAGGAGTTGATCCAGGCACGAACCCAGAACAATACCAGCTAGTGGTTAGAGCGGGATTTGAACCCGGGTCACCGCATTGAAATCCAGCGCCCTAGACCACCCATCCATCCTGCCTCCTGCCAGGAATACACATTTATCCGTTGGACAGTGGCTTATCTACCGGATAACTCGGTTAAACGCTCTTTAAGCAACTCGGGGTGAAATTCTCTTGGTTTTACCGTTTGGAGCTGCTCCTCTCTTCTAGATCCAGGACTTAAGGAAAGGATGTGAATAGCTTCCTGGCTGAGTTGAACCTGTCAGACAGCATGGATAAACAGGAAGTGTAAAGTCAAAGAATAACCTTTGTTTTTGTCAAGTGAACAGCAACTTGGGAAAAAGAATATTTTGTGTACATAATTAGAAGAAAGTGAAAGTAGCTGTTGGCATAGTGTCAGCACATTTGCCTGGACAAACTAGTATTCTTAGTTTGCACTGTTTTGTTCCGATTAAATATTTGACAACAGATTCAAGTGGCTCAAGGCTCAAGTCTTAAGCATGTTACCTTTCCTTATCATAGTCTCGAAATACCCATAGCTGGATAATTTGTGAGCCATGCTTATTTTTGGAGCTATTCTCTGTCAATCTTCGGCACAGCAACCACTAGAGAGAGAACTGGCTTGTCCTTCCCATAGCTAAAGTGACTCTATTTCAAACTGCTTCCGTCTAGGGTTCAGGGAAAACGAGAAACTCATAAGAAAGTCAAACGACATACCTCGCGCACGGCCTTGAAGTTGTTTGGATCGAAAACCATTCCGTCGATATCTACACCGGTCACTGTTTCCTCGTCCAGTTCAGCGAACACATTTGAAGAGTTTTTTGAGCGGTATTTCCTGTATATCAATGTATAACCACCAATGTTTACCAGCGTATCAATGTCATATGAAGCTTTCATTTTGAAAGGTAAACTGGGGATTTTGTCGTGGCAACGGAAACTATTATAAAATCCTTAGTTGTGTTGTTTCTGTATTCGTTAAATCTCTGGTAAATGCGCTTTTATTCTTTTGGTTCCACTTGTTAACCCTTTAACCCCTAAGAGTGATCAATATTGAATTTTTCCTTATTGTAACATCGCTCAATCAAACATAAACGTTGTGCGAAAAAAGGAAATGATCAACAAGTAACAAAGGTCTTGATTGTTTAACAAATTCTCCTCATCATTACCATAGAAAATGTATGGAGACCAGTGTTGAGAATATACATGCTGATATTAGCGTTTACAGGGTTAATAGCTAACTCAAGTAACACCTGCTCTCGTTCTTAGTGAACTAAAAGAATCCACAGTTTGCTTGATCACCGTCCATCTCCCCTCAGGGTATGCTAGTTATGCCAAGAATGAACAACCGATACGCCTGGGAAGTCACCAACCAATAGGTCTTATGCATGATTACGCCGATGTTTAAAATTCACCACCAAGCCTCGTTTGCACTATTTTTTTTTCTCATCGTTTGGACTTGCATACTGTTCGTACGTGGGTATTCTTTTCAATTGTGCTGCTTTGGGATTTAGTTCATGCCTAAATGTTTTAGTTCGTGTCTGAAATTCGAAAACGAGGCTTGGTGGTGAAATTAGCTTGTTTGAAAAAAACACGCATTAGGGCTATTGTAGCACACAACTTAAAATTGGTCTTTGAATGTGTCTCTTATCCTGAGAACCCAAACAAATCATCAAGTTGAGAAGTACCAGAGTTCGATTACGATTTTTTATATATTGGTTGTACTGTGGTTTATGTTGACTTGATATAAGTCAGCAAGGACAGACACCATTTCCAACCCAACAGAAAACGGAAACCGATATGACCCACAGGGCACCTGCTGTCACATTTTAGCTTCGAATGATTTACAAATTGACATAGTTAACATGAAGTCAATTTTTGTTGAGAAGCGTGCCAGCTGACAATTGCTGGTTTTCACATGACGTCACGGCGGCCATGCTGGTGCACAAGAATTGAACTCTATTTTTATGCAAATACTTTCTTTTGTTTCATTGAACCAATATTGATATTACAGGAAGAAATTTGGTGCTGGTCACTCTTAGGGTTTACAGTCTTTCCCGTAAAACCGTGAACACCTGAAATATCTATGGAATGTTATTGTGTTTCAAGTAAAAAGCCAATCACGCGCGAGAAAACTAAACCACCAACAGTAACGGTAATTAGGTCGTGGTTTCATGTTGCTTCTGATTGGTCGCGAAACAATAAACATTCCACAATTTTTTTCTGGTGTTCACGGTTTAACGGGAAAGACTGTAAGCGAGTAACCACTGGTCCAAGATCCGATTTAGAAATATCGGATGTCTTGATGAGTTAACTTCGCTATCCCCTTGCGGATCTAAATTTCCTATCTGTCTGACTCTCATCTTTTTGTCAACAAATATTCTTCCTTTTTTGCACTCACTGTTAGCGGAGTAAAGCACCACTGAACATAAATATCATACCTGTCCATTGATGTCTTCATCTTCAGTAGAAAGCTCAGTAGCTGTACGATCTTGCGAAATCTCTCAATCGGCTGTTGAAAAACAATTTTAAAATCAGAAGAAAAAAATACAAATTGTTAAGGTCAAGGTGGGCTACGTGTAGATATCTTTTTCCTTCGCGACGAAAACTTGCGCAACCAGTAACTGACTGTTAGACAACTCGCAATTTCATTGGCTGTACAGTTGCCTAAAAAAAAATTCACTCCATCAAGCCCCTAAGATCGCGTGAAAGAATTTTCAGTCATACGGGGCTGAACAGAAAAACGATAATTTATAATTAAGTTTATTTACATAATGTTCAATAGATTAGACTGCGGTTTAAGTCACAATCGACGCCATAACAAGAGGGCTCGGTGGACTATAGTGTCAAAAGATTAACGTTTATTCAGCTAGATATCTGGATTAAATTACCACATAATAACTGTAAGACATTGTTCAGACTTTTCTAAAGCAAGCATTTTATATACGTCGTGATTTATTGCCTATTTAACTCTGGTGATTAGTGCCCTCTAAATTAATCACGCAGTGCTGAAGACAACTTGTGATTCATTAACTCTGTAAGCGAAATAAGAGGCTTTAGAAACAGATGAGTTAATCAACCTATGTTTCCCTAGTTTGGTTTCATGAAGAGGAACTCTTAAGTAGTACACAATCAACCGTAACGAAGAAGAAAGTCAAGCCATGGAAGCACAAACCGCTATCGTTGGACGTGTATCTGAGTTCAAATCAAATCCAACAGAACTTTCTCCTTCGTTTGAAACCACATCCGTTTCTTCAACAGTGTCTTTGTTTAAGATTGGCTCTTCTGTAGACGGAACCCTCAATTTCTTTCGATTCGCGTTTTTAACTTTATTCATTAACACCACATTGTGGTCCGAGTCATTCGCGACGCTGTTTTGCGCTCTTTTGCGTATATTGTTAACTGATAAATACTGCCCCAGGTGGCTCGCTGGAAGAGAAGCACGCCTTCCAAACAATTTCCTTTCCGTCAAACTAGTTTCACTGGAAAAACCCTTGGGCTCGAGTCTAGGCTTGTTTGTTAACGTCAAGTTTCTGTCATTGTTTATAGCAACGAGTGTTACGGCTTCTTCTAATTCACTGTCCGAATGAGACATCGTTTTGTGGAGATTCGATGATCTTTGTTTCTGAATTTTTGGAAGATCAACGGGATGAAAAGACGGAGCTGAAACATTTCGGGAAATACTTGAAGTTTCTTGAGCACTCATATTTGGGAGTTCCAACGAATCCATTGCCTTGTTTCCTTGATTTTCCGATTGGCTTCGAAAGTATGATGACCTTGATTTTGTTTCCTGGTTCCAGCACTCCTTGAGAACCGCCTTACCAGCTTTATCGTCAAAAATGCTCGCCATTCCTTGTTCTGAAATCAAGTTTAATTTCTGTTGTTTCGGTTTAGCAGCTCCAGACGGTATTTCAGTTGAAACAGATCGTAATGCCCTGTAAACAATGAACAGTAGTAACTTCTTGGTCTCGACTGGCCTTTCTTTTAAAACAATCCAACAAATTGAGACAACTTTTGATCTCTTTCCTGCTACTTGTGCATCGTATTGGGAGTGAATTCCACCCAGCAGAGAGCAATTCGCTGTTAATAACCATCAACCACTTTTCAACTATGTGTTAACCGCAGTGTATAGTCTAGAACAATTCAAACGCGGCGACATGCAGAAGCAACGAAAAGTCCTGAACTGAGTGTTGGGCAGAAAGGTTGCATCACTGTTCCGTCAACTCGGTAAGAATCGAAAGAAACCTGTAAACTTCGATTAATTAATCTTGTTAGAATGAAGATCCTTAGTTCCATCAGGAGGATGTAGACTCATTTCAATGCAAATGAAAACAAGACCTTAAAGGTGAGTCAAAGAGCAAACATATTCATCCCGACGGGGTTCGTTTGCATCATATGCTCAGTGCATAAGAATTTTACACAAAAGAGTGGAACGGCTTAAATAAACAAGGATGAGACCAATTTCACCACAACTGTCGATCATTTCTGCAGCCTGTTTCCAAATTCAACCATAAGATTGACATGTTTCGTTTAATGATTGGTTAAGTAATTTAAAAATTACTCGATAAATGGTCAATTGTGCGACCTCCAGTTTGACGAGGCTCATGACAGTTTTCTGTTTCATTGTCACCTGATCTGTCGTCTCAAGGTTAGCTCAAAAAATAAAGGCGCTTCTGTGTCGTTTTTGTTATCTCAAAGGCTTTTTCTTGCTGATCAAATGGTGAGACTCTTGAGGAAAACAAAACGTACTTACATAGCGTAACTAACGCCGCATCCAACCGAAATTGATCTTTGAGCCTCTATACCCGCAGGGTCTGGTATCGTGTGACTTCGCCATAATGACTCTCCTCATTTGTCTGTATTAAACCGATCAGCATTTATTGAAAAAACTAAACTTCTTTAGAATTAAGACAAGTAATGTTGCCGAAACGTATACATCATTCTAATTTGCCACAAAAAGGTGCTTCGTAAAAACCGTGAGGCGTCTTAATAATTGCTGATAAAGAACGAACGCCCCCGTTGTCGCGAAGCCACTTAAGCGGACATGCCGCCTTGCATCTTTTGTTTGCATGATTTAAAAAGCAATTTTAAGGATATTAACAAGGAGCTGTAAGAGGAATACCACAAAGGAACAAAGGAATTGACCCATATCAGGCTACTTCTAATATATTAATAATATATTTTTGAATATATTATTTATGTTTTTTGTAATAAATGAAATCAGTACAGAAATAACAGATAAAACAAAATCTTATACTGCGCGGAGGACATATTTTGTTCGCGAAGAATCATATACTGAAATTTGGAAAATTTTCAAGCGTATCAAGTTTAACTGCATGTCGTTATCAACTTACTATGCGACCAAATAACACCAATGCAACCCTATCTTTAACTGTTTTATAACTCGACTTAGTATTGTAGCTTGTCCGTTACAAGCAACTCTACTGGGCAATGAAAACCACTTTAATTTTGAGTTAAATGAGACTTTGAACGACAAATACCTACCTCCTCAGCAATTATTGGTTTACAAGAAAACGACATCCTTCGATAAGAACCAAAGATGGACAGCTTGCGATGAATAACGGACTTAGCAAATCCTTCCTCTTTCTTCTTTTTCTCCTCCTGTGCAGCCTCTTCTTTTTCTCTCATCCTTATCAGCTCCTCCTCTTCCTGTACTCGCGCCATTTTGTTGATTTCTCGGTTTAGTTTCTTTGATTTCTCGCTTTTTGCGTCCAGCAGCTTGCTGGCGATTCCGGAGAAGGAAGCTTGGCGCTGCATGCGTCGAGATTTCTTGGCGAACATTGGGTTGGACTGTACGAAGCAAAGATGATCAGTTTGTATAATATTACTTTAGTAGAATACACTATAAACCGGCGCAACCTCATACAATTAGTAGTTTTGATGAGTGAACTCTTAAACGAACTATGCCACGACGATTTTGTTGTTTTGGATCAATTCTTTCCAAAAACTGTTACTTGGAGCTTTCATTTATACAGACAATGTTCCTGATAAACTATGAGGTGGATATCAAATTAATTTTATTAAAGAGAGCAACCCATAAGGTTTTTGGTGTTTTTTGTTTTTGTCGAGATAGTATCAAAACTTGAAAAAGTTGGCCCAACCTTTTCAAAATTCAATCCATTTCCATCCTTGCAGCATTGGTAGCAACAGACGACAGGAAACAGTTTTAGTGTCATAACAGTCTTAATTTGTTCCAAATTAATTCCAAATTGAAAGAGAAAAACCGTATGATTACTTTTAAACAATATACATGAAAAAATTCGAGTGGAGAAAGTGCCGGAAGATCTTATTGCAGACAGAAAGCGAGCATTCTCACTCGAGAGAACTTTTTTCAAAGTTTCCGCACAAAATGTTCGTCATCATTTTAAGTTATATCATTGGCTTAGAAAATTTTCTATCGTCTTTCAGCCAATCAATATCCAGAATTTAGATGTGTAATTTCCACTTGCACTGGTGTTACACTTGAACTACACAGCTCTCAGCCAATCAGAATTGAGTAATTTTTTCATGTATATTATTAGGTCTGAAATCATACGCGAAATTTCAAAATCGAACGAGCGCGCGTGAATGACGAGTGATTTCGAAACTGACACTGATTTTCTGACACGTACGATTTTCTATACAAATTGAACGACCGTAGCTAAGACATTTCTCGCCAGATTTTACAGTCATAGTCTGACTCTGATGAACCCACGTTCCACCCTGGAACCAATGACAAATTCTGTCAAAAAAATTACCTTTTAAAACACCCTACCAAGAATTTGAAACAAGGTAAAATCTAAGTTTTGATAAGAATTGTATTTTGTCAAGTTTTTCTTTTTTCGTATAGAGTAACTTTTTTAAAACTCATCAGGCAAATTTACTTTCTAACTGCCGCTTAAGTTATGTTATCTCAGTGAACTCTGCAAGAGTAAATAACACTTGCAGGTGCAAGGTCAAGATTTTAAGATGTGAATATCAGAGAAACCATGTTTGATTAGTTATGATGTCGACAAGAACTGTAAATCAATTGTATTTTCCTCTACTCGCCCATATCAACATTGTAAGTTTATTTTAAAATCGACTAGAGTGGGAGGAAATATCTAATTCACGGCGAGTAATTGAAATCCTTGAGATTTTGACGAGGTTGTAATGAAATAGTTTGACCCCTTTCTCAGTCACACCGCCGGTATTAACAGCTACTGTTGCCATGATAATTCAACTGCCCCTACCCTGTCCGGAGTGCCGTTATTAAGACGAAAGCTCGCCATCAGTGACTTGTCTTTCAGCTCACCAGTCTGGTAGAAACCCTAACCCGGTTTGCAACGGACATAGGCAGACGCGTACAATAATTAAGTATAACCATGACTATCATAGTGGGTTTTGTAAACACAAGTTGGTAACTCTAAGATTCTGACTACATCGGGCATACATGTATAAAGTATCAAATATTTGCTTGGCCACATATTCAGGGTTGAACATCTAGTAATGTTTGCTATTTTGCAAGTACATGTGCTAATGATTAACTTTGGATAGGGTTCCAGAAGTTTTAAATTTTCGGGTGAAAATATCGTTTCATAAACGGTGCATGAAGCCTCGGTTTTCTTTACTCATTTCCGATACCACAGCGCGCATTTATCACAAACAAAACACTCCCAAATCGCTCAGCTGCGAATGGTTCGAACAAAGTAAAACTAATCTGTTCATTACAACACCAATATCCCAACACACTGAATACGGAAATATTGCGTTGTTATTGACAACTAGACTGGCTCTGTTACGTTGACTAACACGTGCTAAAACAACAACACGAAGATAGATAAGTATTTTTACAGTTCAAACGAGACTTAACAAACCTTGATTCCTAGTTTACAAGGTGACTTGGTGTCTTCCCCTCTTCTCACCCCGAGAAACATGATGAATCATTGGTTTGTATCAGACAATCGCTTTCTTTGCTCAGACTGTACGGTCTATTTTAGTCATGCATTCAGTGACATATTTACGCCATCAGTCACACACAACAAAGGAGATTTTTAAGCTCACTTAATCCTCGATTATTGTATAAACCGGCATCACCGATCAAGTAATTACTCAAAACGCCAAACTATAAAGAAAAGAACTAAGCTAATGAGTGAAAAAAAAAATGGGCCAATCTTTAAAAGATTTTCAGTTGTTGAACCACAAACTTGAGGTGCATCAATTTTGAAAAACCCAAACAAATTTTTATTGCGTCTACGCGAGCCATCGCTCTTTTGACTTTTTCTGCATTTGGTATGCAAAAGGTCTTACTCAGTTTATTGTGATTGCCCTTTCGACTGTGTGAATCTACTTCAATTTTGATCGATCTGCGCGGGTTGCCTTTGAAGCAAAAAGGTGCCATTAATTGCAATGCTTCAAAACTTTTGCTGAAAATTTGAAAAGCCTGTTGAATTTTGTCTACCGTCAATGTTGAACAGACGCGAAAAAGGTGTTCTAAGACGAGCACCCTTATCTATGAAGTCAAAAGCGTGACAACGAAGGGATTTTCAATTGAGCTGTCCCAGTTGCAGTTCATAGTACCATATGAAGAATACCAACCACATCTCCAAGTAAAATCTTGATTTCATGTTCTTTCAGTGACCGAGCCCGCGGACAAACGCATCAGATAGTTTCTGATGCACTACTTTGAGTTCAACACCGACTTTTCGAAATTGCCACTTTCATTTTTTCAGTTTTTCTTTGGGCCGTTTCTTATTAAATTTGTTGGAGAGTTCTAAAGATCAGGGCCCAGTTGTTTGAAAGCCAAACAACTTAATCCTTGATTAGCGTAAACTTTGGTGTCAGTTTTTTTATCTTTTGGATGAAGTTTCTTTTGATGCTCTTTTTGTTTTTCAGGATTGACTTCCCCTAATCTAAAATTTTACAAAATATCCGCATTGAGCAACGTTTGGGAATAGAGAAATAAAGGCCTTGATTAATTTTTAACCTTGGATCAGCGTTAATCGGCCTTTGAACAACCGCACCCAGCTTTCTACCTATTGGCTGTACATGTAGTTCAAAATGGAATCCAGTTCAATGTGCTTCTTAATTTTGTAGCGTTTTCTATACACTGCCTTTCGAAATTGTTAAAAACTAAATTTCACGTTATGAACATTGGACACAAAAAATAGTTTATGGATCCGCGAAAGTTTTAAGAAACACAGGCGTACGTTTTCATTGTAGACATTCACATCCCTTGGCTGCTTCTTGACATTGTCTGTCAATTCCCATCCCATCCATATCAGCTGATAATAAACGACTGTGGGAACGAGGGAAACTACGGGCGAACGGGTCTTCCGTGCACATGTCTGTGCATGCGCAGATCATTAGCTTTTCATGTGGGATTCTGCCTTCTGAAACCATCTTAATCTACGATGCAAACAGCGATGTGCACTGTGTATTGTTTATATATGAACCTGTGCGGTCACCTTCGTTCTCTTTAACAATTTATACTACACTCAACAAAATTACTCAATTCTGATTGGTCGAGAGCAGTAAAATTAATCCCAAATAGTACTCCACAGGAGTACCTATTGAGTTTCCATGACAACGGCGCGTAATTTCGTAATTTTGTTGAATGTACTATAAACAAAAAATCGCACGACCTTCTCGTACAATTCGCGATTAATAGATACTCGCGATTTTGAAAGTTCTTAAATTGCACTCGCCTAAAGGCTCGTGCAATTTTGAGAACTTTCAAAATCAGTCGTACCTATTAATCCCGAATTGTACTGGAGGTCCTGCAATTTCCTATACTAATTAATTCACAGCTTGAAGAAGAGACTCAAGGCTCCTCTTTCAGCCCTACTTCACTGACCCACTAGAATCACAATAGACAGACCAGTAGACCGCCTTACTTGCACATTGTGGGCCACAACAGACCATCTTGAACTTCTCCTCGTCACATTATTTGCTCCTCGCTTTTGGTTACTTCCTATATAGTCAGGGACTGAATAATGTCGCTCGTGTTCCGGGACAGTCGGCAGAGATGGCAGCCCCTTTGCCGCTGGAAAACAAAACAAATTATAGTGCGTCTTTACAAGAATCTTAAGACCCTGGCAAACGAAGACACATTGTTGCTCATGATTGTTTCCATGCTACGCAAACTGGGAAGCATTTGTTGCGGACACAAAATGTTTCTGAACAAAATCAGAAACAAGTTTTGTGTCCCGGACACAAAATTTGTGTCCGCAACAAATGTTGCGCGCGCGGGCAAACGGGGAAACATTTGTGTCGGCAACAATGTGTCCTCGTTTGCCAGGGCCCTAACAGTACTGACAATGCTTCTGGCGAAACAGACGTTGGTAGAGTCGTCATAGCAAATCGAGTCTGTTTGCAAATACTTGTGTTTTCTGAATATACTACGGTGTAGTACGAGTTCTTGCCATCAGACTGCTACCACCACCACTGTTGCTACTACCACTACCGCTATTACTACTGCCACTGCTATTTCTGCTGCTTCTCCGACTACAACTACCGTTACAGCTACCGCTGCTGCAACTACAGAACCAAGCTGAGTATTATTACTGATACCAGTGACCAGAACCTAATGTCTCCTTACCCTGTTATCGCTTTATCTAGCGCACAAACAATGAGAATGAAGAAAATGATCATCAAACATAGAACGTCTCGATGTTTAGCCAAATTCTCTCAACTAGTGCCGGTTAAGAACTGAATATGTACGCGGGTGCCAGGGCTTAAAGGGTGAAAGAAGGACAGATGACCGGCTATGAGTCATGCCGTTAATTTTAACAGCTCAGGATCCCGTTTCCCGGAAGTCCCGAAAACATTTCGGGGGTTTCAATAAACGCATCCCAGAAACTTCAACAAATTGCTTTTGAGAGATTTAAGTAGACGCATGGTGTGATGCTTGAAAAGATGCAGTACCAACGCAAACATGAGGAATATGCAAATACTCAGACCAACACTAATCTGACGTTTTTATCATTGTATATCCTGCTTACACGTCCCGCGAATCCGAAAGAAAAACAGGAGTATTTCTGAAGTTACGCCAAAAAACACAAAAGGAATTGTTCGACGACTTCGTCCACAGAAAACCTTCTCTCGACAGCTGTCGATTCAGCTATGACGTGTTAGGAGTATCGACCTCAAGCACGCAATTCATATACAACTGACTTACTCACCACCCATTGTTAGATTTATAAAACCGTATCGTGGAAAGAGCATTTTAAGTGTCAAAACTGCCCCATTTTGTATCAAATTCTTGATCGATTTGTTTATTGCTCCTGTGTTTTGGAATGTATACAATTCCGTGGTTTAAAAGAGAAGCATGCTTAATGAGAGCATCCATTACTAGTCAAAATGTTGCAAATTAGTGCTGCAAACGCGGCTTTTCATCTTATTTGGATAGCGGTCATAAACGTCAGCTAGAGACTGTAGTCTTTTAAGAATAAGAAGACCTTCTCATGAGTCTGAAATAAAAAAAAAGGAATTGCGCTCGGAAACAAAAGCAATCGGCTGATGTTTATAATAATAATAATACAGACAATATCTTGTTAACCCCACGAGCTTCGACGCCATGCCAGCTGATACTAACCTTCAGCTTCTCCTTTAAACACATAATTTGGGGATAAAGTATGGATTTTATACATCGTTAGTCCCTTTCAGTGCTCCTTATGTCCGTAATCGTGAAATTGGTCAATTTAAGAATCACTTCATTGCGCGATTTCCACCCCTTCAGTCGTCAAATTTGACCATACCATTATTGAAGTCATAACAACTTGCGACAAAAGGCAGTGATTAGTATTTTTAATTTGTATCTGTGTAATAATTCCTAAGGGAAATAAAATGTCATTCAAAATGCAAAATGCGTAGCTGGCCGATATAACGGTGTGAACAAGGTGTTACGTAATATTAACGCCGGCGTGAATCGTCTCATAAGATAAAAGAAACCCGGAGTTCGTTTACAGAATACCAGCTCGGTCTTAGATTTGCAAAAGTAAAAAAACGCAAGTGCATTAACCAAATCGACGGATCAACGAGCATTGAAGAGGTGTCCATTAACGCACACTGGACGGAGGTTGGCCAATATCATCCCGTGGTATTTTTAATCAAACTATTCCAAATAAAGCGTCTTCATCAGTTCTTTTGAAATGTAATTGTGGCATACAGACGTGAATTGAGGGCAGTTTAATTATTCCCCAATATTAAAATCTTGCTTTGATTTCGCTATATCATGTTGGATCATCAATAATGATATATTTGAAGACAATAAATTTGCAAATGACACAGTCATTAGATCTTACTGGGGGGTGAATTAAACCAAAGCACACTATTGAGTAGAAAAGGTACAGGTGCTCTTGATTTTATAATATGCCGTTTTTGAACCACCTACATGCAGCTCTTTAACAGTCCCTTAAAAACGAAGTAGTTTTGACAAATTGAAAATGTTGTTCTCCTTTATGGGATCCAGAACAGGGTCTTTGCTCTCGGACACACGGTCTCGTCTTACAACCACCCGCTTTTACAATGGAGATACAAAAATTGCTTAGTAATCCTTGAACGTTTCTGATTGATGGAGGGGTGTGTTTCCCGATTACTCAGTAAAGTTTGACAGGTAATTTCGTCTAAAAGAATAACAGACATTGACCCAAAACACCACAGTCAAGAAATAATTGAAAGGAACTCCTAACGATGGCGCAGAAACTCCCAGTCATGTACCAGTGTTCTTGTACCTCTGTAGTTCTATTTTACTGCTTGAAACTGTTCATAAATATGTGATAAAAATGCTTCAGTTCACAACGTTAAGTGACGGCTTGAGCGAGCCTTGTACAGCTCGGCTCGAGCTCGGCTCGACACTCGTACTCGTACTTGGCTCGAGCGCTCGGCTCGAGTACTCGGCTCGAGTGCTCGGCTCGGCTCGAGCTCGAGCTCGAGCTCGGCTGAAGCCTGCTACAGTATGATTGTCGAGGATGTTTTTGCTTGCTCATAACTCAGTCTACTATTGCAAGAAAGAGAGTTGACCTGCAGGACGGTTTTCTTTCTAGTGTAAGAGCTTGGATGCTGCAACCAGGAAAGTGGTATTGTTGATCACAGTAACTTTCAAAGTGCGATGATTAACAAGATTTTGTGAACTTCACGGCCTTTGTCACCCACATCATCAACAGCAGACTCTTGCAGACTCCTGCCAACAATGGCCCCTATGTCGTCATCATCATCGTCAACGTCATCGTTGTCATCTGGGTACCGCTTAACGTAGGCTATCATCATATCATTACCATCATCGAGTGATCGAACTGTTCCAGCCTGAACGTTTTCAGGTTTTCTTTTATCACGTGCTCAACTTGTGTACTATTGCGACGGTCTTGCTTCTAATAAAACACTTTCTCTCGCAGTTCATTTATACGAGGGGCATTTCAGACATTCCGAGCTTTCAATTTTAGTTTCAGCCAGTGAAAACAACTAAGATGTGCAATAGATAATTTACTAGTTTTACTCATCTCTAAAATCTCAATTTAAGAGTACGAAATACAAAAAGCACGATTCTTTCTAGAGGGAATAATCATCACTTGAATATTTCTCTGAATTATATAGAACAAAATGTAATGTAAATAACTAACAAACAATAGAAAAGAAAACTAGAAACTCGTTTGCTTTAAAAGAAGCTTTTTTACAGTACGTTATGTCCTAATTTTGTCTGACTTTGTCCAGTTGTTTTATTGATGGCAAATCTTGAAATCACATGTTGAGGTTACTCCAAGACATGTCATACGGTCTGAAATGAAAAAAATAAACCGACATCATTACCAAATAATTGCAAACTGCAACGAACCAGGTAAGAGTCGCTATCAAACTGATACGTATCCCTGGTTCTAATCTCTGGCTCGGCTTCCTGAAGCCCGGTGCTGAGGAAATTCCCGTTGGTTGTCCAATATTGTTCGCACTGCTGATCAAAAATTGTTTAAAAAAGAGACCTTAAGTCGCTTCATCACAGGAAAGGTTGAATCGCGACAATTAAGGGGCCAAGAGCTCGCTCGATTCATTCTAAGACACGTACTTCAGAAATATCAGTATGCTTAGTCATAAACCATTCCCTACGGGCTTGCAGTTAATGAGAAGGAGACCAGGAGAGCAAGGAAGGAAGGAAGAAAGGAAGGTAACAAGCAAGCAAGCAAACAAAAAAAAGCGAAAAGGAAGAAAAATTAACACTGAGTCGCGCAGATACCCCCAAATATCTCAAATCCAACAACCTGGATTAACTTAACAAGAAGAAAAGTCGTCTACGTTGATACGCCAACGAAACGAAAGGCAATCTTTCCAACCTCTTACCTCCGCAAAAAATCTGATAGACTAGAGCAAGTTGCCGTTACAAAGAACATCGAGGACCAAGGGCTGTTACCTCACTTACCTTTCAGTTGTAGATGGTTTTCCCCGCGCTCCTCTGTAGTCGTGAGTGTACTCGGTTTGCCAATGAAGAGCAGGGGTCTGCGCTGAAAACAGGCAAAGAAAACGGAATGAAAGAAAGAAACGAGAGGAAGTGATATTGAAAATGAAAGGTAACATTATTTTACGATCCTAACCGAATATAAAGGATTTGCTAATCTACGATCAATGGCTCAGTCGCTTGACCGGGGTGCGATGGTGATGCCGAACATGACCGAACGGCGCGTCAGCTAAAATGTTGAGAACACAGTACCTTTTGAGTTCGGTCTAAAGCGATCTGTTTTCCACGCGGTTTTTGGTTTGTAGTTTGGTAGTTCTGAAGTAATGAGACAACATCATTAGCAAAAGCAAGCTTGCAGCTTGCCATTGTTAAAAATTGAGAGGTCTTACTGCGTGTTGAGTTAAGATAATAGCAAAGAAGACTTGCACCAGGTTTGCATCCTTTGCGCGTCTCTAGTTCTCTCATCCCTTTAAACCTTAAGGGCTGGTTCACACTTTCACATAAGCAAAAGCATAAGGATAAACATAAGAAAAATATATGTGTGAACCGGGGTTATATAAGCATAAGCAAAGGCACAAGGAATGGAACTTTTCCCATTCCTTGTGCTTATGCCTATGCTGCTTATACTTATGTAACCCCGTTTCACACATATAATTTTCTTATGCTTATGTTTGTGCTTATGTGTTTATGTCAAAGTGTGAACCAGCCCTAAGAGTGATCAGCATCAAATTTCTTCTTGTAATATCAACGCTTTATAAAACAGAGTGGTCACGAGAATTAAGTACATGATCACACAAGGTGAATTTGGGGTCATCTTCAATGTAAAAACCTGACAGGGCTTTCTTTGTTTTATGAGGTATTGTTTTGCTGTACGCTATTGTTTATGTTTTTTTCTTTGTTTTACGTCACTCGTGAGTTTCACAGGTTTATACACCGAGGATGAGCCTGAATTTGCTTGATATTTTAACAAATTCTTCCCCCTGCTTGTATAGGAAGTGTATAGGAGTAACAAAAGAGAATGTGAACTTTGAGCGTAGGGTTTAAAGGCTTAAACTGAAACATTCTGTACCGAGGTATGAGGAATACTGAAAAACCTCACCCAGTGGTCTAGCGTTGAACACTGAATTGTAAGTTGTGGTGAAGAAGCGGCTCTTGTTATGCTGTAACATGTTGGGTGCTGATTGTGTCTCACGGATGGGGGGTAGATTCAACGCTGGGTTGTTCTTCCACACCAAGTACGCCTACGAAAATAAGAAGAAAATACAAAGTAACATGGAATGTTGGTGTTCACAAAACCTCTTAGTATTGTTACACTTCCGAAATTCGTTTATCGTGATCCGTTTTCGCAATTACTGACAAGAGTGAAGTTGGAGCGAGATTCAATAGGAGTTAGGTCATTTCACCAGCAAACGTGTTAAAATTCGTGAATAAGCTAGAAACCAGGATACAATTGCTCTAAAAAAAGATCAGATTATATGTACATGTGATGACAAGCACTTACAGAGTATGACTCTTTTCCAAGTTCCGGATTGCGATTGGCACGCTTTTCAAGACTGGCAGCTTAACAAAATTCGCCCCGGTAACATTCGGGAACTCAAGACCAAACCGAACGTTATTACCACTATACCCTGCTAGATTGGCCTGAAGCAGGGAAGCCTACCATGCGGGCACCATAAAGAAGAAGGAAAGAGACAAGGCATGCGCGCAAAGACTGCGGAACACGTGCTCCTCTCGTTTCGCGCGCCATGTTGCCTCCTTCCCTTCCACTTCCATCAACCTCGTTCCTTGGAAACTGGGACGAAGCGGGGACACCGGGGATGGGCTGCTATATAAGCTCGGGGGTGGGTAGTAGATATGAAAGAATGAAAGCGAAATGGATGCTGAAAGAGTGGTCACCAGGGACACGGCAGCGCTAAAGCGGAATGTGGCAGTCTTGAGGCGTAATGATGATTGATGATCATAACAAATATCTTTAGTTTCTGAGACACAAAGTGAGTGACCGGACCACGATCAAAAGGATGCAAAAAAGCTGATTCGTGTTAACTGCGCGTCATTTTGACCGTGACAGAGGAACTTCAGTGTTCACGAAGTGAACTCGCAACCCCTCTACAGATCACTTTAGGTAAAGAAACTGCCTCGTTTATTTCAGTTCTAAAATGTCAATTTCTACCATTCTTCCGGTTGTTTCAATGGAGTTATCTTTTATATGAAGGAATGCGTCTAAAGCACCATCCGGGTAATCTTCTCTAACAAAAAAAGAACCACGAATCTATACACTAGCGCTTATTTTCTTCACCTGGAAAATTTCCCTTCTCCTATTTGCTTTTGGTTGGACACTTTGATTTCCTTTGAAAACAGTCTTCTACCGCAACTACCCCATCCGTTTTCCTTCTAAAATGTGGGGGGGGGGGGGGGGAAGAAGCCCGGGAGAAGAGGAGGGAGTGGGGGTGGGAGCGGTTTTGACCACCAGTCCCTTTACCCCTTCAATCATGAAAATAATAAAACAATAAATTAAGTTCTTTATCCAAGGTCTACAAAGATGACGGATCCATTCTAGGTCACCGGGATAGCATTTCTCACATTGGTTGGGTATCTAGCAAGGAAGTAGTTAAGATAGAATCAAGGCTTGGATGAATACCTTATCTGGGTATTGATATGGGTTGATCAAGGCAGCATGTGGATTGTTCTTTCGATGCACTGAGGAGGGCTGAACATTGTGCCGACAGTAAGCCAACTGTGGCGTTCTGAAAGTTGACTTGTAATGGCTGGACTCAAACGGCCAACCGGACGGGAGGTGCTCGGCAGTTCGCATCCTGGATAAAAACGGCACAATTCGTTACTGTAATAATTCAGTAGTATTGTGATTTTAAGACGTCTAATTGACGAATTTAACTCATGAAAATGTTTTAAGGCATTTACAAGAAATTAAGAATTGTAGGTAAAACATAATTCAGCACATGTGAAATGCGACGTCTAGCGTAACCCTTTTAAACCCAAGAGTGACCAGCATCAAAATTCTCCTTGTAATTTCAATGCTTTACAAAGCTAAGCGGTCACGAGAATTTAGGACAGTATCACACAAGATGAATATGCTTGATACTTTAACAACTTCTCCCAACCACTTCTACAAGAAAAGTGTAGGAGCAACAAATGAGAATTGAAATTTTAATCTTGGAGCTTAAAGGGTTAGGGTTTTCCAATCGACCTGACTGATTTACCTCTAACAGAAATTGGCGTCAAATTACGTCAATTAAACCCGCCAGAGGCAACATGGAAAAGATTTGAAAAACCCTCCACTTGACATTTTTTTCCTTCTCCGACCACTGCTCTGTCCGCCGTTTCAAATTCCATTAATCATGCGGTCCATGCATGTCGAAGACTGACTATAATTCGACTCGGTACCAAACAAATCCGCTTGGAAAGTGAATCAGTGCAGTCATTAGTCCAATGCCAGCGGGACAGCTGAAGAGATCTGGAGAGTCGGTGGAGATCTCAGCTGTGGGTTTTATTTTGAAAATTTCTCGTTATTTTCTCGCTGTGAATTGTAATGAATTAAAATTCATATCTGTGAATTACTATTACTTTCAGTCATATTACACACCATGCTAACGCCGTCTGCCACAACGGCAAACGCACGACTATCACCACGTTTCAGTAAATCGATTACAATCATTTCCAACTCTGGGTTACCTTTGCGGGTAAGCTGGCGTACAAGTTGCTCCCACATAATCTCTGGCATAAGTAGTCCAAGGAAACTGCTTCTTTCTCATTCCAGACGCTGAAAAGCAAACGAACAAACAATCAATACAATTAGATGGATTGACACGCTAGCGACATATAAACACTCGCGTTTGCCGATCAATCACCGAAAGATTTTGGCAAACGAAGTTTCAAAATTAACCACAAACCTGTGATTGGAGGGTCGGGCTCCGTTCCCCAAGGTGGATTTTTCACGTTACTTGCCACCGGAGAAGTTATTTCTCTTTCCTCTGCGGGCATATTGCAATTGTAGTTGCTCACTTGACGAGATGAACTTGAATTCGATGATCGAAACAGCTGTCTCAACTTCCCGGCTTTGAACTCAATTTCATAAGCACGTAATATTCATTGAGCAAGTCCTTTGTGGATTAAATGACCTCCTCAATCACGCAAAAGAAATATGCTTCGTCAAATTCTTCACAATATCGCTGTCTTTTCCAGCTGCGAACCAGAAGCTCTCAAGGTTGTAATTTATTCAGTTTTGTCCAATAATCAAACATGACTGATAGCTCTCATTGGACAGTGGTTGCTAGGAAACTGTTCTGTTGTCGGCTGTCACGCGAAAATCAGCGTGACGCAAGGCATTTTCAAAGTGAGAAACTCAATCTGAGTTGCTTCTAAGGGGGACAACTCGAAAGGTTACCTATTTAGACCTCACAGTGCGCAAAATGGTAATGAATTAAAGGAGGTAGCTTGCTTATGAAATACACTCTTTTTTCGCGATTTGAGCCTGAAAACGTTCTTGAGGTGTTCTTAAGTTATGTTATGGCGAAAAACTGCGCCGCATCACGATCCCATATCGAACGACCACTGACCACAGATTAATCACATCACTTTTATTCAAATAGTAATTGAATTGTGTTGAATAAATGGATGAAAGAATCAGAGCAATAGGATTTATCGTTACGCAACTTATAATTTCTCGTACAATGATGTCACTGGAAAATAATGTTACTCTAGTTTCACGCTCATATTTTACTCACTTCTGTGACGGGTCGTAGCTTGGTGCTGGTTAGCCTGAAACTGGTGAGCTCGGTACTGGTGAGCGTATACTACCGGTTAGCAAAACGTGTCTACCTCTTTGAAATCCAATTACAGACTGAAACCCGACCACGTGTAAAAACAGCACACAATCTTCGACGGTATTAAAATGTCAATCAGTGTCCTTAATCTTTGACGAAATCAATGCTATAATCAGGAGGTTACTTTACTTTCATTACCGTCTTTTTTTTTAACGAAACAAGTTACATGGTATACACACGATGCGCGCCAACCAACTGATGGTAAATTTTAAGCTCTACAAAAAGCATTGAGCATAGAGGTTCACAACGCCAGATTTTGCAGTGAAAACGCCGAAAAAGTTCATGTGAAAGCCAATCACGCGCGAGAAAACTAAACCACAAACTGTAACGGTAATTCGTTTGTGGTTTCGTGTCGCTTCTGACGGGTTGCTATACAATTGAAAATGTCAAAATCAAATTAAAGTGTTCACGGTTTTTTAATTCGCACAGTAACTGACTCTCAGGCTGGGTATGGTCCCAGCATGTTCTTAAAATTTTGATTAATCTCAGCCTCAACGTTCTCATAAAAAAAGCCGGTTTCTTATGAAAAAAAAGAGCGTCAACCTTGAACCGAAATCAGGTAATCGGGTCCAAGGAAGCAATGCAACCAACAAGCAGAAATTACAACACAGAAGGGGAAGTCGGCGGTTCTTTGTTTTCTCGTTTCTCATCGCCAGTATTAATGTTAGTTATGTCGCTGGGACCTCATATATGTGGAAGGCATGCAAAAGGAGCACCATTAAGTTCACAGTTGGTATGTGAAAGGGTTAAAGTTTAACTCCGGGCGAAGACAGACCAACGCCTGTATAGTCAAGGCTGAACGTGATTGTAAGACAACGCAAATGTATTCATGATCACATGCCTTTGTGGCCGGATGCAAACCCTGTCAAAACACAGCACTAGAATTTAATAAGTACCACACTAACGCATTACATCAGGTGCCCCCTAGGCTTTAGGGGCACACAAAGACTGGAATGTGCTCAAGACGTGTTGCTTTAGGACGTTTCACTCACTTTGTATTTCACCTCAAGAGCTTCGTTAGTACTGATGCGTGTGTGGACTGTCTTCACCCGTCGGAATCAGTATCTTCATTTTAGATTGGACCGGATTGGGGCTTGTACAGACACATCTTGACCATCAATACAGAACAAGGTGAGCTAAACCTAGCTTGAACATAGCTACGTCTGCTTCGCCCTTGACTGAACCACGCCGACAACCTCCCACTTTGAAACCAAAAAAATAGAGCCTTTTTGTCATATTTTTTTATGTCCGTCGGACGGTTGATCTCACCGTAAATGCTTTTGTGATCTCCCTGTGTCCTCACCCCTCTTTTGTTTTGTTTGTTTTTGTTTTTTTTCAATGTGTTTTTTATGAGTTTTGTCTAAATGGCAAATGCTGTTCCGGTTACTGATAACAGCTTTTCACTGAGGAACATGTTTTTAACCCGCTAAATTGCTCACAGTCGCTCTTTGATAAGTCATAGTCGAATGATATTTGTGAAATATCCTGTTTGTTTTGAAAGTCAAGCTTTGCAGTTTGATTTCCTTCATCGTATGCGTCCCTTCAATAATTATAATTCAACCGACATCACCCCCCGCCCTCAGAAGCGCATTGACACAACTGACAACTCTGTTATATCAGATGCAGATGGAATATTTGTTGCCATCGCTTTTAGGCCACTTCCATGTGTTACGGATTACATTACGCGTAGAATACTCTTGACTGGGCTGGAAATCGACTCAGTCACTGTTGTCAAAATTAAGTCAAATTTTGAATCACTTCAGAGTTAAAAAAGCAGAATCACACAAATGAAATTGAATCCACAAAAACCGTGAAGGGAGACATGTTTTAGCAATAAAGTAGCCTAAACGCCGCCTTTCACTTTCACCGTGGGTGGTTTCTTTAATTGTGCTGGTGAGAGCAATGGGATATCTGTAACTGGGTAATATTGTCGGGTTGTTGCAAGCAGCGGGAAAGCCAAGAGAAAGTCAGGCAAAGTCTTTTATGCTGTGTTGTTGAGGCAGAATAAAAACCTAGATATTTTATCAGCAACACTGCAAAAAGCAGTTTAAACTATGGAGGTGCGTGGGATTCAAGACTGACTTCCTATCCTCGGAAATGTTCCACCTGCGTTGCCATGTAACCTGGCCCTGTCTGGTGCAAACCGCAGTTAAGTGCGGACAACTTTCCAAACAAGTCTACAAGAGAATTACGATCCAGCAGCTTTTTTGGCTTTATAACGCGATGGGATTCAAAAACTGCCATGAAATCCTGAACCGCCCGCCACAGTCGAATGTGAACAGAATAACAAAATTAGTTTATGATTTATTTTTCAGTTTCGCATGAGAGTTTTAATTCCCGCAAATTGAACACTATTCGATTCGATTGATTTTTAGAGATTTCACTTGGAAATTCCAGAAAACGTGGGAATAGAAGTTTCGAAATCAAAAGCTAAGAGGGGAAGCAAAACAGAGTTTATATTTACAGTGTATTTATATTTCCGCGGGCGACACAAATTACTTTCGTGAATAATTCATAGCCATTGTCGTTCGCGCATGCTTTCAAAGCTACCTGAAAGAAAAGGAAAAATTTAATGTAAACCGATCTGCTGTCAGCAACTAAATATTCGCGATGCTTGATTCATGGGGCGATAACAGCGATTCAAGTGAATGATCTTCCCATTAAATTGCAGATTCCACAAATGAAAAGGTGAGTTTAAAATCCTGTATTGCACAGATTGCAGTTCGCTTTTGGCGAATTTCTCTGCCTCGAGGTTTGATGCATCTTTGTGGAGGTAAGCGCGCTGTGTGTGCAAAACAAAACGATTTGGTTGGAAACACTCCGTGTTTTTAAAACGTGAGGCCCGAAAGAACCGCATGAAGCACTTAAGGGCCACTGGTTCATTATAATGTGACTAACCACAGGCAAACGGCTTCGATGTTTGACAGATTTCTAAATACAAATTTGTCGAGAATTATTCTAGAACGTTTGATCGTTTCTTCCGGAAATTTAGATTATGTTTACGCGAGAGAGAGATACATTTCCCGTTTATATTTTGAAGAACCATTGGTTACCTTTTATGCCGAGTACATATTCCAGCAAGTTGAAATTTGATGCCGGCTGAACTGGATCAACTTTACTCGATCTTCGTCGATGGTCAGGCCTGGTGGATGGTACAACGCTAGCGCTTGCAATTCGTAGACGTCAATAGTGAGTCGAAATCAGCTGTTTGTTGTGACGATTCTGACAAAATTTACGTTGATATTCGTACACATTTTTCGCCAGTAAATAGGGTTAGTGATTCATATGATGAAAATATTTTCCACAAGGGATACTAGTGATTCATATGATGAAAATATTTTTCCCAAGGGATACTTAGTGTTATCTGCAAAAACGTTTCTGCGATGATATTGAATGCGTCTGAATTTATGTATGCAGTTTGAAATTACAAGCTGTCCCTCTTTGAAAACACGAAAGTTAATGGTTTTTGTGTGGAAGATCGGGACGGTTTCCACCGTGACAAAATGTGAATGATTTTTTTTTAATGTAATCGAACTTTATGACCACAAGGAAGTTGCAACTGCGATTAGGGATGAACTCGCGGGAAGAAATCAAAGTCGTATGTTGATGTCAAGAAAATACATTTGTCAAGATAAGGCAGGGCCACACGTGTACGATTTTTCTCCGCGTTGATGGTCATAACAAATTCATGTAGGAATACTGTGTTCACGTTAGAGTCAAGAGTATAAAAGTCTTCGTCGAATGTTCGATTTCTTGAAGCGTCGAATGCAAATTCACGCAACTAATAGTTATGTTTCTTAAACAGTCATTTCTTGTCTTTCACGAAGTTCAAGTTTCAAGATGTTTCGTCTAGTGTCTGTTAAATAGCGTTGCTCTTATTATTGTGGCCTCTTATTCAAGCGTGACATTGTTGAAATAGTTTTGACATATTTACCAGACAAAAATTATTCCCTTTATTGTTATGCGTCGTGGCCGCATTGCAAGATAAATAAGTAAGAGTTATTGCACTCCAAAAGCTCTTGTTGTTTCAAGACGTGACCAAGAGGTGAAAAACATGCAAACAAAAGGAGTAATTTGGTTGTTACGTTTAATTGAGTAAACTTATCCCTTCAGACAAATCGCCAAAGCACCTATTCTATTTCTAACGCCCCCAGACAGTTTTTAACTGGAAATATTTACCATTTAAAGCTACTACACTGTATCATGCAGACATTCCCGTACTGTCACTGTGTGTGTTCAATATTTTATCCTATAAAATAAAAGGTTGTCTGATCCCCAAGAAATTATCACAGAATAATAACCACACACCCCCTCAACAGTGGGTTTTGGGTCCAATTTATATTACAGTATTGTAATGAGGAGAACCTGTGCTGTATAATAAATGAGTTCCACACAGGTTATCATGCTCCAGGCATGTTAGACTCCTCTCATCAAATGTTTCCTGCCCTGCTACTGGACTGACCCAATTATTTCAGAAAGTGAAAAAAAAGTTTGGGTTTATTAGCTGCTTCTTGTTCTTGGTCGTTTTCAAGTTTAATGATTGTTTTGTTTACATTTTAAAGTTACTCAGACATGTAAATCATCTGTTCTAATGTGTTGTGATGTTTTTTCATCCTTGCTGGTACCGTGTATGACTCATTTAAATTTCGTTTTCATTTTCATGGAGAGTAATGGGGGAACAGGGGTATGTGTGTGGGGTGGGTGGGGGGGGGGGGGGGTAGACAACACAACAGACCCTTCTCCACAATGGCAGCAATGGATTTGAATGAGTTAAAATTGAACTGAATGAAAAACTGATGCCAGAAATAGGAAGAGCACCTTTACGCTAGTAACCCTGCAAAGTTTCAGTATATCTGGTGTAATATCAGCTGAGGAAATGTAAATTGAACAATGAAAAATTTACAGACGTTTGTACGACTGGGGATATGGAGTATACCCCCAGTCATACAAACGTCTGTAAATTTTTCATTTTTCAACTTACATTTTCTCAGCTGATATTAGACCTGATATGCTGAAACTTTGCAGGCTTACTGAAGTAAAGGTGTTCTTTCTAGTGCTTGAATTTTCTGCAGCCATTTTAGAGAAGGGTCTCTTATGGTATCTTTAGAAAAAATAATTATTGCAGTCATAAATAAAATTAATGAATTAATTAAACTTGCATCATTTATAAAATGTGGATATAATTCGTTCTCAAAGTTATTCTGAGGGGTGATTCTTGTTCTTAAATTGTTCAGATAATTACTTGGTCTTAATTTGGAAGGCACAAATTCAATATTGGCTGTTAAATATTAGTTTTTCAAAATGACAGTTCTTGACAAGCTATGTACACAAACCAGCAAATAATCAAGTCAAAAAATCAACCCCACCTTTGTTTACAGTCTAAACTAACTGATTTTGAAGACTCACACTTTCCCATGTAGTAAATGATCACCAAAATAATATCAATTCAAACATTTAACATTTTTCAGTGTAACATTAAAATGCCTCTCTGCTGGTTTTAAAGACCTGATAGGTAAGACTCTTCATCCATGAGGTTCTGGAGACCAGTAGACCCTCCTCAAGATAATAATCACCTGCCACAACTTACCAGAATCCAGACAACAGCAACTGTTGGTGCAGAAAGTATCAGTGAAGGTTTTGAAATGCATGTATGTATCTCATTCTGAACCATGGCACCATGTGATGTAGAGTTGGTAAAACTTTTATTTCCATGCCTAATAACAGTGAATCACCAATCAGTTAGTTGATTGATCAATCATTTGATCAATCATTTGATCACTCACTCACTCACTTGCTTTCTCGCTCGTTCACTCACTCACTCACTCACTCACTCACTCACTCACTCAATCAATCAACCAATAGCTTGATCAACTAATCACTTGATTGGTCGATCAATTTATCAAATAATAATTCCATTCAATTTCATTAATATTATCCTTACACCTGTAAGTGCAGAGGACATAAAGTAAAATTAATTTGCTTCCTATGAGTTAGTCATATTTTCTGGTCAGCAAAGCATTTTTAATTAAATTTTTAAAACTTGTTGATCTTTGATGACTTTTACTTGTTATTGTAAAACCAGTGGTAATATTAAAATAAAATCTTTAACTCTTGTACTTTTGTCGTTAACTACACTGTATATGTGAATGTTCATGCTTGTGTGTAGCACTGCCCTTTGCCTAGGTCTCAATCTGTTGTACCCTTTTATTGGTAGGTCTTCAGACTTCTATGATATGACTAATAAAAAAGCATTATTCCAGAATAATATTGTTTACATGTACATTTGTACTAGTAACTCACAAAGAAGGTTTAAGTCACTGCCTTGGATCCCATCCACTGCTTTGGGTTTTAGTCTAATGGCTTGTCATGGGGTGACTACAGAAACAATTTTTTTGGAACCACACAAACCATGATATCCTCAAAATAATTTTGCAATAGGGAGTCATTCTTATTGAAGATGAGCGATGAGTGACCTAATCATTTGTGAAAAGCAGTAGTGGTTAGCCAATCTTAATGGCTGGTTGAATTTCAAATCAATAGTTTTTCAAGGCAGGAATGATTACAGGCATTCAATAACTGTTTGAATATTGATCCTTGAAAAATACAAGAGAAATTTTTCATCAGTTAGTGTCTTCAATACAAAAATCCAATATTTAGTAGATAGGTGACTCCCTGAGTCAAAATAGGTATTTTATAGAGTTCTGGCACCTGCAGCATTCCGGGGAAACCACAAGCACATTTCCAAGCTCTTTCATGCTACAAACCAGAGAACTGTGAACAACACTGATTTTACAAAAAAATGTTTATTATTTCACTGTACAAAAGTTTAAAACATCTGACTTATAAGTGAAGAAATTTATGCCAACATAAGAAGCATTTTAGGAACCTTGTTAAAATTAGGGGAAAATTAACTAATATTCCAAAACTAAATTCATCATTACTAATCATATATCACATAAAACTAAATTTGCATAATACAGCTGTACTTCATCTTACAAAATAGTTCAGATGATAAACCTATTTGCAGCTCAAATTGGAATCTGATAAGTAGAAATCTGAAGTTGACAGTCATGCAATTTTTATGTGTTTCTAAGCATCAAGAATTTTCTTGGTTTCATGTATACAGTCGTGTACCTTGGAGGTCATAGCATTTAGTCCAAATTGTACAGAATGGTGTATATTTTACTTGAGCTATTGTAAACTTCCAGTGGCAAACAGTCTAGTTTTCCTGCTTGTACAGTGAGGTGAATCTGAGTTCAGTACATATAAATTTACTTTTCATCTCTCATTGATTTGCTTGTAGAATTGTGACATACCTTAAATCTTTCAAGGTTATTTCTGACTCTTACAGTACTTGCCAACTGAAGACTATAACATAACTTAGTTTATTTTGGTATTGTCTACCTGCATGGAAATTGAGATGAGAAATACAAAACCTCATGTTGTAGCCCCTTTATTAATTCTAAGAAAACATTTTTTTCTTTTTGACAAAAGAAAATTCTGTAAGAACAGCCTTGCATAGCCACTGAGAATTTATTGTTTGAATTTGAAAATTATACAGTGTAGTTTAAGTTCTGTTTTTACTTAGAATAAGTACTCAAACATTTTTATTGTTTTGATGTAAACAGATGTATGTCATCTCAAGACTGCTGTGTACAATGCTAAGGGTGACTGCCAGATGATTCAGTACTTTGCTTGTAGCAATGTATACTATTCATCATATCCACTGTGTTAGTGTTCAAATATAAAATACGGATAGTCTGCCAGCATGGTATAAAATTAGTTTTCCAGTAATTGTGTTTGGTACTGTACATGTACAAGTTAATCTATACAATATGTATGCCATTCAGAGTACATTTTCTGGATTATTATTTACTTATACACCATTGTGCTTTGTAATGAACGGTAGTTAGTTACATAACATTTTACCAGGATGGAATGATTTATTACAACCCTTCAATTTAATAAACTTGCAGACTGAGAACATAAGTAGATTTTGAAAGTTCTGGAAACATCAGACTTGGCGATTCTAATGCCCACTGGAATCTGATCTTTGTAGTGATAGGAACCAGGGCTTTAATAAAAATATATTCATCCTCCTTTTTAAGAAGGTGGGGTTATTATGGTTTAACCCTTTCAGCCCTGACATCAACATGCATATTCTGCTAGTTGGAGAATTTGGTTAAACAAAAAGACATTTCATTCTTGATGGTCATTTCCTTTATTCTCATAACCTGTCACACTGTTAGCTGACGGTAATACTGTAAGGAAATAGTTAGCTCTGGTCACTGTCACGGATTAAAGGCTTGAAACAAGCTATATATTTATTTGAAGCACAAGGCACAGACAGATGGAGTTATGTATGTACTGCTGTAGACATTCAAACACGTGCACATCAAAGTCACAAACACTACGGCTTTTGCATTTGCTGACACTGTTAATCTAAGAGAAAGTTATTATAATAAAAATATGATTACGGCTTGAATACTGGATTTGAGCATTTGTGCAACAACTTAAGTGTTTCTCCAAACATAAATGAAGCAGTCTCTAGAAAGAGTTCATCTAGAGCACTTATCAAGGAAAAAGTGGTCAATTTAAGTGTACTTTTTATGAAAACTTAGGCAACCAACACAAAAAACAATCATATGCATTTTAACTCTGTTTCAGTTCAGACGGAGAAAATCAGTAATGCTTTGCCTAAGCTTTCCCCATTTTTAGCATTAAGTAACAAGTTTATCTCTGTGTTGAAGGCAACTTTGCTGAATCATTAACCAGTGATTGTTGCTGTATTGCAGGAGATGACTGTTAATGATGGAGGATTTCTGAATGCAGTCAGGGATGGAAGTTGTACTCATGTGTTGAACTTACTGGATAGTGGAGGAATTGACTTGGAGCAACGAGACCAGGTCAGAATAGAAGTTTGTTAAAATCCTCATTTAGCTACTTTACATAAAGCTTATTAGAGCATGGAAGGGAGGGTAGATGCTTTCAAATGATTTAGTAACAAATGAATATTTCACATAGTATTAATTTTTATACATCACGAGAAACAGAAATTTACTGCATGCCAATGCACAATCTTGATAAAATTTGTGTAGCTCAGTGATAAACAATGTTAACCGCCGACCGGTTGGCTCAGTGGTAGAGCACCGGACTGCTGTGCGGGAGGTCGGGGTTCCAGCCCTGGCCGGACCAACACTCAGGGTCTTTAAATAACTGAGGAGAAAGTGCTACCTTTGTAATGACATCTGCAAATGTTAGACTTTCTAGTCTTCTCGGATAAGGACGATAAAAACCGGAGGTTCCGTCTCACAACTCTTCACAAATTGACTCTGTGGGACATAAAAGAACCACTAGGGACGTAATGAACCCTGGCTGTGACCACCCCTAGTGCTGACCTAGAGGGCCATGTGTTAGAAAACTCTTGTTGGGTTAAACATGTCTATACCCTCTATAAAAATGGATATCATATTGTATCGTATCGTATCGTGAGTAACCCATTATTTATCTCATGCATATAAATAAATAAATAAATATATTATTCTTGTCCCATTTGTTGCTATGTTTGTTTAGCATTTCTCTTCTCTCCTTTTGTTTCTTTTTCAATTCAGTTGTCAGGGTTGTCAAAAAGCACTGGCAACCAGTGCTATCACCAGCTACTTTTCAACTTTCACCAGCTACAATTTGCCGGTAAAAAGAGAAAATGTAGGGGAGGGGGGGGGGGAAATCGTGTTGTTACCCCCTGACTGCCATCTACTTTCCTAGATTCTCCTTCTGCTAAAAATCTTTTTGACAACCCTGAGTTTTATCGTATAATTTTGTCTGTTTTTTTATTTACTGACCCGCCAAGATTAGCTGAACATTTTACACGTCAGACCTGTATATTTGTTTTTTCCAAGAAGTAAACTACATGTATGTCAACATGAAGTTTTTTTCTTGTTGTCAGTAAAATAAATGTTGTTTGTTTCAATCATGGAAACTGATAATTAATGGGAAGAGGAAGAGAAATGAGACTTTGAAAGGTGGGGGTCCTGCACTGTTGCTGATTTGGTTTTACATGTTATTTAACTTTTGACCAAACTAAGGATAGACTATAACAATGCAGGAGTCATGCAAACAATACTTTAATTTTTAATTACTATTGTTTGAACTTCAAGAAGTTGTTTCATTGGAATCTGTTAGAGGTCCTCGAAAAAGTATTTTGCAACTCAAAACTCGAGTTTCAAACCTTGATACTTGTTCTCTATAACTTTGACAATCAAGGATTGAGTTTTGAGTCAAGACTGTCAACTTACTAATGAGTGTGAAGTATATATGAAATAATTCGTATTTGTACTGCGGTTGTAGATGCAAGTGAAGAGTGATCATCGCAGTAAATTTTCCAATTTAAGCAACTGGAAAGAAGAAGCCTGAAAAAAATCAGGGCTTCAACGGGATTCGAACCCGTGACCTCCGCGATACCGGTGCGATGCTCTACCAACTGAGCTATGAAGCCACACATTGGGAGCGAGGTCAATTTATTGAGTCAATAAATTTTCCAGTTGCTTAAATTGGAAAATTTACTGCGATGATCACTCTTCACTTACTAATGAGTGTTACTGTATGATATTGAGCTATGCTAATTATCATTAATCACTAATTTTCACCGTAGAATGGTCAGACACCCCTGATTATTGCAGCAGAAAAAGGCAATGTGGAAATAGTCCATGAGCTGATTAAACGAAATGTTCAAGTAAATGTACAAGATGAGGTATGTATTTGTTGAATTACTGGCTAACCCGCTAAGACCTGACAGTGTTCAACAACTAACTTCTCATGATCTTGTCATTTAATCAAGCAAACTGAATAAGAACAAAGGGAAGGATCAAACATGAAATGTTCTGAAATAAACAAGTTCTCTCAACGAATATTATGAGAGATGTAGGGAGGCACTGAGGAGAATATGTGAATTGGTCGGATTACTCAACGGTTTAATAAGCTAAGGATTGAATGGCTGAGTGAGACCTGAATAATTTAATGAGCCCTATATAGCTGTACATAGTAATTTGCATGATGAGTGAATGCTTGCTTGTTTATTTTATGTAATGTTAAACAGTTGATCCAGAAAACCTTTTACTGCTGTTGGCAATGGGATAAATTTTCTGTTGTGAGCTTGTGTTTATATCAAACTTTTATTGTTTTAGGATGGTTGGACAGCCCTCATTGCTGCTTGCAAGGAAGGACATTATGAAGTTGTAAAAGAACTTCTAGAATGTGGAGCCAAAGTTCAACTTCCGGACTTGGTATGTAATAAAAGTATTAAGAAAGATTTCCACACAGCCCCATACATGAATACTAACCCTGTTCCAGAAATGAGTAGAGTTTGAGTCGCAAAATGCATGTATAATTCATGTATGGGTCTGTGTTGAAATCTTGCCAAATGATATCTCAACATTAATTTTTATTTTGTGGAAATCCAGTCCACAAAACAGGCTAGTTTTGAATTTGTCCTGCAAAGCATTAACATTCTGAGGGGTTTTACTCTGTACTAAATTACATTATATTCTCAGGTCTCTCAGTTTTTTCTTTCTGTCTCTACCCAATAAATATTTCATTGCTTTACCGAGTTATTGGTACTGTCAATGTAACATTAATCCTGCAATATGCTATACTTAACACTGCTCACTTATGAAATGGCTGTCACAACTTTTACCTTGTAATGGCCTTGGACTTTGAAGAACTGTATGAAATATTTATATTTCTTCTAGCTCTGTTGAATTTTAAAAAAATGCAAACCTGACGTCTGTTATGGCTAACAGGAAGTCATCCATAATTTCAGGGTGGCTGGTCCCCCTTGGTGTGGGCGTCATACAAAGGACATGCGGACATTGTCAGGGAGCTGTTGGACTATGGGGCTGACCCTAATGAGAGAGGACAAGTAGGAATTAGAATTCTTTTCCTGTTTGTACAATGTAACTGTAATTAAGTGGAGATGTGGTTTTCAAAACTAAATTAAAGAGGTAAAAATTTTACATTAATTATACATGCTACATTGTCATACTAACCCTGTTCCACGAGTAGAGTTTGAGTCAGAAAATGTATGTATAATTATTGTATGGGGCTGTGTGGAAATCTTGCCAATACTTTTTAATTGGAGAGAGTTTTCATGCTTCAGGATTGTTCAGAACTACGTGTAGGGTTTGCTTGACCCCAAAAAATTGTTCATTTGATGAGAAGAAAGAGAATATGGGTTTAATACCCTTTAATTTACAGATTAGCCTAATTAATTAGCCTGAATACTTGCACTTTTATCAAAACACGATTGTTCTACTAATAATATTGAATTTACAATACCAATAGCGACTAAGTAAGTATTTTCTTTTGCACGGTTTCCGCAAAGCCCCATACACATAAAACCTACAGTTGTATACATTATACTACTGAAACTGTATTGGAACAGAGTTAGCATGACAGTGATGTATGCAGAATTAATGTGTGGGGTGTTGCGGAAATCTTTCGTAACTGGAGGAGTTCTGCTCATCTCGGTTCCTTCTGCAAGTACCGGAGAACAAATGACGTTAAACAAAAGCAACAAAAGACAGAATAAAAGAACGCCAAATAAAATGTAATCCCAAGTGTACAAAATACAATCTCAGAGATGAGCAGAACTCGTCCAGTTCATTCCTCCGGTTCTTTCCGTGTCAGACTGTCACGGAAGTAACCGGACAATTACAGCCAAATTCCGATCAAAAATGGAGGAAGAAGCCGCAGATAAACTTAATTAGACGGGAGACAACGAGTTCGGAGTCTAAAGAAATTTTAAAATCAAACATACAGCTTTTAAAAAGATAAGCAAAGGCTATTATTCTGTGGGACGTAAATGAACCCACATCACTGTTCGAGAATAGTAGGGGACGTAGCTCCCGGTGTGGTGGTCTAGCTATCTCATCCGATGTTTAAATGCTCGGAGATATTAGCTGCAGAAGCTACTCTAAAAATCCCAGGGTAAATAAAGTAATGTATCTATGTATGTATTATTAACATCCCAATTCAGGGTCTTTTTTGAGGCGCAGATAAGCTTGTTAGAATGCTGTAACATAACAATCACACGAAGTGCTTTGCTGAATGTTAGCTGAAGGCTGTGTCTAAATGGCCGGCAGCCGGTCAAGGTTGTAAAAACACTAAATGGCCGGCAGTCCGATATTTCCTCGACAAATTCAGAAAAACTGAGGAATTTATGATATTTTCAACAAAAGACGACATTTACAGACTTAACTATCGAAGTAATCGTTAAGAAAGCGATGCAGTTTTATTAATATAAACTATCAAAGTACAAATCGTCTAAATGACCGGCAGCCGGCCAAAATCTTCAAGCCTAATAACAAACGTCCATATTCCTTGACTCCTAGCCCTAATCCCTAACTTAAAACACACTAAATCTCCCCGAAGTACCAAGTCTAAGGAAAACAAAGCCCTTGAAAGGGAGCCCGAATCGTACTGCCGGCCTTTTAGTGTTTTTACAACCTTGACCGGCTGCCGGCCATTTAGACACTTTGTTAGCTGAAACCGTGCCTGCCGTGCGATCGAGATTGTTAAACTTAAGTGGTGAACTTACGCTCTACTCGTCTTTTAACTTTTGCTCCCCTCCTCGTCATTTCCATGTTCTTTGGCTTAAACGGAGAATTTCCCACATTACAACGGAGAAATAGCGTCTTGATGCGAACTTAACCAACAAGAGAAGTTCATAATGGCCGCCAAAGGTTACGTCTCGAGTTCTTTGAATCACGTGTTGCCCGTTTGTCAATCGCGATTGGCCCATTGAAAAAGAGGGCATTTCGAAAATTTTGGGGGTTCTTCATTCCAGCAGAGTCTACTCCGACAAAACATTAATTCCCGGATTAATAATGTTTTCATTTTGTAACTCAAATTCTATTTATGCTCCACATTTTTTAAACAGGATTAGAACGTCAGTGTTGCATGTTTCATTAATGTGGAGACTGTGCAAAAAATCTTTCCGAAAGATATATTTGTTAGCTAGCTGTTTACTGTTTGTTGGGCTTCCTGTTTAACCAAAGCTGAGTAATTATGACAAACACAAGTAGATTTCAGTCTCGTACTGAGATCTGGAATCACGTTTAAACCTGCATTTACAAAGACCCCTGGTATGAGCTACTGAATGTTAATATTCCAAAATATACAACTCGCGGGAAATAACGATTGGGTGTCGGATGTTTCGAGTAAGCCATGCCACAGCAAGTGCGATCGATCGTCATGGAACTGCTTCAACGTTTTCGTACAGTCCGTGAAATTCTGTGGCGTATTTTAGATTTCTGGTCTGCTGTATTTCTGCTGAAAAGGCTAAAACCCTGACGTAAAAAAGTACTGTTGTTTTCAATACTTGTGGGTAATAGCTAAAATAAACTTTTACACACCTTTACAAAGCAGCTTCAACGATTTCACAATAAAAAACTTTAGACATCTTTACTGTTGACATTGTCTTTCCATATCGCAATGAAACTTGCTGTTGTTCCCGGAAGTAGACGAGACTGAAGGATATATGAGAAAGAGACGTAAGCACTGATTATTTTAAGTCTTTTGTTTAACCGGTTTAGCACGATTAATTATTCATGGTATTTTCAAAAGATTTAATTACCTTAGTGAAGAGGCTAACCAGAGGTGGCAAATTATTTTGATATAATTGTAAAATCTTCTAACAAATGCCCTCGAGGCCCATTACTCGCTCGCATTTGTGGCCGATTTAGGTTTTGACGGTCCCGTCCAGTTTATTGTCCAGTCTGGTTCGCAGCACTGCTTGAAATGTTCAAATATCAATTCGAATTAAGATGGGCTATTATTTTCCTGTTTTTGGATAATCGAACAGCGAGTGAAACCGATCTAAAGGAACTTCTCTAAAACTCGTTAATTATGAATGACACTGAGTTGAAGCTAAGGGAAATGGTTATTCAAATTCATGTACTTACCACTAAAGCGGAAATTGTCGCGCAGAGGCAAGTGGATGCTTTATGTGCCCATTTACCAGGAACTTATTTTGCCAACAGAAACACTTCCTCGTTACTTTTTATTGTCGATTGATAGTGATGCCATCTAAAAGACAGAAAGCGTATCTCTTCCATTACCGCTTCCTGCCGCTTTCTAGATCTGTTGTCTGAAATCCCGAGTCTAAGATGGGGCTGCACTTTCCTTCGGCATTCCACGAAAAGACGATTAAAAAGCTAGTTTTGCTGAGCTACAGTGAGTTTCTTAATTAATTTTTCACTGTACTCTCTGGCTTAATCGCATGCTAATTATGAAGCTCTCAACAGGCGAAAAGTGTACGTCAGACCATAATTAAATGTGTTGAAGTTGTGATGAGCTTCGAGGCAATTACCCAGTCGGAATAAGCGTTTGACTGACCTCAACTCCGGAAATCTCGAATCGAACCTGAGTAAGATTTATCTGGTTTTATCAAGAGTTTTAAACTTAGAGGGGCTTCGTTGTCTTAAAAAAAGGTGAGATAGAGTAAGTTCTGGGCAGCTTTATGAATAACACTTTTCGCGCTGTTGGAAAGGTTTCCTCTGTAAGTTTCCTTGCTCTTCACTAAGCCTGCATGTTGAAGCAGAAATCGGGTTTGGCCTTGCGAGACTAACCAAATCCGAAACCACTTTATTTGTCCTAAGACGGGCAGACCACATCTTAGACTTACAGAGGATATAGACTCTGTATGCATACCTTGTGGTTGGCGTTCACTGTGTATCCTAAGTGTTGGTTCGTTTTTGCATATATTGAAAATGTCATTAGCGCTCTTCACGACAGGTGAAGATGCTTGGGAAAGGGACGAACCAGGAGCAAACGGCAAATTGAGCTCTCTTTATCTCTCGTGGCTTCTTAAATCAATTGTAATCAAGGGCTTCTGTTCTTGGCGGTGTCCGTTTTAAAGGAGTGGATAAAATATAGCTCGACATGAAGTCCACGAAACGTAAGTAGCTACAGTTATTGTGGCTGTGAAGATGGTTGATTCGCCAACGTGATAAGCAGTTCAAGTTGTTATTGCTGGGCGCATACGAAAATTATCACACGGTTATGAGGGCGTTTTTGAAGGCGCTGGCGACGGGAACGAAGTTGACACGAAAAGACGTTTTTGCTTGCAATTTTTCTTTCTTGGAAATGTAAAAGTTTTGATGAACCTTGTGAAATGCGAGAATGCTTTGACCTTACTGTGGAAATTTCTTTATATCTCGAAATCTGAATTGAGAGCTTAGTATTTCGCAATTTGTGTCCAATGCTTTTTATTGCGTTTAACAATATAATTTAATAGCAGATTTCGACCACATCAAATGCATAGATATAAAATATATCTAATATTGAAATGATATGATTTCATGCCGATTCTCGAAAGCTTTTTTTTATCCCCTGTTGGTAATAGTGAGAATGTTGAAAGGTAAATACGTTCTTTTGTTTGTTTTATTGAAAATATTATTTATCCATTCCTTGATTTTATTTTCTGCTTCTAATTAATACATTTTGTGCTTTCTGTAAAGCTGAATTTGAAATAAGGAGCATTTCGCTTTCAAGTGATTTTCCTAAATATACAGTCATTAGCCAGCACTTGCGATCTCTTGACAATGATAGTGTCGTTTCGTTTTCTGCAATATTTTTTATATCCCCAGACTCGGATATCACATATCTTTCGTCTCACCACTTACATTTTTGTCACTTTAATTTTTAAGGTGAAATTGCGAAATGTGTACCGACTAAGCTACCAAAAACAAATATTAATTTTTTGAGAAACCGTGGCTCTAGTAAATTGGTAAATAAGAAATCACGGCTGTCAATTTTGAGATGAATCTTTGGAAAGGAGTTGGTGGAACCTAAATTATTTTACTCGATTTTCTGGTCCATGTGAAACTGAAAGTGTTGATATATTTACATATTGTGGCATGAATTGTATTGAAGTGAAGTCATGTTCGACTTATTATGTCTGTTTGCTGTTTGCTGATACAGAATGTGCCGTTTTGTTTTGTCTAGTGATTCTCGTGGCCCAGATAAGAACTCAAAGTCGATGTTAGTGATGTTCAGGATTCAACTTTTGATCGGTTGAAAATTTCCGATAACTGCGGCTTTTAGCCGGGGGCTTTAATGTAAACGAAGACAAAAATAAACCGAAGAACACGTAATCCCCAAATATAATAAACTGCAAATGATTTTTGAGCAAATACTTCATAAGATTACATTTGCTACTAACAGTGAGATTTATCAGGCACGATATCTCTTATTGTCAGTGAGTGGTGATTAATTAACTTCTATAGTTTGGTGATTGGAACAAGTTTGATTACTTTTTGTTAAATGTGGCATGGACATGTGCACAGGTTTCTTTTGCTACATATCTCTCTCCTTTTCTCTTTCTCCCTTTTACACGCTCTTTCAATTCTTGTTCAGTTGCTATTACATAATATTTATTCTTCACAACAAACAAATTTGCTGGTAAAGAGGCGGACGTTTTGTTACGGTTTTCCTCAGACCTCACTGAATAGTAGGCTGGTTCTAAAAGAGAGGTGCTTTATCTGACATATGTACAGTGTTCACCAAGATGCCAGAAGTTCAAAATCAGTACCGTTTTCTCATAAATTCAAAGCACGACTTATAACCAGGCGTGATGACGAGCGTGACACTATGTGGCCGTGATTTACCATTTATGAGCTTTGGACTTAAATTCATCCCCTTCGGATTATGACTGTGGCAGAAGAATTACATAGGCCCAGGTCACGAAAACCTAAGTTTTTGACGCCCAAACAAGGGTCATATGTCAGCTAACAGGATTGGTTAACTCATACAATGCGCACGTCATGTATTGCGTTACATTCTGATCACGTGATCGCGTGACATGCCTTTCTTTGTGTATTTTTCAGCATGGTATGACTGCCCTTATTTGGGCATCAGGCCGCGGACACACTGAAGTGGTTAACCATCTACTCGATGCTGGAGCAAACCCTGACGCCGCTGACAAGGTACATTAAGGGTTCTCCGCAGAAATTTTAGAAGGAAGATTAGGACTTTTTCATTGTGTGCTGGGGAAATAGTGAAAATCGTTTTCGTCACACTAGTATGTGCAGCAGTTTTCAGTTTGCAATAGTTTGACATTTTTCTACGTGACTTTCGATTTCCGCACTCCACACACACGCTTTTTCAAAGTGTGTACCTCAGCTTTCAGTGTTTTTCGTTTCATTTTTTAATTGAAATACAGGAATGTGCATGGAAAAGGTCTATGGTGGAGTTCAGGATAATGGGCTCCTATAGTCCTAACTAGCTTAATCGTGGGCGTTACTTCCTCGGTGGTTGTGTGGTTAGGTTGGGGCAAGGAAGATCACACCTTGATTTGGTGTCTGAAAGTGAGGATGTCATGTTGAACGTAGATAAACTTGTGTTAATTTATTGTTCGTTCGTTTTCGTTCGTTTGTTTGTTTTAGTATGGAACAACAGCCTTAGTGTGGGCCTGCAGAAAAGGTCACCTAGGAGCAGTCAAGCGTCTTCTTCATAAAAACGCTAACGTCGCCACAGCGAGCAGTGTAAGTGTAACCATGGATACAGTGACTGTGACAGCCTCAGCTCAATTACATTTTTGTTTTTGTTTCTTTTTAATAGCTTTCCGTCAGGGATAAAAAAGGATCGTTCAATTCCCCCTTGGAAATAACTCTTTAAATTCAAAACGACCTTAAGGGCATAGTTCCGTATTTCGAAATGTTGCAAACTTTTTCTTGATTTTGTGTAACTATGAGCGCTTTCCATTTGTATGGAAAAACCGGTGAGAGTTTTCCGCCGAATGCAACAGTACAACCGCTTGTCTGGAAAAAAAGGTGAAAATTTGCCGAACAGTGCAGGTTCATTACCATGTCTCCGGTTTTGGGACAACAAACCACATTCAAGTGTGATGAGGCAAATGGTTCAGCGATATTTGCGGTCATTTCGGTAAAAACGAGAAAAGTGGAATACATCTAAAGGTATTCCTATTGTTCGAGAAATTTCCACTTGGAAAGACTGTTGTATTTGTTGTCCCACCGGAACGACCGGTACTTCCATGCAAAAGGAAAGCGCTTAAAACGTAGCCCTGGTTGCTCTTAACCCTTTCACTTCCAGGAGTGACCAATAACTAATTTATCCTTGAAGTATCGTCACATTGTCAAGTAGATAGGTGATGAGAATAAAAAATCAACTAGGGGATATTGCTTGACTTTAACACCAAATTCTCAGAACTAACATGTTAAGCAATGTATAGCAGACATTAAGGGGAATTAATATTGAAATCGTGGGAGTGAAAGGGTTCAGAGGTCGACTTGAGTTCATCAGACAAATAAATGGGTTGCATTTTGTTGTAGCTCACTCCGCGGAAGGGAATGAAACTGCCGAAGAAATATTGTATGGTTTGACTCCAGGCGCGCATTTCTCGAAACTCCCGAAACTTTTCGGGCACGTTTTGGGTGCCATAATTTCCTTCGTACCCCGAAAAACGAAGACGTTTCCATGCTTGAAATTTGCAACAAATTTTGCCCTTTCGTGTCTTGAAATCATAGTAAAAGACAAGTTTTTGAGAATAAGCGGATCGCAGTTTTAGAAATGGCTTTTTGGGCCCGAAAAGGTTTCTGGTACTTTCGAGAAATGGGCCCTGGGGCCCGTCTCTCGAAAGTCCCGAAACTTTTCGGGCACACGTCGGGTGCCATAATTTCCTTCGTATCTTAAAAACGAAGATGTTTTCAGGCATAAAATTTTGCAACAAATTTGCCCTTTCATATTTTGAAATCATAGTGAAAGACCAGCTTTCTAGAATTAGCGGATAGCGGTTTTAGAAATAGCTCTTCGGGCCCGAAACGTTTTCGGGAGTTTCGAGAAACGGGCGCCTGGTTTCAAACCTGATTTACAGTGGTCTGACTGTCACTCTGACTTTTAATATTCTAGCGAGGTTGGACACCCCTGATTATGGCGGCTAAAGGTGGATACACAGAGGTTGTTGATTGTCTTCTAGAACGAGATTCTCATATTAACGCCACAGATCAGGTACTTAACTGGTCATAACTTCACTTCTCCCTCTGAATATCTTTGAAAAAAAAGATAAGTCCTTGAACATGGCCGAGTTGGTCAAAGGACGATTGGCAGTAATCCTCAGTTAGCTGTGGTCAAAACTTACCACAGTGGATAATCCGGATTAGTGCCGCTGTTAACGTGGCCCAGAATTAAACAGTCGGAGAGCGGTTACTACCAACGATGTGTGAGTGCCATCATAGGTCGATGTTTTCGCAGCATCGTTCGACGAGTTGATATCTTGTATTAGAATATACTATTAAAAACAGTGGATAGAGTTTTTTGGCGCTCTGACTCGGGATAGCAAAAGCTATTCACCTCGTCCGAGCAACTCGCGCGAAAATCGTAATTGTTGACAAGAATCAATTGAATGACTTCAAAATCATCATTTTTGATCTCTATTATTTCTCTGTTTTAATATATACTAAAACAATTATTCACCTCAGAATCGGTGGCCAGTGGTAGATTTATATCACACACGATTAATTGCTTGATGTTTCAACAATTTCTCCCTACTACTTCTATAGGAAATGTGTAGGGCAACAATAAAGGGTTAACTCCTAATTGGAGCTAGCTTGGTGGTAAGACGTGGAAAATGTAGGTCTCCCCAGTACTTTCAAAATGAACAAGCTTTATCTTTTGGTCTAAAATCAGAGGATCAACTGACATTTGCGTGCCTACCCCTCCCTACACAGTTGCCCAGATACTGTCATCGCTACGGTTTAGCCGTTTTAAAAATATTCTCGAACGGAGGGGGGAAAAGATATGAAATGGCACGAACAGTAACATGTTCTGCCCTGACAGTATCATGCAGCGCATATCAACACGGTCACCAACAACTCACCTTTTTTGGGGGGGGTGGGGGATATTTATGGAAGTTTGATTGTCAATTTTTTATCAACAGGAGGGAAACTCGGCACTAGCCTGGTCTGCAAAACATGGCCACGAGGATATTGTCCAGCGCCTTCTTGCTAGAGGAGCTTACTTTAACTTACCCGATAAAGTAGGTAGACTTGTGCCACTTGAAACGTGACGCAAACATGTGTTTTTTTCAGTTGTATATAATACATTAGGCACGGAACGCTTATCTAGCCATTGATCCAGTCAGAAACTGCCGAATCTGTCGATCGGCGTTTTACAAACCGTGTGAAAGGTCTGACTTGAAAGTTGCGATATAAAAGTGATGTAATAAATTTGAAAAGCACGTTTTTCGGTTATATGTAGCCTTGTTTTAAATTCCATCTGTCCTTTGTCGCATCAACTCAAACAGACTGCTCGGATACAGTTGATTGATGTTGGCTATCAAATGTCCTAAAATTAGGAAACACAAAAGAAAAGGTCTCAAGCCATTTAAATCGCCCGTCCGTATCACCACTCTCAGTGTCATCACAGTAGTAGTTTGTCTGTCAATGGTTCTAAAGCTATCTGTTGTCGTTTTTAAGTTTAATTTCGGATGAGTGGCGAGATTTTGATGCGCTTGTTGTAATTAATGGGTTTTCAGCAAAAAGAGAAGTTTTTATTCTGTCAGTTTTAATAATGCATACTTCGCTAAATTAGTCTCCGTTTTATGGAAAGGCTGATAACATCTGATCAAGCCAGTACGAGAACAAAGGTAGCCGAGGAAAACAAACAGAAACTGTTTGTTTCTGTTGGCGTTTGAGGTAATTCGGAGACGTTTTTGACCCAGAGAAATTAAGTGTTGATGTTTATGGGCTAACAAATGGTGAGTATTTTTAAACCATTTTATGTTTTCAACATGATTTCCGATTATCGTGTGCCTATATGTAATGCTGCTTGGTTGCCAGATTTGCTTCTTGTAGTATAGCGATCAAAAAGCGAACTGAAGAAGACAAGCTTTCTGCTCGGTTTTACTGATTTTTAAAATTCCCTTTAAAATAATGAAAAGAATTATTCGAATTGAGAAATTCTGGGGAGGGAATTAAATGAAGTGGAATGAGCAAAACTTTTATTGATTTGAAATTTTCTAAACTGCAATGAATTTATTTTTATTTCAGGAAGGCGAAACAGTGCTTATTTCAGCCGCCAGGGATGGGCATTTGGAGGTGGTACGAACATTATTGAGCAAATATGCAGATATAGAGGCGGTGGACAGCGTAAGTGCAGTTTCACAAAAATTTTATCCGATGTCAGTGGTGCTTCGACTAGGTAATGGAAGTGCGGAAACTCGTTATTTCTTTCATACTAACGAATGCACTGACCGAAACAGCTTACGATTTAACTGATTAGCTAACCTTAGCATTTCATTCCAACCTCCTGGAGTTTACTACCAACGTCGTCGTTTAATTTCTATAGCCATGTTTGTTTAACAGAGCAGCCTTGTATTGAAACACTCAACAGCACGAAAGCAACAACTACGTGTTGATCATAACAGTGAATTTTTTGTCTTGTTGCCGAATCGGCCATCACACTGTTTTGCGAGGAATGTTTTAGTCCGATATCTAGTCCACTGAGTTAGCTGTTTTGTTGATGGCCCGTTCGTACGCGAAATATCGGCAGGCCAGTCAGTGAGGTCTTGTTAAACATTTCAACAGCTTACTTCACTCAAGTAAGAAACCGGGCTGTTTTATCGGTTTTTTTTTTTACTTTCACCACTCGCAGATCTGGAATGAACATACAAACCCTTCACTGCCCGTTTTCTTTAAATCATCCAAATTCTTAATTTCTCATCCGCAGCTTTTAGCATTTAGCGGAAGACGTGTGTGTTTACGGGGTTAAAGGAGCCTTTGTTCAACACTTCTGTTCCGCTGTTTTCGTGCTGTGTTTGCTGCCAGACGTGTTGATTGCATTCCCACTTTTGATATGTTTGAGAAAAGCATTTTTGTCTGGTTGAAGGATTCAACTGAAATCTATTCACTGATATTTTCACGAAGTTGTTTTGCCTTTTCCCTCGATCAATTGCATTGAATTCGCAAATTACTCACCGCCGGTGGCAGTTTTAAGAATCAGACAGCAGATTATGATAATTTCATGATTACTTCTTCCAACGAGTATTTCAAAGAATCCTTGATGAGTACGTATAAACGGTAATTTTTATGTTGATCTCCATCAGTTGACATTTTGTTACCAGATTTCGCTTTGTGGCTTACAAATATTTGCATTTGTAATTCAGCAGCATATTTATCACCAATTAAGTACATTTTATCGGCTTCTCTATGTGAAGCGCCACCCCTACAATGTGCTGTTTAGGATAACATGTGTCAATCAGGGGTAGCCAACGAACCGAATCAACGAAAGGCTGTAAAAAGGCATTTTAAAATACGCGGTTATGAAGTATGAAGTCTGTTTAAACAGATGTTTCCATTAGCTAGACGAATTTGATCTCGGTTCAGATTCCTTAGCTGAAATTTTAATCACGCGAGAATGTTAGGGCCGAACAAAATCTTCCTTTGCTAGCTAAGGTGAACTTTCCACGAACTTTCCTAAAATGCTAGCTGACGTTTTTGACTGCCAAAAACATTAAATACGTCCCCTCCGGAAACGCTAGGGGCTATTATTTCCCCATTGGGATTCTTTTAGGCCACGTTTCAGTTACGAAACTCCGAGTGCACTCTTTGATCAGAGTCGATCAGAGAGTGCAGGTAGATTTCTGTTCGGTGAAGAGTAGAACTGTAGGCGAAGTACCCTCCACCGAACAGAAGTCAACCGAAACTTGTCGTTGGGTGCCCCTGATTAATGCTGGCCGTTCCATGTCAAAGCCAAACCTTAACAGCCCTGACAATGTATTCCTAAATGTGTCCATTCACCAAAAGCTCCCCACCATTGCTTACCCGTGGTGCCATTTAATTTGCCCACAAAGTGGTTTTCTCGCTTGATTTCGTGGACGTAAACTTGATAACCTACGTCGCGCGTGATAGTTCATTGATTTGTATGTGATCCATAAGTAAAATTCCAAAGTGTGGTCATCTCAATGAAACTGCTTTTCTGAGAAGTACTCCCCCTTGATTTTGTATGCAATGCTGTACAAGGTGGTTCCAAGTTTCGAGTCTGCGGATGAAATCCCAAAGTGTGACTAATCAAAATAAAACCCTCTGCATGAGTGTACTTTCCTGTGGGACTTTTTGTTGTTGTGCTTCTGAGCCTTCCAAAGAAGGCTTTTATGCAGTGCCTTTATGATGTGCAGGGTGGTACTAAATGTTGAGTACGTGCATGGATGATACTGAGCAGCCCAAAACATGTGGTCCCGTTTGTTGTGCTTAAAGTGTGAAAGCTTCTCGGCAGTACGTTCTGTTACCTGTTTTGACCATCATGCCGAGTCAAAAAAAGCTACTATATTACGACTGTGCAAGTTGGTACCCAATTTAAGGTTTTGGATGAAATCTGAAAGTGTGACAATTCAATTGGATTTTCCTGTGTGATACTACGACGGAGGGTGATTCTAAGGCCGTGTCCACACTGATGCGTTTTTGTTTGAATGCGTTTTCGGTAGGTATGAAAACGCATCGATTGATCTGCGTCCACACTGATACGGATGCCGTAGCGTTTTCAATACGATTCACTCTCAACAGCGTTTTCAAAAGTGTCCGTTTTCGATGAAAACGCTCAGCGTTTTCGAGCGTATCAGTGTGGACGGGAGGGCAAAACGCATACATATCAATGCGTTTTCAAACAAAAACGCATCAGTGTGGACGGGGCCTAAATTTTGAGTGAGTGGAGGTTGTCTTCAAGTGTGACACTGTAGTACATTAAGCTCTACAAATTGGCTCTGGCTTTTGAATCTGTTGCAAAAATCCTTAATTTTGATCATAGGAGTCCAGTCGGTACTCGCAGGTTTTCTTCTTTCTCAAAATGAAACTAAGGTCGTCAATTGCCGATGTTTTGTCTTCGTCCATAATCAAACTAACTCATCTGCCCATCAATCAATTGATATTGAAAGGCCAAGAAATTCTTGGGCTTCTGATTTTGTTTTGATAGAAACAACAGGTGGTTAAGTCGAGAAGGTATGCGGTTTATCTTTGTATTACTAGCTCCGATACCTGAATTGTCAAAAACCTGGTATCATCCGCAGATCAATCCGGAAGCGAAAGAATTGCATTAAAACGCTATCGTGGGTATTAACACTATGTCAAGAGCTTCTGTTAACGGGTATCTCATGCTACAGCTTAACGTACGTATATCTTTTAGCGCTTTCTATTCGGTCGCAATAGCTCAGTGAGCTCAGTATTGCGACCTTTTAGACCGAATATATTTGAAAAGGGCCTTTTCAAATCGTTGGTGAAACTGTCTAAAAAGCACGAAGTATCTTCTGTTAATTGTTTGCAGTGGTATAGAGTAGAAGAGTGTCTCCGGATGAACAGACAAACGGTTTTCTTTGTTTAAAACGACGATATATGGAATTCGTTTGACAGTGTTTGAGTGATGGTATATTGAGCTGGAACAAGATAACGCCCGGACGGATGACAATAGTTCGCATGCTTTTCCTCTATTCAAAATAGCAAGTGTGTTTTCACGTGTGAGTTGCTTTCACACAGTTTGAAAACAGTGATCATATAGCAGGTTCTCGAGACAACAACTGAGTTCGTTTGCCATCAGCTTCCCTGTGTTTATAGTTATGGTAAATTGTTGTGTTTTGACTTCAACATTGTATCCATCTGGTGCTGCATATTTTCAATATTTCTATCTACAAACGCGGCTGTTCAGTTCTTTCCATATAACATGGACAATTTCCGTCCTGTTTTCACAATTTCAGGAGAGAAAGACAGCATTATTTCACGCAGTGGAAAAGGGGCACGTCTTAATTGTGAAGGAACTGCTCGACTCCGGCGCAAACACGGAAACCACCAACAAGGTAGTCATATGTTCCCGGCACTGTTCGGGTATCTAACATGGCGGCCTTCTGTTTACCGTAATCCAACTTTATACTTCTCGAAGACGCTGCCTTTTGGCTCTGACGTTTCTTTAATCCTGTACAACTGTTATTTACGTTATGAAATCTCATTGATCTCATCGAACGACTAATGAAATGTCGAGTCTGTGATGCTGCCTTCCCAACATATACTTGGTGCACAGCCCTACCACGAAATCACGAAGTTAAACGAAAGAAAACTTAAATCCATGCTTAGGAGTGTTAAATTCTCCTAATTTTAAAAGAACTGCATAAGCGAGGTAAACAAACAAATCGAATTGGATAATGCTTTCCGGTTCTCCGCGCCAGTCCAACGCGTGTTTTTTTTTTGTTTGATTTTTTTCATTTTAGTCACTTTGTAAAGCTCCCATATATTTCATTATGCAGTTAAGAAAGATCTGTTTCTTATTCGTGGAGGCTTTTTTGAGGGTTATTCACCTGAGCTGTATTCTTTTACTGCAGGACGGGGAAACCCCTTTACTCCGAGCAACGCAAAAGAAACACACGGCCATCGTTTCTCTTCTGTTGGAAAAGGGTGCTAGTGTTTCCGTGGCCGACAAGGTGAGTTACTAGGATCACTTCCTAAAGTAGGCTAATATATTTCTTCTCCATGTTATCTCCCCTCTTTCCGGTCAATAATAACTGATCCAAATCCCTTTTCTTGGCATGGACAGAAATGCACTCAATTTCAATTGTTTTGTATGACACTGCTGTATCTGCACTGTTTTCTGTTGCTTCGCGTAACCTATTAAGAAGTAAATCCAGATCGATTCCTTATTTCTGACCTTCCCTCTGTCGTTTAACCTTTGTTAATGATGATGATGATGATAATAATATTAATAATAATAATAATAATGATGATGATGATGAATTTCTATAGCGCTCATTTCCAGAGCTCAATGGTGCTTTACAATGTGTATATCGTAAATTAACAAATAAGACATTTCAGTTGGCATAATCTTGTTCTTTTCTCCACACGATGCCCCTGACTGTCTCTGTTTCTCAACAGAGAGGAGATACAGCGGTTCACATTGCTGTACGAGGAAGATATCGACGAATCTGCGAGCTTCTTTTGCGAAACCCCAAGGATGCGCGTCTTCTTTATCGCCCCAACAAAGCCGGGGAAACCCCGTACAACATCGACAGGCAGCATAAACACAGTTTGCTAACACAAATCTTTGGAACTGGTGAGGATTGCTAACATTGTTTTTTAAGCCTTGTTTCTGCTGGCATCCGACCGACCGTTTTACACAGATAACTTCCGGGCAACGCTTCAGACGCGTTTTGCCGGGCCTCTAGTTTATTGATATTTGTCTGATGATGTCTCTATAAAATACTAATTAACAGGGTGAATAAATGCAAACAAGATTTAGGAGGAAGGCAGGCGACAAGTGAGGGCACAACAAAAAATATAAAATCCCAATTTATACACCGAGTTATTTTGAAAGTTGTGTAGTTTCCGGCCATACCTTATGACACTGGACATGTGAATCAGGGGAACTTTAAGAGATACTCACTTTTTTGTTCACCCTCACACCGAGATCGCCATATTTTAGTGGCCTTGCCACCTGAATTAATGTTCGCGTTGTTATTTTCAGGTTTGTTTACTCCTGGAAAAAAGTGTAGTGAGGAAGTGATGGGCTATGAGGTCTACACCAGTGCCCTCGCGGACGTCTTGTGCGAGCCTTCGCTCAATATGCCGCTGACTGTCGGAATGTATGCGCGTTGGGGAAGTGGCAAGTCTTTTGTTTTGCGGAGACTGCAAGGTATTTGTTTTATCAATTTGACAGAAATCTTCATTTGGGAAACACGCTTTCCATCTTCCTCCGTGAAACGTGCAAATTTGATCAAGGCTTAAAGCACGACTCTCTGAAAGAGGAGAGAATAATTATGTGTATCAGCACGAATGTAAGCAAATAGGACAAACGGTAATCCTTTCATGCCGTACTCTCAGAAATGTTTAGTTGGTTTGTCAACCGGCTCTCAAGCACTACCTTTTGTATATTCTTTAGACAGTTGCGTTATAAAATTAAAAACCTCAGATCCCCTTTGGGTGCTAGACTTTGCTATTCCACGATGTAAGGTCAATATATGAACTTCTCTCTCTCTCAACTTCTCTATCATATCTTCTTGTTTAAGAAAAAGACCTTACTTGTTGCCAGCATATCAGCTTTCCTGGCCGCGCTAATGATCACATATTCCGGAGGGCCTGATCGTCTTTCCTTTGTGTTTCTTTGTTACAGAGGAGATGCGGGAGTTTGCGCATCAAGATCTCCGACCAATGTTTCACTTTTCGCGCTTCATTTTCGTCCTCCTTCTCGTCTTCAGTACAGTCATCGGTGTCCTCCTCGCAGCCTCTGTGAACCTAGCTGCGGGCATTGGCGTCGGTGTAGGGATCTTTTTAACGTGTTATCTGTTATTCCTGTGCGCTTACATAGCTGATAGACGATACAATCGTGGTGAGGTGTCCTGTGGTATCGGCGGTTACGTCACTAACGCGATGTCAACAGTGAAACTGTTATGTCAGCTTGTGTTCTGCGTTCCTCCCTGCTCCAGCGCTACCAAACCTAATCTGCCAGTTCGCTTCCTGTTCACAGACTTTAGCAAATTAACCTGTAGTGGAAGCGAAGCCGCCTCTTTGGTGGGAATGATCGAAACGCTGTGTGACGTTGTCGAAAAGGAGTTCGGATTTTTTGTGACCAGGTTATATAGAGTATTTCGTTCCCAACCTTCTGAATACGATGAGGTGGCGATGTCCGTGGCGCGCTGGAAACGATGCTGCTGTTGCATACCCACGTTTATCATCTTCCTTGTAATTCTAGCACTCGGAATGATCGGAATCGTGTTTTTCAAAGTTTACGGAACGAGCGGCGGCTCTGTCATAACTGGCATCGAGATCGCTTCTGCCTCAGTTGTTGGTGTTGCTGTGCTGGTTCACTTACCAACCCTGTGTTCCATTTTGTACTCATTGGTTTTCTCGCAGAAAAAGCGCATTTCCGTCGTGGCGACGCAACTGGGACTCAAAGAAGAGGGCTTCATCCATGCTCTGAAACAAGAAGTGGAGCTGTTAACAGACTTGGTGAATTGCGTGGATGGATTCACGAGACATCAGACACGAGTTGTGATCATGATAGATGGACTAGATAACTCGGAGCAGTCCAAAGTTTTACAGCTGCTTGATTCGGTCAACTTGCTGTTTACCGACCCTGACGCGCCTTTTATTATCTTGATGGCGCTAGACCCCAGGGTGATTATCAGAGCCATTGATCAAAGCTTCAGTAGTATTTTGCGGGAGTCGCACATCAGTGCATCGGATTATCTCAAAAGCATCGTGCAGCTGCCTTTCTACCTTCCTGAACCCAAGACAAACTACACCGGGGTGTTACCCCCCGGAGTTGTCTCCCTGTTGGAAGATCTCCGAAGTGACGCCCAATCCGGGGCGGTCCCGCCAACCGAACGATTGTCGAGTGCCACTGGGGACGAGCTGGAGTGGGATGGAGAGATGTTGGGGTTCAACGCTCAAAATAGTTTTGCTCAGAGATTGTCACGTGACTTGCACAACTGCAATGGTGGGGTGGCAAGCCGGGTGCATCCTGATTTGGAGTTGCAACATTCCATGTTATACGAATCCTCTAGGGAAGACGAGGAACACTGTTTAGATCATCAAAAGTTACTTGATCGTGAGCTGGAGCTGGAGGAACGCCGAAGACTTTCCACCGATCTTGCTCAAGTGCTGGCAGATAACGAGACTGTTAACCCTCTAGGTGTTAAACGCCTCATGAACATTATCTCACTAACTTGCCGTCTCCTACGCGCCCGCGGTATTGAGTACTCGTGGAAGCGGCTAGCAGCCTGGGCGAGTGTAGTAGACGGATGGCCTTACAAGACCTCATGGCTTGTACTTCTCTTAGAAGACAACAATACTCGACTACAAGACAACGTATCGTTGAAAGACCTTTACGAAGCCACGTTGTCGGCCATGCCCGTGATCAATGAAGTGGACTGCGCTGTCGATGGTGACCCGGTGTATTTCGAAACTTTCTTAGCCAGCCATTATCCGCTTCTGAACACGGCAGACGTGCGGCGGTTTCTGCCGTGTACTGTGCACCTGGATCCGTCGCTACGCAGGCAGATGGTGGAGTGTCTGCAGTCTGTGAGTTCTGTAAATGGTAATAAATCGGATACTGGCAGCGTAGGAAAAGGAAACTCTCATTTTCAGGTGAGAACGTTTCTCAGAATTCAACAGAAACGGTGTCTGTTCTCCATAACTACTTTTAGTAATCAAAACTAAGGCATTTTACTTGTCACACCAACCTTCAAACACGTTGTACCAAGAGAGGGAAAGCCTGTGACTAGCGAGTCACATTCTTGTCTTTCATTTGATTTTTGATTGGTCGAGGAAGTGACGAAAGTTGTATCTCAACCAATTACAGAGCTTACGTAGTTAGTACTTCATCGCTAATAAATTATTGATTTTGTTCCTGCCCCAGGTTGGCCCGACAGCAAGCTCCTACAAGACCACAAACTTGGCTTCTTTTACTATCGAAGATGTTTGTAAACAGGTCCGTATAGAACTCAGCAACTAACTGCGTCGCATAGTATCCTTCTCGATTGTTGAAGGCACTTGCACCACTACCTAGGTCAGGCATTGATGCATACGCTTACATTTCTACATGCTTCACATGTCAAGTGGAAAGCAGCCTTCATTTTTAACAACAACGACAACAAGATTTATTTTCAAGTAGTTACCATTTTAGGCTCAGCCACCTTATCCTTAACTTCACCATTTAATTCCGCTTTTCAGATCGCCGAGTTGGAAGGTCTAGACCAGAAACAGATTTCCACTTATCAGACGATCGTCACAGAAAACAACATCAATGGCAAAGTACTGTCCACGTGTGACCTGAGTGAACTGGGACACATTATGGCCATGACGTTTGGTGATTGGCAGCTGTTCCGCGCATGGGTATTAGCAGCACGAAATCCTGGCAAGGAATGTGTCACATGGTACGTGTGCGTTTGGGATCCCACCATTTGATTTTTCGTTGTTTCTTGATTCTTTTTGTTTGTTTGGTCGTTACATGTTGCTTCCTGTGAATAGCTTAGGACATCACCCGAAATCACTGAAACGGAGCGATCATAAGTTTCATGAGTTTCACTTGACCCTTGGCCCTGATATCTAGCAGACTATCTGTTCATAGTGTGTCTTCTTCGTACGTTCCATCTTCATTTGTGAACGCTCACGTATTTTTGTTGCCCACTCAAAAATCTACGAGGAGACTTGTGGGATAGTTTGGGTAGACGAAAGATTTTTCGGTGTTCTCTTAACGGCTATGAAGTTCTTGTCAAATTTACTTCAACCAAAACGTTTTCTTCGAAGTACACTATTTTACTACCATTTGCAACAGTTACCTATCTATCCAAAAGATTCCACGATTTCTTATTCGCGCCTGTCTCTTCATAGGTTTTACAGTGGGGGTGATTCTTGTTCACACGGGTTCCCAGCGTAGTCATCTGAACTTGTCTTCTCCCTCCATTCGTATTCACACGAGTTCTCATTATATTCATCTGAACGCGTCCTCGGTCATTTCTTCCAGTCACAGTAATGGCAGATGTGTCAGTCCAGGAGAGATGAACTGCCAGCTACTCAAGACATCTTCAGGTCAGAACCACGCATGCGCGCTGTCTTTCTTTGTGTCATTTTCCTCCCAAGTTCACGGGGATGAGGGGTCATAGGAACAGTAACTGGGTGTCACTCTTTAAACCATGGGAGTGATCAACATCAAAATTCTCCGTGTAATATCAAAGGTTTATACAACAGAGTGGTCATGAAAATTTAGAACAGGATCACAGAAGATGAATTTGCTTGATATTTTGACAATTTCTCCCTACTTCTTCTATAGGAAATGTGTAGCAGCAGCACAAGAATTTCAACTTTTATCTTAGGTTTTGAAGGCTTAACTGTGTGGTTCCTTCCATTTTCTCTGATCTCAGACCGTACGTGTGGAGTATCCTCCATATTAACAACACTCTTCCTGATAGTGTTTGTGGTTCTCGCACTTTAGAACTCTCCGATCCAAAAATATATACACCCAAGGGATAGTATCATTGAGTATTCTTCGAAGATGTTTGGCTAACTAAGTATTTACTAGCAACAAAAAAAAAAAAGAAAGAAAGAAAAGTCAAGCTCAGTGGACTAGTTAGACAAGTGATTACTTGCCCTGTGATTGTTATACATGACAGTGGTCTAAGTTAATTGCCATTTCATTTGTAGCATTCTAATTCGCTGTTACTATGTCTCCTGTGACAGGGGCATGGGATCATGCGAATCCGCTGGACGTCCCTGGGAGACGCATCGCGGACTCGGTGGACCAGGTTCGGCCAGAGTCTCCTTCATTGAAAGCCCCGGATATAGTACTCCAGCCTCCCTCGGCGCCAGAGAGCGAGGGGGAAGAAGACAATAACTGTGAGACCGTGGGTACCGTGGAGACGGAGCTGGAGACAGAGGAGCCTTTACTGAAACACGACGACATCTTCAAAGATGAAGAACAAAAACAAGAAAATTTAAACGACAAGGCTGACTTTGGTTTGGGAAGAACTAAAACGGACGAAGACAGTATCCTTATTTCTATTGAGGACGACATTAACCTGCCTCCGCAGCCTGAAATACCTGCGGCATCTGACGATTACAATGATAATGACAATGACGACGACCTCCCCGCACCTCCCTCTTACCAGGCCGATTTAATCACGTTCAGTGAATTAGAGGATCAGAGAGAACGCCATGGTGTTGAAAACAAGCTTTCTACGGTTCCGCCGGCTGCAGTTGCACATGGGGAAACAAGAACGAACATCGTGCCCGGAATCGAGTGCACCTGCGAAAGCATGCAGCCTAAACAGACAATTGAACCTGTTCAAGAGAACAAACCTTTAAACAATTCTCTGTTCTTTGACACCGAGGACAGTGCAGATGTTGATCGTCCTGCACCGATTGTGTTAACTCGAAACAGGAATGGGCCAATCAAAGCTGCCGTGGCTATCAAGCGAAGTAACAGCGCTTCCGGAAGTAGAAGTACCCGTGGCACTTCCGGTTTATCTCGATCATCTCTTCTCCACTCGGCCTCGGTTGATTTGAGTCGAGATAGATCTACCCCGAGCCTCTCTACCCGTCAAACGTCGTTACCAGAGACCCGGGATATGTCTCGCCCATATTCTTCAAAGGATGTCGTCACCATCGAACTTCCACCGAATTTCTTGCGAAAGTCAGAAGAGCACCCAGAGGTAAATATGGACAGCGAGCCAGAGCCTTTCGCGCAGGCGTCAGATCCGCTAATCCCTGAAACCACGGAGGAGGAAAAAGACTTGTGCCGGCATAGTCGTGACTCAAATGACTTTCCATCCCCCCCACCGTCTATTGAGGACACCTCCACTTGTGACCAAGGGGACTCCCCTTGGGTGCCCCTTATGTCTCGATTTCAGATCGACACAGGAACGTCATCTGTATTAGAAAGTGAGGAGCCTCTACTATTGCAACGCCGTCCCAAGCTGAAACCATCAACAACCGCAAACGACCACAAAGTGCCCAAATTCCGCTCTTACACGCCGAAACCGAAACCAACTTACGTGGAGGTCAAAAACGGCGACGAACAAAAAAGTGAGACTTGCGTGTAATGATTACAATGATTTTCTGTGATCTGTGATAACTCATCGTCCATTGCACAAAGAAATAGGATCACTCTCGTCACAGATCCCTCTTGGGAAAGTTCTCCTCCCGTATAACTTGTGTTATTTTTATGTTTGTGCCTGTGGAATGATTTAAACGTTACAGCATTAAGCAGACTTTTTGATGTAGACATATGTAAAAATGGGCATTTTCTCTAAAATACATTTCTCTTGATGACAGAATAATCGGAGAACGGTACCATGAATTGACCACTCCAGGGCTTCGTTTCTCGAAAGTCCCGTATACTTTTCGGGCCCGAAAAGCCATTTCGAAAACTGTGATCCGCATATTCCAAAAAGCTGGTCTTTTACTATGATTTAAAGATACGAAAGGGCTAATTTGTTGCAAAATGTTATGCCTGGAAACGTCTTCGTTTTTTTAAGATACGAAGGAAATTATGGCACCCGAAATGCGCCCGAAAAGCTTCGGGAGTTTCGAGAAACGGGCCCCTGACCTTTTGAGAAGCCTGAGATGTGAGAAGATGGGTACCTTGTTGGAAACCAGGAATTGCTTTGATCAAGATAGCGAAGCGCTGGGAACATGTCCTTCCTTATAAAATCTTTCGTATCACTGCCGAATGTCGTCAGACACTGATTTTATAGGTCTTTAAAGTGATCCCATAGTCCAACACGGCCCGAATTGGTAACTAGGCTCCTCAGCATTCCTGGGATAGCGAAAAAGGATGTCTTCCAATTTCTTTGCAAATTTAACGCATCGTGATTTTGACAATCATTGGCATCGGCTAAAAACAAGTTATGAATTTATCTAGTTTTTACGCTGTGTTTTTGTTTCTAATATTTCGATTAACGTAATCGAAAGAAGTGCAAGTTCCACAGTAATCAAATAGTTAACACTTTTAGTAGCCTTGTTATTGTCCAGTTTTTTCAGATGTTAAACTAAATACATGTATCCATGAATTCTTATCAAGAACCAAACACTGGTTTGGCCTTAAACGAATTCCAAGTCAGTGCAAAATTCTTAAATTTGAATATTTCGTTCGAATATCGTGAACTTCATCGGCGATGTGAATAATCAGTAGAGATCACGTGACTACGTTGTGACGTAGTCCCAGGAGAGAGAGAGAGTTGTAAATGACCGGGAGGTCCAGTCCCTCTCCCTATTCAGGGACGGCTTTCTTTGTATATTGATTATTTTCTGCTCTGTACCAGAGCAGGAGAATAACATTTTCAGTAAATAATAGTTTGGTTTTCTTTCTAATCGAAATCTATTTATTTCACGGCGGTGTTAGCTGAGCTTGTTAGCTCAAGAATTGAACGTATAATGAAAATCATTAAACTGTAAATGAACGTATGACCAAAGCCTGCATCCGTTGTGTGCTTTTATACAGTTTTCCAATCGGTTCGCAGTTTTGTATATCCCGTTGATTAAAGCGACTGAAAATCGCTCCAACGACTTGGTCACTAATCACGAGACGCAAAACGCGCAAAAACCAATCAAAATTCGGAGGAATTTTATGTTGTTGACACCAAACGTGAGAGAATGCGTGAGAGTGATTTTCGTTTTGCTTCTCATTGGTTGAGAAACTGGCGCGAGTTTTGCTGGCCAATCACAGAGCGAATTAAAGTAAAAGTAAAACAAACGAGAATTAGCGATCCAATCGCCATTCGCCGGATAGTGACCCATCTTCTTCCTCGAGTCTCCAACCCTTGCTGCGCACACTTTAAGAAACGTACACTCCCGTAGAGTTCCTTCGGGTGGGGAGCTTCGTTGGTTGTTTTTTCTTTCCGTTTATTAGCGATCCAAACAGCTTTAGAATCGGATCGCATTTGGGGACAAGTTTTGAATGTCTTGACATTTTTAAGAAAAACCTTTCGCCACAAGTTCTCTGAGACATCTTGAGACTAACACAAGGTGAAATTACTAGTACAATAGCTTTGCACGTGCTACTGGCGTCCCAATACATGCATCAGCCGTCTTGTACAAAGCAATAACAGTGAAATACCAAATTCTGGGTGTTTGGGCCACACTAATTTTGAATCATCAAATATTCGAAGGCACGTGTTCTCAGCGCACACATGTCTCAGACGCAAACTTTTTCTTTAAAAACAATGGCCAGTCAAACACATTGTTACCTAGAGTTGCAAGGTGTATGAGAACGCAGTCTGAGTCGAAAGTAATTCACGTTTACTTCGCTCTGATTGGTTGACAAAACTCGCGCCACTTTCTCAGCCAATGAAAACCAAAACCAATCGCAAGTTGCACACGCGCACTTTCCCTCGCTTGGCGCCGGTAGCATGTGATTACTTCAAATTCTGATTGGTTCAATGAGCTGTCTTCGTCTTTTGTGATTGGTCAGAGAAATCGCGGCACACCCCACGATGCTTTTTCACGCGGCGTACCTTCAGCAACTGTCAATGCATATATCCATCGTCATGCAATTGCTTTGCCATCCCGATGGCATGGCAGTTCATCCGATCAAATTCAGAGACAACCATTTGTTGTTTTAAAATAGATTTATTTGATTTTTTTTGTTCGTTACCTTTGTACAACTACTACTAATACATAGTGAAACCCTTAAAATTAAGAACTGCAGTCCAACGCATCACTGTTTTTATTGCAAGTGGGCAGTCACTTAAAATTTCTTTATAACTTGGTGCGGGATGGTTTAAAGTGCTTAATGTAACAATTAAACTTTCTTAAAATTGGTCCATTCTCCACCATTAGATTGCCTCAAGACAGTCGAGCCGGAACAAACTGCTTAAAGAATGCCAGATTCTTATTGCTCGATTAAAAAACACAAGCACCTGAGTGCAGTCTAGGAATAGTGTCCTATAACACAAGGTTTTGGAGTGACAATTTAGTGTCAGAAAAGACATGCTCTCACTACCGATCTACAAAATGTCTCATTAACCAATCAAATAGAGTGAGGCAGTATTCTTACAAACAAGACCACTACAAAATAAGATCAGCCAGTTCGTCACTTACATTCCTGTCCCCAGAGGCCGCGATTCTTTCGGTCAGCACCAAGAATAACGACCTCTGGCCAGTTCCGAAATATGCGCAGTCGCAGTGAAGGTGCATTTTTGTAACCGTTAGCAACCACTGTTGTTTCAAACTTCCGAGTTTGCGTAGAAGAGCCGGAAATGCCTGATTCGCGGACTTCCTGGTTTGGAGCCAGCTAGAAGTCGTTATTCTTGGTGCTGGCCCAAAGAATTGCGGCCTCTGGGGACGAGAATGATCACTTACTTCCCGGATCATCTTGATTTGTCACCCTGGATTGACCCAAACAAATCAAGCAGGCCAATTTTACCTTCATTTAGTGCAATTTAACTTAAATTGTTACTTGAATATATTACTTGGGCATTTTTCTTGGACGCTCTGCGCGCGTTGGTGAAAGTGCAAAACACTTTAAAATCAAATTTCATAGATCACCCTATTATAGAAATTATATGGTATTCCTCAACACCTAACAATATTCATATATATAATTGCTTGACGTCAAAGCTTTGATATTTTGTCCTCAAAGTCAAAAGAGACCACTTTTAAATGAAGAGATTAATAATAACTTACAAATCTCTATATACAACTAAATCAAGATGTTTAATTACGGTTTTATAATTAGATGACAATAAAACGACCTCGATAAAAGGAACATGGGCGAACTTGAGCAATTCTTAAACATTAAAGAGAGAGGAGCCACTACGGTCACACGAGCTACGAGCTACCAAACCCTTTCAACAACCATCTTCAACGAAATCAATTTTATTCGGTTGTCAACCCAAATAAACCGTATTTGGAATCTTCCTCAAGGAAACCAACATCTTTCCTTAACAAAGGGACGTCACTACCAAAACACCATCATCAATATTCACAACATCGTTGCTAGCATTATTATCACATCAACACCGACACCACCACCACAACCAACAGTTGCAACATACGTGCTGTCATGACCATTGTCCTCGCCGCCGCCTCCGTCGTCCTCGTCATCATCATCATCAGCATCACTATATCACCAGCCTCCTCTTCCTCATAACCTCTCTCATGCCACCAGCAGTGAAACTCAATCTCTTAGATTATCTTCACCACCCAAATATCATGGTACATGCACAAGATTCTGGCAAACTGTCTGAATTACAAGCAGCAACATTTCTAACGGCAAATTAAAAGTATCTCGAACTAAAATCGACTAAAATTTATTTACGAAGAAAACAATAACTTTCGACATAAACGGAGGCAAAATGTGGATGTCCTATGGAATTTCAAACTACATGTATGTATAATTCAATTTTTTTTTTCGGTGATCAAAGAAAAAAATACGACTATTAGACCGCCACACCTTATTACGAATAAAAATAATTTAGACTGATTTTACAGTAGCTGATAACCCTTCAATGACCTGTCTCACACAATAATAGACAACTTTCACAGACATAACTGCAGGGAATAGATTTAGATACTCCACTTCCTTGGCCTGTTTCCTCGTAGAGATGTACATGGATTGGAGAGGAGATGATATCAAAGTGTTCCTACTTGATGAACGAGTTGAAAGTGGCACGAAGCAGGAACAAGAATCTTACACATGAAAAGCACAAGATGCATCGTTCCATTCCACATCAGTTGCTCATCGAACGTCTGGAATACGGAAGTGGGTGATAGCTAAAATTCGGATAATCTTCCAAATCTCCGAAGAAAATATGCATACGTTTTTTTCTGTCTTCATTAGAGTATTGCTGCATTTCAGTTCACAACAATCATTGAGGGCCTAGTTGATAGAATACCGCCAATGGAATCATAGCATAATAGTTTCAGGATCGAAGCCATCAGATCTGTGAAATGAGGTTGAACAAACCACGAGATTTGCTAATATTTTAGAATGCCTTGGAACTTCGTGATCCTCCAAGATGCGGTCCTTGCTAACAACTGCAGTAAGGGTTGTCTCCATTGACATTTCGCCGGAAGTATTCTGTATTTTTTTTTGTGTTTTGATCCTTTTAAATTTTTTTTTATCGTTAAATTGAAATCAAGTCATATTCTTTGCTAACTCGTTCGAGAGGAAAACTACCTCTCAAGTAGTTGATTTTTCGGAAGCCGACTTAAGTCCATCAGCTTTACCTTCCTTACGTGGTGATCCAGCAACGTCACTAGATTTACCTGAAGAGGCAGTCGTACTGGACGTAGCTGCGGTGGGCACAGTTTTATGAGAACTAGCTTTACTGGAAGCAGCTTCGTTTGTTTTGGTCTGTTTACCAGTTACAGCACTCTTCTTGTCCTTTTCCGCCGCTGCATTTTCTTTTTCCGCTTTCTGTTCTGTATTCTTCTTCTTTGATTCAATGCTTTCATTAGTTTTGTGGCTACTCCTTTCCTCCTTGCTAGATGACTTGTGTTCGTCCTTGTTACTGTGCGATTGGTGGTCGTGTTTGTCGCTGTGAGAGCTATGCCTAGATCGCGGCTTGTTACTGTGAGGGTCAACAGGGAACTGGTTCATTGGCTGTGACAAAAACAATGACATTATCACACACAGTGTTACTCTAACTTATTCCTCCGCACAGAAAAATCCGAAAAGCCAACCAGAACATTCCCTTTATGGCTTGGAAAAATGATCCTCAGAAACGAGGAATTTAATAATACGATGGCATGTTCAATAGCCACGAGCATACAAAAGAGCGATAGTCTCTTGAAGGAATTGAACTTTTTCCGTTCAATGGTCAGACCCTCCAACCACTCAGCTAGAATTAAAGACACAAGTGCCAAGTTTGGCAATTAGCCAGGTTCATGAGTTATTATGTGTCACGCGTCCTACGTACAGTGTACCACTGAGATCAGCTTCCTGCGAGGTGCTTTCTCTTTGTAATATCAATGCTTTATAACACAAATTGTTACAAGAATCAAGGACAGGATTACACAAGATGAATTCGTTTGATATTTATACAACGTCTCCCTACTACTTCTCTAGGAAATGTGTAACGACAACAAATGAGAATTCAAACTTTGATGTCAGGATTTAAAGGGCTAACACAGACGGAAATCAGGCAACTAAATAAGCAAGATGCAAAGTCAGAAAGAATCTTTCTTTCTGGGTCAAAACTGTGTGGGACATCGATGATGAATGCTACTGAGTAGCATTCATCATCGATGTCCCACGCAGTTTTTACCCACTCCATTCAGGTTTGCCACTCCTTAACCAACACCTTAACCAAGACAAAAGCCTCTTACCAAACCTGGTGGTTAGCCAAAAGCAAACATCACCGACTTTTCACCGACTTTAAAGTAATACTGATAATATCCCTGACTTGATGAGAAATTCCTGACTTTTCCCTGACCTTAAAAAAATCTGTTCAATTTCCCTGACTATGGCAACTCTGTCAATCTCTCTTTGGACCCAATATATTCATGGCTTTTAATCCCGTGCAACTGCACGAATTGTGGAGGCATGTGTGATGGCCTTTCATGTGCTGAAATCTGCTAATCTGCCTTTTTAGTGGAATTTCATATTCAGTCTCAGGACTGATTCGCTCATACACTCTTTGCTGAGAGACAGACGATAGCCATTTTGGGAAGGTTAATTCATTTGTGAACTTATTAACATAACAACCAACCTTATTTCGAGTTTAGTGTGTTTTGATGCCATTATGTCAAACCAGAGATACAAAAACTGACATTCAGTCTCTAACCCATGGAATGGATTAATGGGCTATTGACTCAGAGCCCATTCGGGCTCGAGGAATAATTGTTAAGTACCCGGAGGACTATTACACCGCGATAGCATGACAGTGCAGCGGAGCCGAGGTTTACGCCGAACTATCTGGCGCAAACGCTTAAAGTAGCCGGTGACTTGCGGCAGGCGCCGGCTTGAATTGAAAACCCTGAAACCCTTCAAGAAAAACAAAAATAAAGACAAGTTGAAACATGATGGTCCTTGCAATGGTTCACTTACATCATTCCTGAAGTCCTCAATGGTCTTGTACTTAGCAAGGCGCTTTTTAAGCTCAGGGTCAATCTCAAACCTTGTTTTCCCCTACGAAAACATTAAGCAAACTAATATCAATGACCTTGTAAGCTAGAAATCATAATAAAATAAAAACTCCACAACTGATGTCAACTAAATACATATTCGTAAAACTGGACAATATCTGTAAATGGTTTTGTCTGCACTTACGTCCTGTTTGATCCAGTATAAATTGCAAAACAAACTTAAGGCATATGTTTAACAATTCTTCCTGCCTACAGGGCTGTGTTCTAGCACGACCTGGTCGCCCCTGGCAACTTGCTTTCATCTTTTGGTAACGGCCAGGAAATATTAGTTTTTGCACCAGACTTGCTGGGTGCTTTGGATTTCAAGAAGTTTTGGGTGCCCAACTGCTCAGTTTTCTTAGAGCACAGCCTTGGCCTACAATAATTCCTCTGTAGTTAAAGGCTTTGAGTGCTGTGGCAACTCCAGGGCAATACGAGGTTAAAATGAGTTTCAACATCTACTTTTGCATAACATCTTTATTTAAATAGGTCAACATTCCAGTTAACTTTCAGAGGCGATGTCACAGACGATTTTTAAGGGGTCAATAGATCTGAATCTCCATAAACTTTCATACTCAACAACTCAGTGCGTTAAGTCAGGGAGCCAGCTTCCTCAGGTTTTTGACCCCAGACCCGTCACTTATCTCGAACACCGTAGGCCCAAATAAATCAAAATTCTGTAAATTCAGTACAAGATGAGTAATCTCAAACTCACTTTGTAATATTTCAGGAATGCCCAGAACTTCTCTAGACCGTAAAGATTCCCTGCAAAGAACCACAAAACAGTTGAATCTGCCCAAGCACGAACAGGAAAAATCAAGGATCTGTATGGTAAGATCACTGTTTATTGTATCTCTTAATCAGGTGTGTGAGAAAGGAAACTGGTTGAGTCAGACATCACTTTCAAATTTAGCAGCCCATGCAGAAGAAGATAGCCCACAAAATTGATCAATCACAGTGCGCATACTATCTGAGAGATAAGATAAAAAGAAAAGGACAAGAATAATTTGTTTTCAGATTCACACGAAACACTAAGTTAACGACATTATACAGTTGTTACCTAGGTCATGGTCTCGCATAGTCTCTGTCTGAAAGTCCTTGAACAAGTCAGCTTTGAACTTCTTTTCAAGGCCATAACTGTAGAACCTGAAGAGACACTCCAAGCCATATCTGAGGACAAAAACCAACAGCATAATGCATAAACCACAGTTTGAGCAAATTCACAGATGGTAACCAACTGTACCAGCTGGTACTAGCCTATCTACAATGATGACAGAGGCTATTCAGAGTTCGAAAATAACAGAACAGAACAGAGAAGAGTGGCTAGCTCTTGGTTTATGATGAACATGTACTTCTCACTGGGAGCCATCTCCTTCACAGCTCAACAAAAACCTACAGAGATTGGGTGCTCGAGACCCCCACATCCTAAATGGGGACTAAACAAGCCAAAAAGCTTTGAAATGGCAGCTGCAGAACACTGCCATGTGTTAACAGGCATAACTTCAAGATAAAAATCACCAGAATTGAACAAACACCCATGCTCATCACTGTTCTTCGCATTACACTACCAAGTCACAGATTCATTCTGAATCTCACCTGTAACCAGCCAGAGCATCTTCAATTGCTAATGCCCTGAATTCTTCATACATTTTCCTTGAAAGGAAATACAATCAGTAAAGAATGAAATACGACTGCTACCCAATAAACTTCCCAAACAAGCTTCTAACTCCCCCCAGTTTGCCCTCTAAAAACTTATTAACAGTGTCATCAACATGGGTTTCAATAAGGGCCAGGCACAGAGCAAATTGGCTGGCTGTAAAAATAGTTTGGCCTGCCTGCCATGAGCACATCAAGGTAATTTTTTGTGATGAATAGAGCAAGTTAAATTTCAACATTTGCCTGCCTGTGAAAAGTTATTGCCTTTCTCCTCAAAGAGGGTCCCCTATACTTTTTTCGTGACATGTGATTGGGACTATTTTTTTCTCGTGAAACGTGATTTAGGTTTATTTGTTCATTCGTGATTAGTGATTGCCGATATTTGCTTTATCGTGAACGTGAACGAATTTTGGGAGTTATCCGTGACGCGTGAACAGTCTCAATATTTTTACATGAATGCATTTTCCAAAGTGGTATAGGGGACCCTCCTCAAAACCTTAATGAAACCCTGGATTAATAGCAGCTGTACATACCCTTCAAGTTACAACAGTAATAGCTACATGCATACTCAAAAGAAAAAAAACCAACCAATTTTCTCACATACATGTAATGACATTTTGGTATTTATCTCCAATAAATGGCACAGAAAAGAAACAGTCGTAGAATAAGAAGATAAAACAACTATTCCGTACATCATACCTATTAAAATGTGATCGGAGAAAGAATGACCAGAATCTAAACATTGTGTTCATCTCTTGTGACTGGCCTATTCCTGACTTCTTCCTCTCTATGAAGTAAAGGCAAACAAACATGACGTCAGATCCAAGTAGTCATGAGGTACTCAACTTGGAAATTGTAACAGCTAATTCTTTGAAACAAATACATGCAGCTGTTTCTTATCTGATCTGTTTAATATCCCAGACAAAAACATCAAAAGCAAGTCAATCCCTCTTCTGTATATCTCTCATTTCTCCTTTGTTGTATCTTAATAAATTTGTTTTGCCATTTGCCAGTTTTCATGATCATAATTTATTTGGTTTCATTTATTTGGTTTCATGGTTGGAATTTTCGTTTATTACATAATTATAGGGAATAAATTGTAATTATGTTAAGTGCTACGCTCTGGTCAGTGGATGTAAAAAATGTTTAACAGTCAGCAAAAGAGTGCTGTTTTTTGACAAACCTTTCAGACACTTGGAATGATATTTATGGTAGAGTTGTTGAGTGAAGCCATTATCCTGAAGGAGTTCATGTGATGGATGCTGGAAGCGTGGGATTGGTTGTGGCATTGATCCATAACTACCTACATGTATTCCAGGGGCTACACCCTCTGAGATGCTGTAGCTTGGACTGCAATAGAAAAACACAGAAAATGAAGCGAGGAAAGAACACCAAATCTATATGAGCTTGAGTAAATAAGCAACAATCACAATTTCAGATGAATAAGTACTTCACACTACAATAATTATAAACCAATATAAACTCATAATTCGCTACAACTAACTGCAAAATTGCTGAGACACTCCCGATCAAAAAAAGCTTTTCTTTCTTAAAATCGCTGTTGCTACAAAATCTGTGAGATCAAACACAGCCCCTCCCTCCTCCCTTTCAATGTTGTTTGTCCAAGTTCCAAGCATGGTATTGCACTGCCGGCATCTTTGATAAGAGGGGGAGGGGGAGGGAAAGTGGAAGATCATAGGAACATCAATTAAAAGCCAGATGACATACAGTGTCTCAAGTATTTTTGAAACTTGTAGCAATAGCAAATCAAAGCTGTTTGTTTGGTATAATTTTTAGACAGTTTACAGTCAAAATACCCAGCATGTGCTGCCTATTATTCGGGAATAGTTTTGATAAACTGCCAATGGACTGCATTATTCGTTTCAAACTTTCAAATCTAATTTGAACGTTGTAATCAATCAACCATAGCCCGAGTGTGACCTCATTTGGTTTTGGATGAAGACTTCATGCGGTGTTCACATGTGAAGGTTAGTCCCATTTTGAGTCTTCCTTCAATTGACCATAGTTTTCTCAGACATTCCACATGGTTTTTGTTGAATTTTTTGATAAAAATAAGCCTAAGCTCTGGCTGAAAAGAATGCTAAATTTTTGGAACAGACTTATCCAGGTTGCCGAGGAAAATCATCCAAAAGACCCCTCCAGCGTGAAAGATCAAATGTCAATTGTGTAATTTGATCAAGTGGCATGTTTTTCAACGTATGCAAACCAAAGAAAAGATGTTCAGATCTGGTAAGCTGCAAATAGCCGCGAAAAGGCCTTCTTTCAGCAGAAGGCTGTAGCTTTTCTTGTCACACTGTGATTCCAAGGCCAATTTTCGACATGGACACCGTTCGAGGCATTCAAGCCACACGAGAAGTAAACCCATCAACAATCGATATTTCAAATGAAGTCACACTCAGGCTGCAGTTGCATGATTACAATAATTATTCAAATTAACTTTGAAAGTTTGAAACGAATAATGTAGTCTGTTTGCAGTTACTCAAGACTATTCTCAAATAATAGGCAGCACATGCTGACTATTTCGACTGTAAGTTTGGAATGGCTTAATGTGTTAATAAGACTTAGCACACAAACCTTCTGGGTGGTGGAAAATCCTTGTTGCCCATAACCCAACCAACATGATGCTCTACTGGGGGGTTCTGGCTATATTTAGTCTTTCTTTTCTTCGGTCCCTGATCACTAACATTCTCCTTGCTGAATGCAGGGAAGAACCTCGGTGCCACCTTGACATCTTTTCGCTTTGGTGTACGCGAGCCATGCCTTGGTGTTGGAGGCTCATGGGTTGTTGGGAGCTCAGGAACAGTCGTTGGAAGAGATCTTGAAAGGGGTTCTGGAGGGGCTGTGTTAGCTCGTGGTCGGAACACCTCTGCTGATGGTGATAAGGTAGCGTGGGGAACAGTTGTAATGGGAGGGCTGGGTGGGGGGAATTCTGCCTCTGTAAATGACCGCGCCCTGGGGGGTTCCAGAGCATCTCGCTGATAATTAAATTTGTCCTGACTCACAAGCTCCACACGCTTCCATGACGAAGAAAGCACAATCTGAAAACAAGAAAAAAGTGGTTATCATAAATTTCAAAACAACTGTTACACCATTCACACCATTAATAAATTAAAGCCAGGACCTTGCCAAATGACTCATGTGTACCTTTCTATTAAGATAACTGTCATCACTGTCATCCCAAAGATCCTAAAAAAAGAAGAAAACACCTTAGTTCGGCATGGGTGCCAATCACCCTCTCCACACAATCCCTTTACTAGAGGAATGCTTAGCAAAAGTTGACACAGAAGCTTCTTTGACATACCTGTTCATAATAGTACAGACCATCATTAATAGCTTTGGAAAGTTCCTGGGTCATTTTGACTCTGGTGACATAATTTCCTGTTCGGTCGTGCTTCTTGATGGAGGGTGGCGTCTGAGTGACTATCATGATCTTGTGTATATCTTGATCATCGATTTCATCATCTGAATCATCATCCCTGAAGATAAAATGGAATGGTTCAGCACAAAATTAACCCAAAACAGTCCATGAGGCAGTGATTTTGGTACCCCTGCATCCTGCGTCCCTGACCCATAAACATTTTCAAGGACACAATAATTCATGGCCTAGAAGCCTGTATTGAGATTGTCTGGTTTCAAGACACACTACATTTTAGCTATCAAAAAAGTACATGTAACTCATAAAATTTATGAGTTACATGTACTTTTAATATGTACAACATTAATAATATATGTCTTTGAATGACATTTGGTGATTAGTAATTGGACTGGAATCCAAGATAGCACAATCTTGTATTTAGATTAATCATGCTTTTAGCAATCAGGCCTCAAGTTCTTTGAAGCTCCTAATCAATAAAATGATTAAAAGGTCTCCTCACTATTACACTATGGAAATTAAAATGCAATAGCAAATCACTACACCCCTGAACACTTACATGTAAGCACTTTCTCTCCTAATAGTTGGGTTTTGGGCCCCCATAAAAGCTATATACAAGCATGCATAATACAAATAAAAAAAAACACCACAGGCATACCAGTCTGATGAGCATATTGTTGGCTGTTTGCCCTGATTCTCCAATTCTTCATCAAACTGAAAATCCAACTCTTCTTGGTCATTTAAGAAACCAACATTCTGGTGGAATTAGAGAGATTGTAATTCAATAAGATAATAATATTATCTTATTAAGTACAATGCACAGTGGAGGTGGTGTGAAGTCTTGAGAAAAGACAAAAATGGTCACTTTACTCTTAACCCTTTAACTCCCAATAGTGCCAAATGGCACTTATAGATTTTACTCTGTCTAACGCCAGACGATTTTACTCATCAATGGAGAACCCCTTGGGAGTTAAAGGGTTAAAACCCTAAGATCAAAATTCTCATCTGTTTCCTCTACATACTTCCTATATAAGTAGTGGGGAGAATTTAAAATATCAAGCAAAGTACCGTATTTACTCGTGTATAAGTCGACCTCGTGTATAAGTCGACCCCCTATTTTTAAGGTCAAAAATCGGATTTCTCATCATGTCGGCTAAAGAAATGAAATTCACACCAATAAAAATTTCCCAAAATGTCAATCTTTTCTTCCCGAGAATGTATTGAAAACACGGTGAATTAAGAAAAGCAGAGGTTTAATCATACGCTGTAAAGTTTATCAAGATCACGATTTAAGCACATGCGAGCTCTTCGATTTACTAGAGAAGTATTTTACGATATCTGGGAGCAAATCGCATTGTATTTAGCTAACCTTGATCTTGATGTTGAGTTTAAAAGGAGATTTAGGTAAGAAAACCAAAGGAATGCCGAAGAGCTTTGAAAGATCGCTCGATCAAAACACCGCCATCTTGGAAAATACGAATTTGAGGAGTACTGGAAACTAAGATAACTCCACGTGCTTTCTGAAGTTTGCGCGTGCCAGGTCACTAAGCTACAGTAATCGTTCAGTGAAAACGAAAGTTCAGCGCCGTAAACAGCAGCGAAGCTCTAGGAGAAATGTCTGCTCCAGTGATCAAAAGACACAATATAAATCATCTGCAGTAGGTTTGCGTTTAAACCATTAAACATTTATTATTTCACACTTTTTTGTGGACGAAGAATGCGCCGAAAACTGACGAAAATCTACCATAATTAGAACTGGTTTTCCTAATGCACTTCAGGGAGTTGTTATGCTAATTTCTCTGACTGCTTGATCAGGTCTTTGTGTATGACTCGTGTATAAGTCGAGGGCGATTTTTTGGCCTGATTTTTTGGTCGTAAAAGGTCGACTTATACACGAGTAAATACGGTAAACCTGTGTTAGCCTGTCCTTGACTTTCGTGACCACTCTGTTTTACTTAGCGTTGATATCACAAGGAGAAATTTGATGCTGATCACTCTTTGGGTTTATAGGGTTAGGACTAAAAAGGCGAGGCTGTGCTCTGAGAAAACTAGTTGGGCACCCAAACTTCGAAACCCTTGAAATCCAGGGCACCCAGCATATAAGTTTGGTGCAAAAACTAATATTTTCTGGTCGCCCAATGGCAAAAGTAAGTCGCCAGGGGTGACCAGGCGCCGCTAGAGCACAGCCCTGAAAGGTTAAGTGCTTTTGTGCAAATTTTTAGTCATATCTGGTTTTCTTGGGCTAACCTTTGATTCCATCTTTGAAGAAGATGATTTTCTTCTTTTCACTTCAGTCCATTCCTCAGAATCAGGCTTTTTTGTCCCTGTAAGGTGAAACATCAAATTTTGAAATTACAGTAAAAACCTTCATTTTTTGAAGTCTGGCACAATAGGTTCATGTAGTTGTTGACAATTTAGGATGAGTAGGTTCATAATTAGGTTCTTAATTTCTGTGAAGGAGATATAGCTGTTGATTACCAAAAAAAATTTCATACATGGAAACTTAGGTTTGGTCCTTAAATATACAGTATTTATTCACAACTGTATCATAATAAACCTAACAAAACTTGCAAGCAAAACTTGCAATCTCAGTGTCAAAGTCCTTGGTTAAACTGTTTATCATAATTTAACTGTACCCCAAATATAAGAACCTACACGATTTTGCTTGGCTAAACAAGTTCTTATAGTTTTGGGTATTAAAACGGCAGATTTCAACCAGCAGTTTCTTAAACCACTCAGTTCTTATACATGGGTTTTTACTGTAGCACTAATTCAATTCAATTTCATGACAATGGTGAATTGCCTTAAGCACTACCACAAACAATGTTGAGCAAAACAAATTGTTATTTCATAACAAATTATCATTTCATTAGGCGCAATCTTTAGAACTGTACAACTGTACTGACAATAGATGATGTCTCATGCAAAACATGTTTTCATTAAAAAGTGAACTTCAGAAACATTGTGTGGTCCATCAAAGCAATAATAATAATAATAATAATAATAATAATAATAATAACAATAACAATAATAATAACAACAACAGCAACAAAAATAATAATGTCAAATGCACCAAAATTATTTTGGTATCAACTGACAAACATGATGCTCAGTAGTGCTGCAAATTTACCTTTTGTATTATCCACAGTCTTGTTCCCTTCTTTATTGGACATGCTGCTGTTTACCAATACCCTTTGTGCCTGTTTCACCAACTCACCAGGATTATCCATATCAGTAGGTCTGTTGGCTGACTTTGATGAGTCAGACTTGGTTGACACTTCAACATCTGAAGCTACAAAATAAATAGTAATATATACATGTAAAGGATTGTATTTTAAAGAAGTATTGGTGTTCCACTCAATATTGAATCATCAAAAGTTTAACACAAAAGTGCTCAGCAGACAACATTTTATTAAGAAAGAGCTGACAACTACAGAAATATAAAACTACCCACAAATAGCAGGGTTGTAGCTAAGAAGTTACTCAGCCGGTCTAGGTAGCAGTTAAGCTGGCTAAAAAAATCGTTCCTTGCCATTACCGTGTGTTTGCCAGCCAAAATCCAGACGGCAATCACCTCTTTCTCAGCGGACAAATTTCGCCCAGCAGCCGGCGCTTAGGGACATAGCAGTAGCTAATCAAGGCATGTAGGTATGGCATAACTAATTATGGTGCTTGATCTCGCATTTACCACCTAATTTGCTGGTTGAGGAGGCCAGCATTATCTGATATTTCACCAAAGACGGTGCTCTTACAGCACAGCTCAGAAATAAGCAACAATGTTAATACACTTCTAACATGTTTGTTAGAAATAAGTGCAAGTCCATTAACCTAATGTGCTTCAAAAGCGTGCTTACAGCAGAACTGATTAGTATGTATGAGCCAGCAAATTGTTCTTGATTCATTGTTTAACAATACCGCAACTTTTCTCATGTTTCAACTGTTTCAATAAAGTAATATCTCTCTCGATTATAAGTTCTCAAACTCATGAAGTGACAGTGTACTCTTTAGCCTACAAACAGGGCTGCAAAATGGTTTTTGCAGCAGATCAAGCGATCTTTGCAGAAAATCAAAAACTCTCCCAACTGCTTGCATTTCAATCACTGTTCATTTGAACAGTGAAAGAATGTAGCCTCGCTTTTACTTAAAGGCCAGGTCACTGAACACACAACTGTAAAATGGACTATTCACTGATCCACACCTGTAACTTGCTGTGTTGTTTGGGGAGTGTGCTCATATGAGTACACAGCAGGTTTCTCAACTGCAAAGAAAACAGCATTTTGCCCAAATGTAAGTCTTGTCGATCTATGTTTTCCCAACTACAATGACATTTAAGTTGCTTATCAAACAAGAAGTTTCAATTTCAAAAATCACTGTAGTATAGCTACTAGTTGAACAAAAAAGCATTTTGAATAAAAAACTGCAGAACAATAAATAACAGATAAGACAGTTAAGAGACATACCAGTGATAGGTTGATCTCCAGGAATCACCCACATCAGAGGGTTATCTTTTCGTCTGATTTTACCTTCCGTTAAGTTCATTTCCACCACCTCACTCTCATGTAAGGCCTGAAACAATGGACATACAAACACTTACTGTACTGATTACCAGTTGTACTGGTTTTGAAACAGCCTCAGTATTCCATAATTTGTAGGAAACAGCATGCCCCAATATACCAATTAGAATCTGCCAATTTGAATACAACAATGATAATTTTCTCTCAGAAACAACTGTTCCCTTTCAAGGAGTTATTCAAAGAAAGACACTTGTGAAGAAGACAGCCAAAGTTTTGTTATTACTCATTTGCTCAAACCTCTCCACAAACAAACATCTGTCAGTACATTGTAAGTATGTTATGTTTTCAGGATTGTCAAAAAGTGCCAACGACTGACAATATTGCCAGCTACTTTCCTAGTTTCGCCATCTATGATTCCCAGTAAAAAGAGAAAACGTGGGGGGAAAATGGTATTGTTACCCCCTCAGTGCTGTCTACATACCTCTTACTAACCGAATTTGAGGTCTGTACTGTAAGTTAGACCGACTTTTTCCCCGTTCACTAATGGCCCAAGTGTGAAGCGCGCAGACCATAAATTAACAGGAAAAAACAAGGATGTGTAACTTACAATACGGACCGAGAAAACGAGGTTAGTAAGATATTTATGATATCTTTGAGGTTAATTAGGCGCGCATGAAAGTAAACTTTCAAATTTAGCAGGCTGTACAGTTAAGTATATCCTGCAAAATTGACCACAGCATTGATCACAGCATGCGTACTAACTGAGAGATATAATAATTTCCTAGATTCTCCTTATACTTAAAATCTTTTTGACAACCCTGTGTTTGTATTAAGGGGGATAGTTTCTAAAGAAACTGTGGTGCTGCGTCGGTGGGGAAGTAGTACACAAAGATTTTGGTATTATCAACAGAGTTGATAAATGTAAATTGACCACCGTTTAGAATCCCTGTACAGTGGTCAATTTACATTTATCAACTCTGTTGATAATACCAAAATCTCTGTGTTTGTATTGTTGAATTTGGCAACTTTGGTCAAGCCACTGTTCACCCCTTTTTAGTTGGCCATTTGAGTTTCAACCAAATCTACTGGCTGTTTAATGAAGCTTACAAACCTCTAAGATAAGATTGATGTCCTGGGTGAGAGCTTGAACTCTGTAGAAACTTGCTATTAAGGGAATAGGAATGAAACCTTCACTGTCCATCTGCAAAACAGAAGAAACCAGACGTTCAATGTTAGCTGGATGCCGACATTTGCTACAAGATCAATAACAACTGATGCTGTATTTGCCCACCTACATGTCCATACACTGCAAGAGGCTCATTAAAAAAAAATAAGAAAAAAAGTGTTTAAGTCAGGTGAAGACAATAAAGAAAGCAAAGAAAGAAAAAGAGAAAAGAAAAAGGGTGTTAAAGTGAAGACTAGTACAAAGCCAATACCCAAGACTTTTTCACATTACAAACAATTTTATTAAGTTTTTAACTACCTGCCGTCTCAAGAAGATGTCTTTCTGGAGGTTCTGCTCACAAAAATAGTACTCTCTAAAACCAAAGTAATTAAACACATTAACCATCTCAGACAAAATTCATAATCTAACACCCTGATTAAAGAAACAGTGGTTATTATTTTACTCTATAGCACCAAGACTTCAGTAACTAGTTGTACATCTTGGCATTATGTAGAAATAATAGTACTTTTGTATGTTCTGTAGATGAAGAAAAAAGTACCTTAACAACAACTTGCTACTAAAAGATTGCAATGGCAAAAGATAATTAACATGATTGTGATTTTACATCGTTTTGTGTCCGTCTTGTGATGTCACAAGTCCTCTAATTTGCATAAATTAAAATCTTGAATAACTCAGCAACCAAGAATACTATTACAATAAAATAAACGCCATTCTTCATCAATTTGAAAGCTCTTCCTAATAAGCTAATAAAATATTTCATGTCATATACACTTTATGTGAAAATCTAGACAAAGTAGGCATAGTGAAAAGTAAATAAGTAGGCTGGCAGTTTTCATTGGTTGCCGGCTTCTAATGAAACCCCTGAAACTCACATTTGGTTTTTGACATATTCCTTCAGAGCAACTTCATCATAAGGTACAGCAGTCATGTAGTTTCCTGAGTTGTAGTAAAAATTTGTGCTGTATGGTTGATTGTTACCATATGCTGGCTGGGCAAAATACGTAGTTCCATTGTACATCTGGTAACCAAATTGTTGAGGATATGATGCATTGTATGGCATCTGTTGATGGCCTTCTCCTGCAATCAAACAAAATCAATAACCTTGAACAGTCAAACTACAAAGAAAGGCTGAAACTAAGTAGATAAATGAATTGATTGAAGTGCATGGCTACAGATCACAAAAAATCTTCAAATTTACAACCTCATGTGATGTCCTACATTCTGAGGCACAAAGTGGCCTCACGAGCGGAAAACTGCTGGCCACCAGCTCCTCATGACAAACCTACGTACCTTTTCAGGGATGTCACTAATTAACAAGTACATGTAAGCAGTAATATGCTAAAGCACTAAGCTGAGGATTCCAGTTATTGTGGATTTTTCGTACTGTTTTTCAGCCATGTTCACTGGTGCTCAAACTCTACCCATAAAGGTAAAATCACTATTTCCACAGTAATGTGTAAAAGTCACAAACTTTCCAACCGGTTGATTGCTATTTAATTTCAATAAAATATTATCTAATACTTTTGCAGTTGATACATGATCACACATTGGTCCAGCTGGATAACTACTGTTTTTTGGTGCTGTTTATACAGGGTCCGACACTGCGACTGACTGGTGGCCAATGCGACCAAAAATTGAGCGTTGGTGACCAGAAATTTAGAACTGGTCGCCAGCAGGCGACTAACCTTTTGTCCTCTGGCATTTGGAATTCCAAGGTAAATGGGCTTTTTTTAAAAGAAAACATAACGCTGCCGTGGAGAATTGTAGTAAAACAAAGCGATGATTTTACGATCGCCATAATTACCCGGCGCCATATTGTTTCAGCGGCTTCTCGCAATTCTGATATCGCGGGCGAAAACGTGACGTGGCGAAAATCGTGATAGTTTATCATGGCCACTGACTTAGGTGGGGTACTGGTTCGAGCAATAAAAAAGTGTGAGGGCCTGGCACTAGAACATTTCTCGTCATTGCGTTTTCGTTGCGTTTCGGCGAAGAACAGATACTTGAGTTGCACACTTGATTAAATCTAAGTATTGAAAGAGGGCCCCCATATGTCTAGTACACAGAACTTTACAGGAGACCAGTAGTTCCTGCTAAATGGAAATAATAAGAAAAAGAAATCCGAAGCATTGACAAACACGCTCATTGAGATGTAGGACTATGTTATCGTTACACGGCTGTTGTGAGTCTCTCGTTTAATAGCTGTATGTAATAATATTGTGTTAAATGGAAACATTTGATTAATTATAGTGAAAGAAAGTTTAAATTTTGTGTTTTTACTATAAATTAACGTAAATTAAAACTATTGGAGTAAAACAAAAAATTAATACAACCAAACCAAAAAAACTAACACTTGTCTTTGGCGACCAAACCCTTCCATTTGGCGACCAAAATTTTTAGGTTAGTCGCCAATTGGCTCCCTTAGAAAAAAGTTAATTTCGGACCCTGTTATATTACACGAAAATGTTGCAAAGTAAGAACTACAACATTTGAGCAGGCACGTTCATGTCTTCATATTTAATTATTTTAAAAAACACACACAGAACAAGGAATTTGCATATTAACGCAGGGCAAATAAATTTCATTTTGTTTAGCAGTAAATGATGTAATAAAATTGTCCGCATTAATTTGCAAAGGGGTGGGAAAATCAAAAGTTTTGGCAACAAATAAGCGTTTGTTCTTTATTTAAACGATAGTCTTAAATTTAAACTGTGTTCGGTATTTCACAGCAATTACAAAGACGATCTCAAGGAAAAAGACAAAATTAAATGAAAATGTACATCAATCTGGTCTTCAGTAACGAAAAACGCTTGCAGACGACTGCAGGCTCTTTGGCCATTTTATTAAAAATGATGGTGAATAAAGTTGTGCAAATGAAACACAATTTTGACCTTTCAGATCCCCCAAGATTGCACCAAATGGCACCTTTGAGCATCCAAATTAAAAAAAAAATTCTTTTTTCTTTTTTTTGGGGGGGTGGGGGGTGGGGGGAAGCCCAGACCCCCCTACAGGCTTGTGCCCTACAGGCGCTCAGCGCAGTGCCTTTGGCCACCTGACTGCCTCCACCTTCAGAATGGCCTCCTACAAATCTTTTTGAGAAGGCTTTAAAGGAGCATTCTTTTGGACTAATTTTGAATAAAAATACTTGTAATAGACAGTAATCTGAGTGACCACCTATTGTAAGTACTCTTATTCTGATGCAGTTCCAAAACAACGCACCCCAAGTCTTTCCTGTTTTTTGCTTACCTCTTGGCATACGTGGTCGACCCCGTCCGCCACGCCCACCTCTTCCACCTCCCCTTCCTCCCCTGCCCCCTCTCACAGGGGATACATTCCCTGACATGCCACTAGAGTGGAATCTGTTAGTCGGTGATCTAGTTCCTTTGGCACCAGGTGAGGAAGCCTCTGGTGACACTGGAGATTTATCTGCGATAGTGTCATTACCAGAGTTATCGACAGCACCATCAGCTCCTTCAAGGTTCAAAGGAACCCACTTCTGACGACCACCTACAAATAAGTGGGAGAAGGTTACTCAACAAAGCTCTGAGTGTCAAATCATTCCTAACTAACAAAACAAGACTAAGGATAATAGCATCGTTGATTAACAAATAGACTGTGTTTGGTCCTGGCAGGTACAGAGAAGTGCAATATGAACTTCAGGTACATAATGTGACCAACATCCCCTAGTACAGTTTAAAAGTACACTGTACACAAAGCAAAAAACATAGCCAAATGGAATATTTAACAAATAGAAAACATGTACTATGTTTCCATCAAGTTATAAACACAAGTGACAGTCTGGGAGAACCAGAAATACTGTGGGAACACGAGCCACAGACGAGTGTTTCCATAGCTTTTTGGGTTCTTCCAAACTTTTTCTTAGGACTTGTTTTCTACAGTTTAACTTTTCTTTTTAACTGATGATGTCATTTAAGGGTCTTTACTACTTTATTATAATATCATAACTCCATATACATAAGACCCCCAACATAACATGAATCTTAAAATTCTTTATAAGGCCATAGATGGAAGCCAATCTCTAAATTCTCATTTGTAAGTAAAGCACCAAATGAAGACAATTTATCAAAGAAAAGATCCAATGTACATGACTACCACAAGAAGAACTGTATCACTTAAACCAAGCACAAACAATAATGGCTTGGACTGTTGAAAAAGGAATGGCTTCAATGACTGTCCATGAACCTCAACACAAAAGAAAGGAGTTGTAGGAGTTGGGTAGGCTGCTAGTTAAAATCTGAAAATTCTGGGTTTTTTTTTTCCAGAATCATTAAATTAATCATAATCTCCATACAAGGTTGCACAAAAGGCTCCATTTGGAAATTATGCTCCCTAATAAATTTTGAAAAGCCAAGGAGGCAAATTCTCTCTGAATTGTTTTCAAGAGAGAATGTCTGTCAGACAACCTCACTAGTATACAGTAGGGAACACAAATACTTTGATAGCATTCCAAGTACAACCAAACGTAAAAGTCTAAAATGTTTAATCAAAATATCTCATAACAAACAATGTTATTACTGCTACCAGAAATCTTTTATGGCAGCATTAGTAGTCACATTCAGAAAAATAATATTACAGTCCCCCACAATGACCAAACAGAAAAGGATAATTATACAAATAACATCTTTAGAAGGGTTTGCTCTTGAAACAGAATATAAGATACTCAACAACTTTTGTTCTGACAATGAAAATTTCTGATGAAATCTTGCAAATCTTTTCAAACAATACCACAGTAATGCAAGAAATACATTGTTTTGTTGCAACTAGGCAACAAACTTAGAGACAAACTATTTTGTTCTTTTATTCATGTCATACATCAATACTTGAATTGGTAATCATGTTTTAAATATCAGTTTTGTCTTGAAGATAAATTACAAATTAAAATCAATCTTCCAAACCACTATATAAATGAAAAGAATAAACCAAACTTCCCTGTTTAAATAAAGAAGAGTTTTCCTGGTAACATATTACACTAAAACCATGATTTACAAGTAAGAAACTGTATAGCAACCTCTGATTTTAGAAGTGGTGATTGTTGTATGGTGTAATATTACTTCGTGTTAATCAGGCCCTGGTTGTTCAAAGGCTGGATAACACTATCCACTGGATAAATATCTATCCAGTGGAAAGTGCAATTAGCTTTCCCAATACTTATCCGCTGGATAGTGATTTATCCAGTGGATAGCGCTATCCAACATTTGAACAACTGGGGCCGGATGTCTGGCTTGAGAAATGGCTAGCCTAGGAGGGAAGGACAGGGGGTGGGGGAAGGGAGAGGGTAGGGGAATGTTCATCCAGGGTCTGTAAGACATGAAAACTATTGCAGAGAAAAAGCTGTCACAACAATGCCTCTGCATAGTGACCAAAAATAGTGATGTTTGATTGAAAGTCGGCATATATGTTGCAGTTAAAAATAAAATTCTGGTAAAAATTTTGTAACTTAGGTTATACATCAATTTCCTTTGTCTCCTAACCCTAATTTTGAATAATTAGGCTTAGGAGACAAAGGGATTTGAGAATCAACCTAGGTTAAAAATTTTTACCTGAACTTAATTTTGACCTGCAACATATATATAATCGCATTCTGTTAAGCATTTAGTTACAAGTAATACTCAATGGTCAGTGTTTAGCATTTTAAGAATAAAGAAATATCCACAGATGGCAAAACTTTCAAACACAAAGGTGATAAAGATAAACAAAAAGAAAATTCGTGTTTGTTTTCAAACCTTCACCAACTTTTAATTGAACGTTTGGCTTCACTTTTCGTAAATCAGTATTGTTTACTGAAATACATCTGCAAGACTTCTTGTGCAAAACATTTGAATGATAAAATGAAAATCAAGAAAAAAGGAAAAATCACATACAATTCAAATTTAGACGGTATTTACGTTAAGAGGTGTTATGTACAAATTATTATCACCGCCGTTTCTTTCGTTCCACCTATAAATAAAAGCGTACTGTTTTAGGTGAAATAAAAATGTTATACGTTCTTTTTATAGAAAAGGTGACAACAGGCCCTATACCCAATTCAATGTCGCACGATTTCCAGCTTGAAACACAAATCATTAATATTTGAAGATGAAATTCAGTGGCCAAGTCGATTTCTCATCAAACTGCCATCGTGTTTATACAAGTAGTTACTCAAAATTAGTAGCAACTCTACCTTTTTTCTTCGGCGTTGTTTTCTGGTTCTCATCGTCTGAGAGTTCGTTTTCAGTATTTTCTTTTTTGGCAGCAATCGTCTATAAAAAACAAAGAAGGAAATCAAATAAAACATCAGAACTGGTATCACCGACAGTGTTCGTAACAAGGACAAACAAGATACGAAATGCACATTCATTATCGTTTATGTAAAACAGGAAACTTTTTACTCTCTGTACCTTGCCGTCCTTATTAGAAGCGGTAGATTCACCGGGAGTCGGCCAGTTGGTTATATCCGTAAATTCACTGCCCTAAAATATAACAGACACCTGAGCAAATGACCCGCTGGATCTCAAGTGAGCACAAACCACTTTACCCACTACCCCACGGTGGCTTACCTTGCCTTTGCGCTTAGCGGCTTTCACAACAGACGGTTTTTCTGGTTCTTCTGAAAGACGAATACACAAACTTGTTCAGGTACAGCTGTTTAAGGCGACAGTTCATGTAAAGACAGTTCAAACAGCTTACCCTTTTCGCCACTATTCTTCAAGTGCCTCGTCCAAGGATTTTTCGGCGGGGGAGGTACATCTGCCCAGTCATTACGCTTCTCGTCTTTAAGCGACGTATTCTCGCTCAAGTTTTCGTTTTGCTCCCTCTCAGCGATGTTGTTTGTAACCTCTACCTGCTCTTTATCATTTTTACAATTGTCCGTTACGTGATTTTCATTCTCAAGGACATCGAGTTTCGCCTTAGGAACGCTTTCTACTTCAGTCATAATACGATGTGAACGTGTATAAACGTTGACGTATTCAAACTACTCCACAAGGCAACCTTCCGCCGACGAACAAACCTGAACCCCACACACGAAGAGCAGATAGTCTCGGATTGTGTCCGCGAAGGTTTCCTGTGCCTTTTCTCGAGCAAACAGTCCAAAAATCCCGGTTAATTTCCAACTTTTCTTTACCATTCAGCCATGTGGCTTTGAGAGAGAGCGAGTCTTACTCGGGAGACCCGTAGTGGACATGCGCGAGGCAAGTGATCAGGTCAGACAACCAGCCAATCAGGGGTAGGTATGGAACAAAGCGGTGAAAATGGAAGAACACAGCAATAAGCTGTCCAAATAGAAAAGAAGTACCCGTGCAATCAAACTTTAAAAGACAAAATAATAGCGATACCCTCCATACCTGTTGTATCGCTCGTACCAATTCACTTTACTGAACGTTTCATTTGTTTTTGCTCCCAAATACGCGATATTTGATATCTTAACAGTACATGTGGCAGTTTAACTCTGTTCGGTTCTCGAATTAAGAATGACACCGCTTTACACGTGAATATTCAAATCATCATAAAATATTGGCGAAAATTCGATTATATATATATATATATATGTCATGAATATTCATAACAAGTTTACGATAACTGAAAGCAGCTGTTTGATGCTCGTGTATTTTTCAATGAATGTGTCTCAAAACACGGTTTCAGGTTCGCGAGTGCAACAAGCGCTCCAGTAACACAACTTAAGTTGAAAAAACTCGGAATTTTGAATCTTGAAAGTTTTATTTTGAATGTCGGTTGATTTCTTCTTGGATTAAAGGGACCGTCGTAAAAGAGACAATCCTGAATGAATATTCGACTGAGGCTTAATATTCTTCAGAGCCGTCTTCACATTGTCATGACTGTCATGACTTCGGACATGCACTACTGAATTCGCACTTCCTGATTCAACGAGACGTGAAACTCATCACGTAATGCAGCAACTGTAGAAGTGTCATGACTCGGCTGTTGGCAACGGGTAACTGACGTCATAGCAGTTGATGTAGAGAGTTTTCGCTGTCTCAAAGATAAGTATTTACAAACAAGGCGTTTTTTCTCCTAAATACTTTTGTAAAGTCGTGAAGAAGCCAATAACTGATAAACAGCGTCAAAAGATAACCTATCTTTAGACAATGTTATTTTTTCTGCTGTGAAGTAGTTTTTGTAAACAGCATTCAAAATTTTTAAGCCAGACAACCAGACAATGTTTTAATAGATATAGAAAAAAGTGGATTGTTGTGTCACGTTCTTATGGCGATCATTTTGGCCACGAGAACAAACATTACACTAATCACGATATCCTGATCACTGTCGGCTATTTAAAAGGCCAAACAACCAAGTATAACTATTTTTATTTACAGTCAATGCATATTACAGATGAAAAAAAAAACTGTGCATAAACGGCACAGAAAACTTGATTATCTTAATGTATCGTGATATTTTTGTCGAACGCGCTCAGTGATAAATAAAATGAAAGCGCGAAGTGAAGAGTTCAAAAATTAAACTTAATACTGTACAATCACATTTCTTCTGGTTTCTTGTTCTTCTAACACGTTTCAGTCTGTTTGCCGTTTAAATTGTTTCTGTGTTCTTTTTATGTACATGCATGTGTGGGACATGAACTATTTCGATTATGAGCGTGTGACGGAAACCCGGGGCAAAACCATTCATTCCGTTCGAATAATGTGGCAATAGAGGAATATTCCGCTTGTATCAATAGCCGAGTTACGTGCTACCAGGCATTACCTTGCAACAAGCATTTAATTTCTTTTAACCTAAAGCTACAGTAGTCACGCATGTTAACAGGGGATGAGTTAAAAGTTGTTGGCCATGAACCTAATTTCCACGAACGACTCTTCTTTGGAGGCTTGGTTGTCCATCCTGAAGGATCCGCAGTCATTGCACTGAAGGTTTACACCGGAAACCTTTAACAAGCATGAGTATTACAATGACCCCTTGAGCCCACGACCGAATGATACTCCTCTGAGTAAAGGAGCCTGGCGAGGTCTTCTGATGACGGGCTTTCTGGGGTACCGAGGGTGCCAGTTCAGAATGTAAGTCACCATGGGCTCGTCTCGACCCTTCATTAACACAGCCTCGCGTTTCTCAAATAGGAAGATTGGGTGACGGCTGACAAACTTTTGTAGGCATCTATAAAATAAAAGAATACCACGATACAGCGGTTTTCGTTTGAGCATGGAATGGTAATTGCGTTTGCTTTGGTTTAGCATCGCTTTGCTCTGTGACTCGCGCCACTCTCACAACCAATGAGAGGCAAACCCAAAACCAATCACCACCTGCACGGGTGTATATTCCGCACTGGCGGGGTGGACTGAGGTAGTGAGGAAAGCGCCTTGCCATTACAAGTTATCTACTCTACTCCCTTGTGTTTCCAGTTTCTAAACAACGCAGGTCTGTATATATACTCTCGTAAAACCTCACACGATGACTTAACGGAGATGGTGACTCAAGATACAAGGTAGTGCGCTAAATTAGTCTGACAACAAATAAAACATCATTTGGTACCTGTAGGTCGCCTCACTCACACAGACCTTCCCTGAGATTCCTGTGGTCTCTGTGCGGCTTGTAAGATTGACTGTGTTGCCAAACAAACAGTAACGAGGAGTCTTATGCCCTACCACGCCTGCCACCACCTCACCGGAATGCACTCCTATCCTTATCTGAAAAAAGCTCAAACAAAGAATCCCATTCAAGGAATGAATTATATAGGGGACTGTTTCTTTTTTGCTACCGTTTTAATAATAATAATAATAATAATAATAATAATAATGATGATGACCACACTTACCTCAATTTGATAGTCTATTTTCTTCATAATTTGAAGGATAGGATACATATTGAATATGGAAATACACTTGAAAAACTGGCAGAGTTTTTTTCAAATAATGTCAATGTGTCTACTAAGCAAAACCACTGAAATCTAATTTGGGTTAGTATTTTTTCCTCTATACTGATTACCAAGAAACTTCCCTTTACGGCGTGAATCTGGCATACGCCATTCGCTCTGGGCGATGAGTAATCATTCCTGTTCCGGAATGATCTCATTAGAAAAGGGGAGCAGGGTTGGCGCAGTGGTGAGAGCACAGTGGTGAGAGCGCTCGCCTTCCTCCAATGTGTCCCGGGTTCGATTCTCGTACTCGACGTCATAAGTGGGCTGATGTCGAGTTTGTTGGTTCTCTACTCTGCTCCGAGAGGTTTTTCTCCGGGTGCTCCGGTTTTCCCCTCATATGCTCTCCAAAAACCAACATTTCATTTGATTTAGTTTGATTTGAGAGTTGTAGAGAATTTAGATATGCAAAGATTTCGAATTAATTTGCGCCTAATAAGCAATAAATTATTATTATTATAATTATTATTATTATTATTTTATTACTTAGCTTTTTGAAGTGCTACTTTTGTTAGCCGAGCTGCCAGTTGAAATGTCATCAAGAGCAGGTAGAAACCATCAGACAGGTCGATGGTTGAGACAGGTGACAAAATGTCACCCGGCATATATCGTGAAGCCGTGTACGTGGGAGAATACACTTGTTGTTGTGTAAATATGTTACTCTCGTTAAAATTAATTATTATCATTCTAGTGTCCCCAATTAGTAGAGGGATCTTTGCCCTCGGCTAAATATCTTTTATCTTGACACTATAATTAAGTCATGATGATGAGGACGATGACGATGATGACTACATTATACCCTTCGATTCAATCGCGTTACATTACCCGGTGGCTTATGTGTTTTAGTCCAAGTTTTTGTCTTTGCGTCTTTCCGAGTCTACCTGCTCGTATCGGTCCGTCTGTCTTTTTGTCCACCTGAGTTCTATTTATTTATTCATTTTCATTTCTTCCATTACTTGAATCTTTCCCCCACGATGTTTCACTTCTTTCACCGAATCGATCATATCCAATGCCACGTGACACAGATTACGCGCATGCCATGTATTCCTCTCAGGTAATCCGCTGACTGCCATATACTTGTCTCCAACAGTTTCAATCTGTAAACGCGAGGTACACATGATAAAATTCAGGAGCGGGCAAGCAGCTTTAAAATTGCTCCTGGCGTATTTTCTGAGAACGTTTCAAGAGATATTCCCGAAATTAGGTATATAATTTACATGCAGTCGGGCTTCTTTTAAGCGCGACCGCATACGAAGTCTTCTCATTTTACGGGAGGAGGGGGACTTAACGGAAACGTAAATTATGTAATCGTTCAGCAGGGGTCAGACCACAGTGGGTCTGCATTTGACAACAGGAGGGGATATGAATTTGAAAACATAAGCCTTTAACAGAGATCAGGAGCCCATACAAACATTTATTCCATGCCCTGATTCGGAAGAAACTGAAAGAGACGTCGATACCTTGGCTGAAATCAGAGATGAAAATCTCGTATATGACTCGAACAAAAAAGAGAATGTAACGACAGTTTGCTTCAAGCACTGTAAATGAAAGCTATCCAAGAATGGCTTCGACCTGCATCGATATCAAAACACATTCAGGTATGTTAAACTGCTGTCACATTGTGAACACTGGAAAACAATACATGTACGTGTTTTAAGACCACAAATTTGGTAGACAGAGTCATGCACAAATACTCGAAAGAAGTGAATTCCTGTACTTTTAAGATATAAAGCTGAGCTTTTCTATCAGCTTCTGAATGCAGTCGCCTTAGGAAGGCAGTATTTCACCTAATTCCTGGAAACCGAATGTATGGGCGGCTACTATGCTGCTAGCTTAGACAGAAAAAGTGATGCAGTGTTACATTTACTTGGCGTCCCGGTTCTTACAGTGGTCGCGTTCGCGTACGAAAGGTGGTCGCTTACCAGAGGCTCCAATTATAGTGAAAAGACAGGGAAAATGTTGATATTTGGAAAAGTGGTCGCTTACTTGAAGTGGTCGCGTACGAGACTTGGTCACAAAGAGAGTTCCAATTGTATTCATATGAAACACGTGTAACAAAATAAATTGATTCAATTATCCATTCTTTCGGTAAGTCAATAAGTCAGTGTCTTACCTTGTAGACATCGTTTATTTCAGGATCAGTGCGAATGTCAAACTCAGTGTAGATATCATTGAGAAGCTGAACTATCTCCACCGGCTCAGAATTCTGGCAAATGCTCGCAAAATCCACGATGCCGCTGAACAGGACGGTCACCATCTCAAATTTCTCTGCCTGAACTGGACGCTTGTGTCTTAGCTCTTGCGCTACTGAGGGGGGTAGTATGGAATACAGTAATTGATCCGTAAGTTCTTTCTCTTCAGCCAGATCCTTGTGTGTTTGGCGTAACTTGTCCGTCAGAATTTCCAGCTCTCTAGTGAGTAAGTGATCCTCTTGATATTGCTCCGAAAGCAATATCAAGTTTCTCGTAGCATCGTGCAGCGGTATGTCGCTAAGATACAAGCCATTCTCTCTCAAATTCTCCAAGTTGCTGACACTCGGAGAACAGAGAAATAACAAGTTGTCGAACTCTTCCAGATGAATAATTTGTCCTTTTAACCTCAAAGGTTTAGAATCGAAGTTCAAGTTGCCATCCGTTGAGTTAGGAAGTCGCATGTATTCTGGACGCGTGGTTAGAACAAAAAGTGTGTTGATGTGAGCCAGCAAAGAGTTATGGGTAAACTGTAATTTGGGTCGAACGAGTTCAAAGACCTCGGGTACCTTTAATATGGTGATTGGGGAGTTGATGTCTTTGATTACTCGACTCAGTGAATCTCCGCACTGAATAATAGTCATATTTTTATCAAACATCAGATGAAATGGGAATGAATGGCAAAACGTTGCAGGGGAAATTTTCGGTTCCATAGACAGAGTGTAAAGTTCTTTGGTGTGCCGCACAAAACCAGTTTCTTTGGCATTACAATGAAGGGAATTCTCGTCACCGTGGATTTCTCTAATTGCAAACTGCACATCGTCTCCAGGCCCTTGCTTCTGTTTTATAATTTCTACGCTTATTTCACAGTTGAGAAGTTTTCTTGCGACAGCTCTGATAAGACCAATGACGATATACTCGAGGCCTTCCCTCGATGAATAGTAATGCAGAATTAACGTGCCATCTTCACGGTGTGAAACTCGAAACGATGGTGCGCGCATTCCAGGATACACAGACGCCAAGTGGTCATGAAGGGCGTCCAAATTGGAGATGAAATCTCGCAAGGTTCCTCCAAGCAAGCGAAGGATTCTGTCGTAACCAGATTCTTGACAGAAATCCAGAAACCATTCTCCAAATAATTCAAGGATTTTGCTAGCCTCTACGCCTGCCCAGTGAAATTAACAAAAGGCGTTTTTAATTTTGCATACGTTTGGCTTGCCATTTTTCTGACCAATTCAAACATTATTGAAATGTCTGAACAAGCCTGATTATTCCTAATACAAAAATATTTGTTTCTTGGTATGACCGTCCCGTCTTGAAAGATAAATTCTAAACCTGAGACAAAATAACAATTTTCCTTGCGAACGTAAACGAGTGACTAATTTAAAGGCTGTGTGCGCCTGAATTGCGCATGCTTAGAAATCACCACTCTTCTTGGCAGACTTTCTCTGTGTTCGTGTTGTTTTAACATGCTCGGTCAAATCGGTCGTCAGTTTTCCTATACTGTTTAGTCTATCCGCAACACATGACAAATGGCATGACAGAAGAGCCAAATTTCCCTTTAGACCGGCAGACCAAAATAGGTAATCTAATGACTTGCTAATAGGCCATATTCGTATTCTCGGTATTGAACTGGATCTAGCATGAAGTGGAGGCTCTTGCGGGGGAATACATTTACATATGGAAAGATTCCCCCGCAAGAGCCTCCACATGATGCTAGATCCAGTTCAATACCGAGAATACGAATATGGCCTATTATGGTGTACAAGGTGTATCTTTGGTACTGTTTACTTTGCCGGCCGTGAAAAGAAATTGTTCGTTTTGAGTCATGGAGTACGAGAAATGCTAATCATTATGACTATTCAGATGAAAGCTACTGAGCAGTACTATGATGTGTTTGGATACCAGTGTCATGGAAGAAAATATCATTTTTTCGATATTGAAAGGGTTGATAAAATAAATTCAATTATATATACCTAGGACTCCCACAGCAGCGCCTACAAGATCGAATGTGATCTTATCTTCATAAATCACATTGAAGAGAAAATGGCCATCCATGTGTAGCCCTGCATTTCTCCTAAATTTAGAGCAAACGAAAACAATTTCACTCGTTTACATGTACATATCCATATCCACATTTTCTAGGCTAATGATTTCGTAAACAGAGATACTGCGAAAATCAACAACTCTTACTTTATCTCGTTCCATTTTGCTTCGCCGAAATTTCGAAGAACAAGGCTCTCCAAAGCGCAGTTAACAAAGCCGTACTGTCAGAGATAGATAAAAAAAAAGCTAAATTTCGAAACATTATTTTAGTTTTTGACAATAAATAAACCAATTCGCTCACCATGCCTCACCGGATGCAGCTGCCAAAAGTGTCTTCCATTTTAATGACTCTGATACGAATTGTTATCCTGATTGACAAACGTTCTTAACGATTGGCCCGCTTGAAGTTTAACGGACAGGCCCTGTTTGAAGATGTAGATTTCCATAACAGGTGACCAGCCGTTTCTAAAAGGTTTCCGCAGTTTTTATTTTATTCAGTAACCAATGCAACTTGAAACAATTAATGAACATAAACAAAAACAAAAACAAAAAACTTGGAGGCGTCCAGCTTTGTAATGATCTTCTCTTTTCCTTTTTCCAAATATTTTACTACGTCTCAAAAAAAGTGGGGACGCCTGAAATTCATGCAGAATCGAGCCGAAGAAATATGACAACGACACTTGCGATAAAGATATACATTTATTAGTTCTTGCCACATATTTCGTCTGCCTATAAAAGGACCGTTCATTTTTATGGGGTAGGGGGAGCTGGTGAAATTTGGGCATATGAGCCCCCTCCCCCCCAGCTTACCAGATTTAGTCACATAACACCCCACAAAAAGATCTTTTGGGGGATGACCCTCTCCAAATTTTTAATTTGTTTGGGCAGCCCCCCCCCCTCCTTCCCAAATCCCACAGGCACCCCCTCCCCCAACCGATAAAAAAATGAACGGTCCCTTATCTTTTTAGAGGCAGATAATATATTTCAATACTATATATACTTTATATCTAGTTACTACTAAACCGTTACAAATTCATCAAGATGGAAAACACACCTTTCTTATATTGTTTTTGTATTTACAAGCGAGTAACATTACAATACACAAATTCAGTCTTGCAATGTAGTGCACACTTTTTACATGTACCATTCAAAAGGCTTTCCAAGGGGTACAAGCGACAAGCGACATGGCTCCGAAAATAGGAGACAATCTTCTCTTAAAACACCGACACCTGACAGAATTTGGTAAAAAAAAGAGTGACAGTTTGGGACAGGGGCAATTCACTTTTAATTCCTTTTTTTTTTCTGAGAGTGACATTTCTCCCCAACCAATCAGGTGACAGACAGAGTCGTAAATGAGCGACACAGGAACACCAGGCCACCCCTTGGGAGGCCTCATACAAAGTCAATGGCGGAGTTCCAGGCTTACCCTTTTTGGCAAAGAAAATAAGGAGTGTGAACGAATTTCACAAACAAGTTCATTCTCCTTTCCCTCCCCTCCCTTTCCACCCCTCACCTCCTTGCTCCTCCCCTCCACTCTTTACTCACCCCACCCCTCTCAATTGCATCAATGCTGAGGTTTCAGTGTCATTGTTGTCCTGAAAGAAACAACTTTAAAAGCAGTAGTTGGGGTAGTCGCCTGCGCAGCCATTCCTTGGGTGATCCCGCAAAGAACACAAAGAATGGCTGCACAGGAGATTACCTTGAGATGGGTAGGGACATCAAAGGTACTACTTGAAAAATGCTAAAAAAACATATTTCTGTTCAGAATTCACCTATCATTTCACACTTATCCCAACTAATCTGAATCGAAGTTTCAACTCAAAAATCTCCACAATAATCTCACTATGTAGTTTTTATACCAAACATTGTAACCTACTATAATCGACAAAAAACTATGAAAATTTATTGCTACAAGAAAATTACTTTGGCTACTAAAATTCCTTGAATTTTTGAGTCACTATTTACAAAACATTTTACTGATTTCATGAAACTTTTAGATGTACTTTATTTAGAGACAAAGGTCTCTGTCTTCTATTAATTTATCACGGTCCACTCTTTCTCTGTAAGATGAAAGTTATCATTGGCTCCGGTTTTCCCTTCATGGTAACAGGACCTCGCTTTTTGAACACAAAATTGTGATGTGGTTCGCACAGCAGTGACCTGCAATTTCAAAGTTTAAAACTGTTTACAAAACTGTCTCCATTGAGTGATTATGAGAATTTATGAAAGCAAGGTAAAATAACACTTTACAGTGCTCTACCTTAGTGGTAGTCCACCAGCCCAGGACTTGTAGAAATTTGATTCTGGGTAGTAAAATTTGAGAACTGCTTGCCACTGGGCTAATTGTAATAGAAGAGGTCGTGGAAGTGGTATCAAGTGTTGATGGAGACTCAACCAGTTTTGAGAGATCAAGAAGGCAATTAATGAAAAAAATTTGGCATTGGGAGATGTTGGGGGGGGGGGGGGAGGGGGGGCAAAACAGCTTTTCCTTTTTTTCATGACTATTGTTATCCCCCACCCCCACCCCCACCCCAGCATAAATACAGAATGCTGAAAGACTTGAAGCAGGTGATGCCATGCGTAGCCTCATAGTATAAGTGTCCCCCAAATTTGTCCCTCCGTCCTCTGTGATTTGTCTTTTCCTTTTTTGATACTCATTTATCCCTTTAACTCAACTTTTAAGGTAGTATCAATGTAGTAATGTTTTCTTGTGGTTCAGTTTTATTACTGAGCTGTAACTAGTGGTATACTTTGTTGCAGTATTGTACTTATTAGTAGTGTAATTTGTTCTAGTATTGTAACCAGAAGTATAATTATTTGTTCCAAGGCTGTACCTTACTTTTTTAAAGTGTAAGTAATCCATAATCGTTGTATCTGTTGTGGTTCAAATTTTTCTTTGGTTTAAAAATTTTCAAACCAGTTTAATTTTGATTTCCCCTTGTCTCAGAGTCATTACCATAATCTGAGACAAAGGAAAACCAAAATTAAAATTGGTTTGAAAATAAATTATTTTTAAACCAAAGATAAATCTGAACCACAACATATCCATTATTTAAGTGTGAAAGAACAACAAAAGTCTTCAAATTACAAAAAAAAATCCACTTACTTTATTATTCTAATAACGTCATTACCTGTAAGTGAATTCTGTTACATTGATCTTTCCTCGCAGCCCAGTTGTCTCTGTTCGGCTGGTGAGATTGACTGTATTTCCAAACAGACAGTATCTAGGTTTCTTTTGCCCAACAACACCAGCAACAACCTCCCCAGAATGAATACCAATTGTAATCTAAAACAACCATTCACAAGGATGAATCTAAAACTGATTTTGTAGAGTTTGCTTTACATAGAGTTCTGAAGTGATGTCACAAAAACAAAATTTTTTAAATTATGGGATATGATGCCATATTCTTATAGAGCATCCTAAAAGATGCCCTCATCCCAAAAATTAGCTCTGAATTGCAATTCCTGGTAAATATATAAGGGATCAAAGTTTGATGGCATCCCATACAAACCCTCCAAAATTTGTTTCAGTTCCTTCAGTTCCGAACTGACTCAAAATTAAGAGAGATTTGTATGGGGCAGTATCAAATTTCAATCCTTTATATTTCAGCTGGGAATTATAATTAAGAGCTAATTTTTGGCAAGGACCCTTTTTAAAGGACACTCTATTTGAAAATAATGCCAATTAAATCCCATGATTTCACAAATTTAATTTTTTGTGATGTCACACTTTAGAACTCTAATAGCAATCAGACTTCAAATTCTATTGGGCCATGATTTCTTTTTCACATTCAGTCTTAGGTGGAACTTTTAACTGAAATCACACTTAACTGATTTTAAACCCTTCACATGTCGACAATTAAAGTTGCACCCATGTTGGGTCATGCTAGGCAGAAACTTACTGTATATCACACCAAACCTGTTTTGAAAGGATTTTTTATAAAGTTGACCCCACCCACCCCTAAAAAAAGAAAAAAAGGTGAAATTCTTCCTTAGCAGTTACAAATCTGACCTGCATCTTCCTCCCATGGGTATTAACTTCCTGTACAATGTCAATCATGTCGAGTGCCAGATTGGCGATATTAATTGCATGTCCTGAACATCTAGTTGGTAATCCACTCACGGCCATGTACTTATCTCCTACTGTTTCAACCTGAAAGGCGAGACTATCATGAGCATGTGATAATAATGACTTCTCTATCTCTCTATACCATGTGTCTTCAGAATGTGTGGTTCCAGAAAATATCCATATGGAGGTTTTTTTAGCCTGCAGTGCAGGCGTTATTTTGGAGCGGAACGCTAAATAATATATCGGGTTTTCGTTGCCGCCATCTTGGATGCTTGACCGGTAGAGGAGGATTGGTGTTCCTTCCCCTCCCCCTCCCCTCTTGCCCATTTTTCTACTTAACGCCTACTCCCTCGGCAAATATTTCCTCGCCCCAATCCTCTGCAGTTACCAAATCCAAGATGGCGGCCATAAAACGAAAATGTGCACTCGCGCGCCCAAAATACGCCTGCACTGCAGGCTAAGGTTTTTTTTATTTGCACCTGCCCCCCCCCCCCCCCCCATCAAATAAATTACAACCTTACCTTGAACACCTCATTGTTTTTGTCAGCCAGATGATCAAATTTGGTGTAGGTGTCATTCAGAAGTTCAACAATCTCCATAGGCTCACTGCTTTGGTTGCAGTAATGAGTGAAATCCACTATTCCACTAAACATGACTGTCACCATCTCATACTTCTTTGCCATAACCGGTCTCTTCAATCTCAAGTCGTTTGCCACTGATGTCGGAAGAATGCTGTACAGGAGTCTGTCTGTGAGCTGCTGTTCTTGCTGAAGCTCACGAGCTGTCTGCTGAAGTTTGTCTGTCAGGATTTCAAGTCGCTGGGAGAGATGTGACTCAGCGTTGTGCTGTTCTGAGAGAAGAATCAGGTCTCTCGTGGCATCATGAATAGGGATGTCACTCAGGTACAAGCCTGGATATTTAAGCAACAACAGGTTTACTAACGCTGGCTTGGGCAGCACACATTTGTTTAGCTTATGCATGTTGTAGGCCTACCATTTAGTGACCGAGATAATGGCATGGTTTTGTTTCCTTTAAAACTTGAGCCAATTTGCTTGCATTCTCTGTTTTTCTTCACAAACCTAGGTTATCACTAATTTCAGAAGAAGACAGGGATATGCAATAAGAATAGATAGGGAATCCAGCTATTGTGGTACACCAGTAATTGATGTGCTATTTTCTACCAACATGCATATATATCCATAACAGTTTGATAGGCGTGCAAACACTGGGCCTGAATCTCTAAAAATTAGAGGCTGAGGGGCCCAGGATGGATTTTCTAAAACCTAGTGTGAACACTGATCAACATAGAAAGGGGTCTAACTCAGAATTTCTGGGGAAAAGATCCACCCATCAGCCCTTACTGACAGCCCTGAGAAACCTGAGGAAAGGAAAGGACATGAAGCTATGCCCTCTGCAGTGTTTCATGCATGTTGCATTGAACAGTTCCAGAAAATATCCACATCCCCACCCCCCTCTCCCCATGGAAGGTCTGAGGAAATTCCAAGGGGGAGGAGATGGCAAAATCAAAAGTTTTAAAAGAAAAATATGGAGCTAAACTGGGATTTCTGGAGGGGTGGGGAGAAAAGGGGGGGGTGCAAACCAACAAACCTTCTGTGGCGGGCCATGGATATAATCTGGAACTGCATATTATATGTAGCTTGAGATGCTTTAATAATGTTTACTAACCTATCTCATTCAAACCATCCAAATTAAGAACACTTGGGGAACAAAGGAACATGATACTGTCACATTCGGGAAGGTACACCATTTGTCCACGGAAACGCATTGTTGGTAATTCAAGAGATCCAATGTCATCCTCTGAAACTGTCGTCAAAGTTGCAGAGTCCAGGAGTCCCTCCTTGGTTTTGATAACATACACCTTGTTAATGAATTGCAAAATGTGGTCAAAGGTCAATGGAATGTGTGGGCGGATAGCCTCAAAGACTGTGTCAAGTTTTGTCTGGCCAACTCTAACAGAGGGCAACACTCGAGTCAAGGAAATTCCTGCTTGGTAAATCACCATTTTGTTGTCAAAAATGATGTGAAATGGACAAGCTTGGCAGAATGTTTGGGTGCTAATTCTAGAGCTTAGTGTCACCAGTTCCAACTTCTTTTCCATCTTCTGGATTTGTTTATCGTGCTGTTTGAGCAGGGCCATGTCGGCATAGTTCTCTGGGGAGATTAAGAGCTTGGACCAGGTCGACTTCCGATTTGTTGCTGTGCATACTTCAATATTCACATCACAATTAAACACCTTACTGGCAACTGCTTTCACCATACCAACAACCATGTACTCTAGCCCAGATCTTTCAGAATAATACAGAAGCTCTATTCCACTACCGTCAGGGGTATCTTTGGCACGAAAAGAAGGTGTTCGCATGCCAGGGAATACATATAGGAGATGCTCGTGAACTGCATCCAAACTGTTGAAGAAGTCCTTGAGATTGCACCCAAGATTTTCAAGCATCTTTTCATAGCCAGCATCTTGGATATGTCCAAAGAAGATTTCTCCAAATTTCTCCAAGATGTAGTTTTGCGATAATCCTGCGAAGAGAAAAAAAGGACTGATTGTCATTAGGTTTCGGAGAGGCCTGAAAAAACTCAACAAGGATTAAGGCAACTTCACCGGCCGCACGCTGTGGCTGAATATTGGATCAAATCACTGACATTCAATCCAAGATTAGCGATATGTACTTTTTCTGAGCCACATGTACACAAACAAAAATCTAGTACTTTTTTCAATTACCATACGAATTTTGCTCATCAGTTCTAAGTCTGCAGTAATTTCAAATGTTCCTATTTCATTCGCAAACCACCAGAAACATAAGACGTTATAAGCTTACGTTTACAGACAAAGCTGAAAGATATCTCACACAGTAGTACAATACGGCTTTTGTATTTATGTTACCGTATCGATCGTAATAGATGCTTATGCCGCGATAAATTCTTTGCCACTTGGCTGAGGTAATTCTTTTCATTTTTGACAAATTCATCCGAAAACCGCTTTGTACCCTGTAGAAGTGAATGCAGGGAAAAAATAGAAATGAAAATAACGTGATGAAACGTTCACAGCGACAAAAGCAC
>OX419341.1:3582012-3729512 GCA_948470475.1 Galaxea fascicularis
GAATGGGATGGGTTTGTAAAGGGTGTGGTCAAGAGCGCCGCCAAAACTCTGTTTGACGTTAGCGTGTCGGTGGAATTAGCAAAAGATTGTCGCGAGGACGCTGACTTAGAAACAGACATTTACCACACAGCTTTTAAAGTCGTTAAAAGCCCAGAACGTCAATGTAAAACGAGCTTAAAGACACTACAGCATGAGGAGAAAAATCACTCCGTTTCTCCCGCTGACCTGAAAATTTCAGTACCAATGTTATGCTCCGCTTTTCCCTTTCTTCTCATCTTTGACGAAGTTCTTAAAATACAGCAGCTAGGCTCGGCATTGACAAGACTTATCGGACCACTGTTATCAGGGCAAGACATGAGCTTTGACAAATTCTTTCAAATCTTAGAACCGAAAGTGAGACTTACATTTACATCCATCTTAAGTCGTAAAATTGGTTTGTTCGTATTGCGCCTCAAAACTGGTAAAGAAGAAACTGTCGGACTAATGTCAGAATCAAGAGAAATTGAACTACGAGGACAAATGATTGAGTTACCGGAATCTAGCTGTATGCTATTCCTTGGATCACCTCGGGTTGAAAGCCTTGAACAACTGCAGGGACGTGGACTTTATCTAAGTGATATTCCTCTGTATGATGCCACAAGGGGCCTTATTCTTGTAAGTGAACAAGCATTGGCACAAGATGGTCTCAAGAAAAGGATGGAACAACTTAAGACTGAACTACAGGACGCTTCCCAGGAACTAGCACGTGAAAAACGCAAGACAGAGGATCTTCTCGAGTCGATTTTCCCGCGGGATGTTGCTAAAAAGCTAATTCACAGAAAGGCAGTTCCCGCGAAATTTGTCAATGATGTCTCTATTTTGTTCAGCGACATTGTTGGGTTCACATCAATTTGCGGCAAGTGCGCTCCTATGGAGGTTGTGGAAATGTTAAATGATTTATACACAGAATTTGATAGGATATGCGGTAAACTGGATCTGTTCAAGGTAATTATTTCTGTAGGTGGTCAACCAGATAGAAGGGTCTTTCATTTCGCTAGGTATTTTCAAGGAGCCATGAAGAGTGTAGTCTTCGTCCTCAGTATTGTATCAAGAGTCATATTTACTTGGTTATTTTCACTTAGGTAACGAGATAACGTAAGGGTTATAATTAGGGGTGCTCATTTGAACTTTTGACTGAAAAAAAAAGCATAAAAAGGATATGGCAAACATCTCCTTAACAATTTTATGGTGATACTGACTCACAACAATGGTCACTTAGATCCCCGGGCTTAGATCTACCTATGGACTGTTAGTCCAGCCCGTAAGCTGCTTCCCAAGGATGGCGGATTCCGATCATTCTAGTAACGTCCCGGCTACGAAAAACAATGGAACAACTATTTAGGGAGTTAACCTTAGGCCTGCTTCATGATCGATCATCTATCAATTAATTTGTTGTTGACACAATTCGATACCGTTCTAAAGACGTTGAGTTATAAGACATAAAATTTTATTGTTTTCAGATAGAAACAATTGGTGACGCTTACGTGGTGGCAGGAGGTCTTCAGAATAATTACGGGACTGCAGACGATGCTGTGAAGGTGGCACTGATGGCCCTCAGCATGATTGATGTTGCACAGGGCGTGTTATCGCCTGCGGGAATTCCCCTTCAGGTAACCCCCTTGATTGCAAGATGGTCTCATTGACTCGCAATTTCAAGGGCATTTCCAAACCTTGTTCGCGTGCTTTAGATGATCACTAGTGACGTCAATCTTGTTTCTATAATCTCCGGATCTGCTGGTCAGCAACAAGGAAGAGTGAGGGTTCAGGGGAGGTGACTGGTTTGAAATTAGAAATTCGTACGTGTACTCGATCTCGTACTCAAATCTAAAGGTCCCTAATGGTTAATTGGAGGGGACAACGAGGAGGGATGGGGGTTGCTTTCGTTTTAAATTTCTCGCAGCTCATTGCGGCCTAACTCTTCGTCGACAGCCAGAACCGAAGCGCACTACAGACCTTAGGAGATTGAAGAGACTGGCGTAACATAAAGTTTGTTTTGTTTGCTTTGTTTTTCCTGCTGTAGATGAGAATTGGTCTCCATACTGGATCAGTGCTAACTGGTGTTGTGGGAGTTAAAATGCCTCGTTACTGTCTGTTTGGAAATAACGTCACTATAGCCAACAAAATGGAGTCAGACAGCGAGGCTGGAAAGATCAATATAAGTTCTTCAACCCACAGGTACTCAGTCATGAAATGAGTTAGTGCCAATCATTAATGTTCAACAACGTTTGAAAGGCTCTGCGTACAAAAGCAAAAAAGAACAACTTTTCCCCAGTGATGCGCATATTTATGTTCCTTTTCGCTTATACTTGTAGACTAGCTGACCTGCTTGTCGAGATCTCGGCAAGCTAGGTTGAATAAAAGTTAAATCATACAGTGGAGGTTTTGCTTAATCGCAGGATATGGGATATCTTTTTGTGGCTAGCTATCATCTTCTATCCAAGGCGTGTTTGTTGAACACCTAGTTACTTTCCTTAGGTTTATTTGCAACCATGCAGACTTTCAATTAATTCTCCGTCCAATGGACCCGTGCAGAAGGATAGCAGGTGGAGATCTGTGTGTTAAGCACCGATATTTTCTGCAGTGGAGGCCTGGTCACGAACCACCCTCACCTCGATCAAGTCACAGCTCTCAAAGATGGCTTGTTCACAGTTAAGAAAGTTCTCGTACTCCTCATTATTATTTCAGCGTTGAAAATTTACGTGTTAGTACAGCTTGGTCAGTACACTGCCAGCAAAACCCTGCCTTACTGGTCATGGTAAAAATACAGGGTCTCTGTCACAGGTAAGTCGACAAACAAGTTTTCTTTAACTGTAGCGTGTGACCATGACTATATTTGTGTCATGTAGTGGCCATGTTTATGCTCATGAGAGACAAGAGTCAGTTCCTGGGGAGTTAGTTTCTTGTCTTAACAACAACAGCTGTGAGAAAACAACACGTTTTTGGACGCTTGAGACAATTAGTGGTAGGGTCGATCGACGTAGCAAGGGATTCTTAAGAGAGACTCCGACCTGGACAAAAACTATACAACAAACAGGGTACATGAAGCCAGTATCGGTAAAATGCGTTCGATAAGGAGGTAGCTTGGATTCTACTGTATCCACGTGGTCATTCATCTGTTAGATCACGAGATTTCCCGCCGGAGGCAGGCAGCTCTTGTATTTCTCTGAAGGGCAGAAGGATTATTCTGTCAACAGTTGCGCAAAAAGTGGGAATCATGGAAAAGAGAAAACAGAGGTGACTGTCATGTGACTTTCAAAAGCAGTGGACTAGACGATTTCTATTGAGTGAAAAAATATCTTAACGGCACTTTCAGGAGAAAAACTATTTCGATTTATGTTGATTTACAACATCGTTACAACAACGCATTAAAAATGTAACTGAAGCCTTCTTCAACCTCCCAGTTGAGTATATTTATTTACATTTTCTTATCATTATCATATTATATATTTTCGAACAGAGCATCCATCTTTTCAATCTGGTATGACTTTTCAAGCTTTGAGCAACTAGTTTATAATTAGCCGAGTTCTTTAGAGCAGTTTTCAATTATTGAGTGTCGTACAATAAAAGAAGCAATTAATTCAAAAAAATCACAACATACCGAAAACGTGCAATGAGGCAATCAGAATTCGAAGCAATTACACGTAATAGGTGTAAAGCGCGGGTAAATGCGCGCGGGTAAATGCACGCGGGTAAATGAGCGCGTGCAAGTATTGGTTTTCATTCGTTAGAAGAGTGGCGCGAGTTTTGTTGACCAATCACAGAGCAAAGCAATGCAAAATCAAGGCAAACGAATTTTACTTTCGATGCTCAATTGCAAACCGCTCTGGTCCTAATACCAACATTTTACATACAATTTTTTAGCTTTAACTTCCTACATTTCAATGTGCACTCAAATTCACCCCTAATGAGACCACATTCTTGTTCACCTTAGGCAAGAAGTAATAAATTGTCAAATGAAGACATGCTTTCCTGTCTCCAGACAAACGGAGCTCGACTATATATATATATATAAAGAACTGAAAAAAATCTTCGTAATGCTTGGGGTTTCTGTGGACAATCACATCACCATAGTCCACGTCACAATAAAGATGCAAAATAAGAGATAAGTCTGCCCGCAGATTTACAGGCTTCGCATTCTAACAAGTTTCTTGTTCTTCTATCTTTTCTATTGCGCTCTAACTATGTTTACAACAAACAAGACCAATACATTGTGGATAGCATGAAGCATCGCTTGGCGACTTTTTTTTGCTCTCGCTCCAGGGATCGTTGCGGTCCAAGACGCGAAGAGTGCCCTGGGTTTGAGACCCTTACGCTAATAGATCCAGATAGATCCTGATCAGTTCCAGGTGAATTGTGGGTAGATCTAGTCCTTTGTGGGGGCAAACGGCCATTTAAAGACGTAATTTGAAATTCTAATTTTGACCGTTTGAACCCACAAATGACTGGATCTACCCACAATTCACCTGGAACTGATCATTAGCAAAATAGTGTAATTTAAAATATTTCTGCAGTTAAAACTGAGAAATAATAAAAGATCACGAAATTTCCTTAAATTATTATGGCTGCTTGTATTCGCTTTGATGTGTAATGACGCTCGCCCCCCGGACCTGAGTGAGCGGGGAAAATCGAACCTGATGTATAAAGCGATTAGATAAAAAAAAAAAACATTTTGCATTATAACCACTTAGAATATGCCTTAGTCCTTTCCCAGTGCACGCCTGCTTACTGAAAACATATTTTTCACGTCAGGCGCATGCATTTCGAACCAATCAGAGCAAGTCACTATAGGCTAGGATAGAACCTTTTGTTTACACACTTCTACGAAGGAGGCTCGAGTGTTGGTCCTTACTGAGTTATTCCGATTTGCGATCTCAGAGGTGTTGGACCCCCGCAGCTGCATGCTGATTATCAGGGTGCCGGTTTGCCTGTGAATACACCGCTCACAACGTCGAGTCAATCTTTTGAGTAAGTTTCATTAGTTCTGCCAGTGATTCTTCATCCATTCCGATCAGCGAAGCATCGCCGTTTATGTCTCCTTTCTCGTTATCATCTTCATCCTCATCACCACAAACATTTTCGTTTCCATTGACTTTCTTCCCCTGCTTAAAGTGGTTTGATTTGAAAATCGGACACAATGACGTCACAGTGGTCCTTCTGCGCATGTTGTTATTCTCCTCTCGTCTAAGACTCTCCAATTTCTCGTTAACTGACGCGGCATCTATTGCGCTCATCCGCCTGATGGGCAGGCTGTCCGGGTGGGGGTGACGAAAATCCGCTGGCCCTGTCTCGCTTCTTCGCTTCATCGAGGGGGAATGGGAAGGGGAAGTCATGGGTGAGCGGAACATGCAGATGCTGTTGGGAGCAACTGAGGCGGCGATATCCATGATTGACGGCTTGCTCTTTGCGTCCTTGCTTCTCGTAAGAAAGAAGCAGGTCAATGGGTTCGGGATTTCAGTGTTAGGAGTAAACTCGAACTCTTTGGACTTTTGAAGATACCTGGGAGGAAAGACGAGCATTTTTTCAATGAGCTTGAAAACTGAATAAGTATCGCATTCTTCTTCAAAGTCAGGTCAAGGAAGAGCATTGGGCAAGAAAGGTTAATGCATTGGCTACATGACAGATGCGACGAACCCGCGGCATGGTCGGCATGGTAACAAGAATGCCACAGTGCAAGCCCAGGAAGAAAAAACGCCCTGTTTATCTGGTTCTCTCGTTATGCTCATGAAGTGTGTCATTCTTATGTAGCCCAACGTTTATCACCTTTTCAGAACCTGTGTGATTCACCAGTTACCACACGGTAAAAAGTTGAGAAAGCCTGTAGCTCTCAAAGACACGGTCTCTGATTGGAGAACGAGACAATAGATAATACAACAAAAACAATACCCCTAGCCCTGATAACAAAAGAAGCTACAGGCCATAGGGACCAATGAAAATATAGATCTGGAAGAACTACAGGACTACTAAAAAAGTTAGCGTTTATAAAGGCAAAATAGGCGGTCTATCGTAGTTAACTCTTCTCACCGTTTGGTCTCGCAGCTAACGTTAATGAAGCCTGGTTTACTGCCCGATTCCATCTTATTTGCCAGAGTGACGGTACTCCCAAACAAACAGTAGCGGGGCATCATCTTACCCACGACCCCGGCCATTACAGAACCAGAATGAATTCCAATGCGAATCTAATGCACAAACAAACAGCAAAATTCAGCATTCTTCTTCAAAGTCAGGTCAAGACAGAGCATTGTGCGAGAACGGTGCGCGCATGCGTTGGCTACACAAGGGAAGCGGAGAACCCCGCGGCATGGTTGTGCCACCCAGTAAAATTCGCCCTTCGCTTTTGCTGGCGCCATTGTTCACACCAGTTTTGCCTTTAATTAGCATATATTAAATTAAACACCAAGCTACAAAAAACAGAACAACTTAAGCGGAAATTGAATGTCTCTTTTGATAACCAACCTGGATATTAACCCATATGTTAAATACTGGTGAGAGATAAGCTTTCAAAACCCGAATTTTACACTGAAGGAACTGTATAACTGGGTGGCAAGAGTTGCGAGAATAAGCCATTTCGAATTTACCTCAGGCCTCTTTTTCAAAGCGAGTCTTGGCGCTCATCCTTTCATACTTAAATCAATTTTCATTCACACGCAAATTTAACTCATTTTCATGTGAATGAAAATTGATTAGCATATGAAAGAATGAGACTCGCTTTGAAAAAGAGGTCTGAGGTAATTCGGAAATGGCCTATAGATCGTTTTCACTCACGTGACCAGCGGCCATATTGGTTCAATGAAACAAAAGAAAGTATTTGCATAAAAATAGAGTTCAATTCCCAGAGTGTTAGGCCATGTCCACACTGATGCGTTTTTGTTTGAATGTGTTTTCGATAGGTGTAAAAACGCATCGATTGATCTGCGTCCACACTGATACGGATGCCGTAGCGTTTTCAATACGATTCACTTTCAACAGCGTTTTCAAAAGGATCCGTTTTCGATGAAAACGCCCAGCGTTTTCGAGCGTATCAGTGTGGACGGGAGGCCAAAACGCATACATATCAATGCGTTTTCAAACAAAAACGCATCAGTGTGGACATGGCCTTAGCCTTGTGCGCCAATATGGCCGCCATTCCTGTGTTTTTGTGCACCAACATGGCCGCCGTGACGTCATGTGAAAACGATTTATTGCTACCAAGCCTTACATGTTTTGAAAAATCTTGACGTGTTTTTCTCAAAAAACATTCAGTAACATGTTAATCACTCCTGGAAGTTAACAGGTTAACAATGTATAGGATTGAAACGTCGCCTGCATAAAGAGCTTGTTGGTGTTATGAGTAGAAATAGCAACGCCAAGTTTAAGCAAGCTTATGGTCTCAACAAGGTACCTTGAGTGGTTGCTTATCCACGGGGGAAAGCACTTTCTGTGAAGCCTCCATCATTGTGCAGGCCATGTGCGCCACTTTCTCGGCGTGATTGTCACAGGGCTTTGGTAGACCGCCTACTACCATGTAAGCGTCTCCAATTGTCTCTACCTAGGGTGCAAGAGTCATAAAGTAAAACAGATATGTCGGCGTGATTGTCACAGGGCTTTGGTAGACCGCCTACTACCATGTAAGCGTCTCCAATTGTCTCTACCTAGGGTGCAAGAGTCATAAAGTAAAACAGATATGTCTTTATTCCTGAATTAAAATCCGAGGCTCTGACTGAAGTGATGACATTTTCTTTACCCTCTTGTTTAATTATTTCAACAGCGAATTTGTTAAATGAGGTCAACCCAGTTTTGCGCTCCCAACAGCCATAATATGGCTCTTCGTGGAGCCCCTGATTACTTGACTTGATCGTAAATGGTTTGAACCCAGGAATCATATCATAACTAAGCGAAGTACGATCGTCCGGGTGAGTGTAGTCCTGAGAAGGGCTACTTAAGGTGACATTGAATGATATTTCGACAACCAGAGCAGACGTCATTATCAGAGTCAATGACTTCCGCTAAGGTTGTCAAAAGGTTAGTCAGTCAATGTCACGCGGCGGACGATCGTTTTGATCCTTTGATTCGTGATGTTGATTATTCACCCTTTAACTCCAAAGAGTGAACAGTGCTCAATGTCTCCTTTTAGTAATACTGCTCAATCAAACATAAAAGTTTAATTAATCCTTACGTGAAGGTCCACATCAGCCTAGGGCTGCCATTTTACTTTTGACCTTTTAAAATAAATGATGGTGATGAAGTAACAAAGGTTTTGATTGTTACACAAATTCTCCTCCCCACATTACCACAGAAAATGTATGGAGAACAGTCCGGTTGAGAATATACATTTAAGAAATGGTAATGGTAATCGGATTTATATACCGCATTTTCTATTTATATATATTCAAATGCAGTTTACATCATCCAACCCACCCAACCCATGAAATCACGAAATAGTAAACATGTATCGTGTATCCATCGAGTTATAGAAACACGAGTGGAAGTTTGGGAGAACGAGAAATGCTGTGGGAACACGAGCCACAGACGAGTGTTTCCACAGCTTTTTCGAGTTCTCCCAAACTTTCACGACTGTTGCTATAATTCGATAGAAACACGGAGAACATGTTTTCTATTTCTTTAAGATTGTTTTAAGATTGTAGATTCAGCTAAAACTAGACATTGTCTTAAGCTCAGAGAAGCGATCTACATCAGCTGCTTAAAGCCAGAACTAAGTGCGCAATTACAACGTAACAATGATTTTTGCTTCTTGTGATTCGATTATGTAATTTATAGTACACACAACAAAACTACTCAATTCTGATTGGTCGAGAGCAGCACAATTAATCCCAAATAGTACTCCGTAGGAGTACCTATTAAGTTTCCATGACAAAATCACTCGTACCTACTAATCCCGAATTGTATTCGAGGTCGTGCGATTTCCTATATTAACATTCGTGCACTTGCACGCACAGAATTTTAACTGTCACTGTATTTCAAATTTCAAATTGTTAACGTACTCAAATTGTAAACGTATCTAAAACAGTGGAAAACGGAACAACAAATTAAACTGATGATGGCATGAGTCAAGCCGAAACATGTCTTTAAAAAGTTGAATTGTGAGCTTAAAATTTGTGAAAATAAACTCCTAAAAACTTAAGAAATTCTTCCTGTTTGATATCAAAAGTTGCAGTGGAATGAATAGGTTCCTTTGTGTCTGTTGTGTTTTAGTTCGAGCTACACAATCTTTGTACGTCAGTCACGTTTCCAACGTCGTTGAAGGCAGGAACCCACCTCGTTCCCATGGTCTCTCATCTTACCGCTCCCTGGAGAGAGACCCTGGGAACGAGGTTGGGCAGGAACAACACAAGAGATTCACACGAGTTGTGCTATCGCCTGTACGCTTATTAAAGGGACTTTGATCTATCGCAACTTTGTTTCGTTCCTCATTATTAGTTGTGCTGAATTACGCACACACCCATTTTAGACCGCTTAAGACCTCCAGCACCTATGACCTTTCAAGTAAAAGAAAGATAGCGAGCAATGCAGTGGAAAGTCGGTTGCCATTTCAGATGACAGGCTACTTTTTGAGGTTATCACTGTAATATTTATGAGAATAAAGCCTGATATTTTCGAGATATTTAGAACCTTTTTGAGATATTAAGAATGTTTTAAAAATATTTTTAAAAAAATGGGAATTTCTGGAAAGATAGTTAGGCGATTTTGCGTGATATTTGTGACTTGGCCTACTTGCTACTGTTCTGACGCGCGATCTGACACGTGATCGTCGAAGCTCACAGGAAGCAAATGAAAAATACCACCCTTCCCCACCCCTGTCTATTGTTAACACTTTTGCCGTAAAAACACTGATTTCTGTTTGCTGTTTACTTGCGTTTGTCATCTGTTGGTGCTATCAGCCACAAATTAATCTTAATTGTAGCGGAATATAATAAAACCACTAAACCCTTTTGATCTTGCCGGGTTAAGAAATAAAATTCAAACCCCTGGTGATTGAAATAGTCCGGCTTTAAAGGATTACATAAACCTTTCAACCAAAAATAGCATTTCCAGTTTCATCCTTTTATCTATTTATTTGTTTATTTCAGTGGTCATTTACGCATCAAAAATCCGACGAAAAGTTATTATTCATCTAAGCGAATTCGGAAAAAAAGTATTGAGTAATATTGCCGCCTTATATTTTCTAATTTTCCTTAATCGCGCTTATTTTTCTCTCTAGAATCCGCTGTAAAAATGTCATAAATTTGATCGTATAAATAATCAATAGTTTCTTGTCCGCTTCACTGATTCGGCGAGATTTAACAACGCAAATTGCATGATAAACTTAGCCTGGCGCTTCGCTGATCTAAAAATGTTATTCAAGTCCTCCGTAATTACAGAGGCGGCGGCGAAAAATTAAATACGTTGTGGATAAGGTGCAAACTGAATTAATTTTAATTGCAAAGCTTGGTTATACAATTGTCCGGAGGAATTTCGCAACCTTAATTAAACGGCATGTGGAGATGTTATGACTTTGAGGTGATCGAAAAAACAAGCAAAAAGCTATTACCGTGTTATCGTGTTATACGGAAAACCATTTACACTGCTCCCCACGAAAGCTACTAATTAGAAATTATTGTAAAGTTGGTAGTAATATAAACTTTCCAATTCGCGAGTGTAAATAGTCTGTGTCAACTACTTTTATTCCGCGCGAAGAAACAAAGCCACCCCGAATGTGACACAACATCTACTACAAAACCTAAATTCTCTGGTCAAGGTTTTGACTCTATCTGTTAATGCTTTTAACCCCTCTCCTTTTCGTAAGTTAGTGCAAAATACTTCCATCTCGCCATGGCCAGAAAATGAAGCGTCTCTTCTTGCTTGCATCCATTTTTTGGTGCTCCCTAAGATACCCGCACTGCTAATTAGAAATTAGCAGTGCAAAAAAGAAATTTTGTGAAAATTTTGTGGGTATGGATATAATTTTAAATTACAATTTTATAATTTTGTGGGTTTGGATATAAACTTCCCGATTCTTGAGTGTCAGTATAGTTTGCGTCAATTATTTTTTTCATCGCGCAAGAACTATCTACGGCTGCAAAACCGACACTGCGGAACCTCGATTTTTTATCAAATGCAAAGTAGTTTTTTCTTTTCTACAAATCTTTTTATCCCTGACCTTTCCGTACTAGTGCAAATACACCACCCATCTTGCCAGAAACTGGAATAGACAAAACAAAATAGCGACTGGTGAAGCGTTTCTTCTCGTTGGCATCAAAATCAGTTTCATTCCTGTACTTACAGAGAAAGGCCGCCGTTCGAACGTGAAAAATCAATTTCAAAACGTTACTTGGGGTCGTATTTGAGAGGAACAAAGTCAATAAACCGTAGTCAGTGAAAGATTGTCAAACAAATACTCTTGTCGAATAATCAAATAAAGGAAGACAGATTTGCATAAGATGTTTTGGATATCCAGGATAAAATTATGTGGTATTTAACCCTTTACTTGTAAAATATAGATGTGAAGAATGAACAATGTTTCTTTTCTACACATAAATTTCGAACGGAAAATGTTTCGTAATTAAAAAAGCTGAAGAAGAAGACTGGTGACGCAAAAGTGACGAGTGAAACTTTACGCGAATTTGATGTCCACTACCGCGAATTTATTTGCCAAATAGCAGTAACTTTATTCCAGTTAAAACCTAAACTGTTATCGCCACACAACTCGCATAACAAAAGGTTTGAGGGTCTCTTCAAAAACGGCGACTTGCAAACATTGAAAAACAACGCGAGCTTTTATGATAGTTCAGCGTAAAAATAAACATCTATCAGCCACAAAAGAAGTGTCGCACTGTTTTACAATGGCAGATTTAAAAGCTCTAAAGGTAGTTTTATTTTAGCATACCAACCTTGTAAACATCGTTCATGCCACTCAGCATATCGAAGTACGTGTACAATTTATTCAGCATTCGCACTATATCCATGGGAACAATTTTGTCGTCTGAGCACAACGCGGTAAAACCCACGATATCGCTGAACAAAATAGTGACAATTTTGTAGTTTTCCGCGGGAACTGGTTGATTTAACCGCAGTTTAGCTGCGACTTCTTTGGGGAGAATAGAGTGCAACAACTCGTCTGTTCGCCGCTTGTTTTCGGTCAGTTTGCTCTCAAGCTTTTTCAAGTCGTTGCTGGTTTCTTCCAGTCTTTCAACGAGCTCCCTCTCGGCTCTCCTCGCCTGCGACATAAAGATGATGTCGCGAGTAGCATCGTGAACAGGAATATCGTTGTAAAAAATTCCGAGCTGTTTGAAGCAATCCAAGTTTGAAACCCTAGGCGAGCATAAAAATAGAATGCAATCATTCCTTGGTACATATATCATTTGACCTTTGAGGCGTAGTACTGGGATCGCATCACTGCCTCTTCTGCCGTCGTCCGAACTGGACACTTGTTCGCCGCTCAAATTGCTCGTTCTGAGAGCGGTATGTTTTGCCGTCACAATGAAAACGGTGTTGATATGAGAAAGAACAGTCTCAAAAGTGAACTCCATACGCGGTCGCGCCAGCTCAAACGCGTCTGTAAAAGGGAAAGGAATAGCGAAACGCTTATCTAGAACCTGAGTCACTGCCACTCCAGCCTGAGTGATGGTCAGCTTCCTGTCGAACATAACGTGAAATGGAAAGGCTTTACAAAACGATAAAAGGTTTACTTCCTTTCGTCGTCTCCATGAGCCCTTGTCACCCCCTGTCAAAGGCCCTCCCTGTTTGTCGGTGGGCGGATTTAAACCAAATGCTTGCAAGCCAAGTTTTGAATGCTCCGCATTTTTACAACCCGTCTCGCTAATCGCAAATACGACATGGTCCTTATCATCTGAGCGTGAATCTTGCACCGAAATGGCAACTTCGGTATGCAGCATTTCCTTTGCAACCGCTTTAACGATGCCGATTACGATATGCTCAAGGCCCTGCCGCTTTGAATAGTAATGAAGCAACAACGTCCCGTCCGGTGTTTCTGAGCATCGAAAAGAGGGGGCCTCCATTCCTGGGTAAATTGAGGCGAGATGATCGTGGAGAGCGTCCAGATTACATAAAAAGTCCCGTAGATTTCTCCCCAGAACTTTCAAGATGCGGTCATATCCAGCTTGGACGCAGTAGTCCAGAAAATGAGCACCGAATGCTTCCAAAACATCGTTCAAATGAAGACCTAAAATGCAATTCAGTTCAAGGTCATCGATTATCTCTCGAGTGGCTTTAATAGCATATTTTTAACCCTTTAAATCTACCGGAAAGTGTGCTACAAGAAGCTATCTTTAACAGCCAGATGAGCATGTCTAATCCTATATGAAATAATATTTTGTGGCAAGCATGAAGTTATTTACATACCTAAAGTTTCGCAGGCTGCGCTAACTAAGCCAAGTGTCTCTTCATCATCGTAGACTTTGTGAATAAGGTACGAGCCGCCATCGAGCTCAACACCGGCTTTTTCGCTAAGAAGGGGAGAAGGCAAGAGCAGAAGTTACGGTTACGGTCAGCGTAACGGAACGCTCCTTCACTGCGATATCGTTCCAAGATCAGCGGGTATTTTAAAACCACGGCATTGTTTTCTACTTACACTATCGACTGCCAAGCATCTTCGCCAAACTTGCTGATCACCAGATCGGCTAGAGCACAATGAACGAAACCATACTGTAAAAACAAGAAAGAAGAAATTATTCGCGATGAATGTGTTAAATCTGAAAGGTTTTCTATTAGAAAAGGAAAGGGAAGCAGATTCTTACCATTTTTCATCAATAACCCCGATCGGCGGTTGTCAACTGAATCGCGGATTAGCAATGGTTTTACTTCGGTGTTTGTATTGTTGTGTCACGTGTCTGCCTATCACCCTGGGCGCCTGACCGCTCCAATGAGGTGAAATGCTTTTGTTAAGAAGACCGCCTCCAGCATAGTGATCTGCAAAGTTGCAAACGGTTTGTAAAAGTACGTTCAACTCAACGTCCGCGCGTGGGGTAATAATTTTCGCGCGAGCAGCATCGATATCTGATATTACAACCGCCCGTCCGTCATCATTGCACACGACAATGTGTTTCAGTTGGCAACATCGTGAAAATAACAGACTATATCCCGCGGTTGCTGAAGGGTTTCTCAATTTCTTCACCTGTACAAATACAACAAACAAGCGAGCACAGAACATTTGGGTAGCAATGTCGGACGTCTCGATGTGTTTCGTTTCATCGACTAAATTTTCGTGTCTTCACGTTTTGTTCTCACAGTTAGTGATGAGGCCATTATCTACATAATTATTTTCACATACGGTTTGCTACTAAAATTACTTCTGACAAAAGGAAATAAAAATGCTGTACTTTGAGAGAAATTTCCTGCTCTCATTCCTATTATTGTTGACACTGTTGACAAAGGACCTTCCAAAACTCTTCCAAAAATGGTTTTTGGTGGCAACAGTTGCTTGTTTACGATGTTACGCTCCGGGTGGTGGATTCGTTTTCAAATCAGTCACAGACCATGATATCTCGTGCCGAGACTCGTCCATAGTTTAAAGATAGAGCTTTCGGAGTTTCAGACAGAAAAGAAACCCGTCTCGCAAAGAAAATGAAAATGAATCAAGTGGGGTTCAGGCTGGAGCTGCTAAGCCAAGGACAGACGCCTAGCTGAAACCCTGCGAGCAGACGTCTTTTCATCGAATATTAAGTAGGCGGAACAAACTTCGGGTTTATTTTTGAACTGAACAGTCAAGTTGATGACAGGATATTCATTTTAGTGTCTGTATCACTGTTCTGATCCTATTCTCAATTGTGAAATTCAGCGTACAAAGTAAACTCCCTTACAGTAAGAAATAGGGCTACAATGAATCGATATTGCTGCTTGTTGCTACTTGTTGGTTCCTGTCATTTCACTATATTGCGTCTTCATTCTAATATTGGTTAGGGGTTTCTAACAAATTTTTAACTCTGGTCGAGTTCTTATCATTTCAAAAAGCTAACGAAAACAATCGTTCAAGGTAAATTTAAAATTTCGGCCACAAGGGCCGATGGCCAACCTATACTACGCAATTTATCATCGCATTATGGCTGGCTTTGTTTAACCATTTCACTTCCATAGACATTTTTTTAACAGTTGTTCAGGCTATTGTACATTACCAGAATATAATTCCCTCTTCTTGCCTAGCAGGTAAATTGGTCTTTGTTAAGTTTTTTATCATTTGGGAGTTTTGAAGCTGAAATCCACCAAGTCATCGATTAAACGGCCCAGTTTGTTCGCCCAAGCCATGCCGGTGATCTCGGATACCGGCTGAAGAAACAAAAAATCGTGAAAATCCAATAAACATAGGATGATTATTAACTGGAAAGAGTATGCACAAAAACGATAAGGTTGCATGGCAGCCGCGTGAAATGTTTCCGAATTACACTTTTTTACTTAACTTTGACACATTTAAATTGATATTATGAAAATCAATATGTAAATACATGTTGCTCGGTTGAAGGCATAAATTTTCGCCTTTTGAGCGTGTAATACTAAGCTTTGTTCCTTGGCGAAGAAGTTATGCCTCAAGAAGGTATTAAAACAGCTAGCAGCTCCCACAAACTAGTGAAAATCGATAACTATAAAGCATCAAAATATCTTCCATCTTTATATTCTTCCTATTTCCTGCCGGGTTATTTGATACACCGCAATCATACTGAAAACAAAATCGATCTGTGTTTATGAAATAATTGTCGCCCTACTACTGTTTTTTGCGGTGAAAATATCACAGATATTGGACCCACCTTTGTCGATATCACGAACAATCTGTAGTCGAAGGAAAATGCCCCGTGAGTTCTGAATGATTGCTTCGTGGCAGGGGTATTTTCAGATCAAGTGCGCTTACGTTTAGTTTCGTTTATATTTCAATAATCTGTACATTATCGCTGCCATCGAGTAGCCTCTCGATTTTCCCGAAGTATGACATCAATTCAAGAATCTTGTAGAAATAAAATGTTGCAATGAACCGAATGGATTCGCTAAGAAAAAAAAAGCTTAGTCGTTTGTATTTCTATTAATCTTTGTATGTACACGGCACGGTTTTCCGCGATCGAGCAGCGGCTGGGACGATGCATATGTTTCGGTGAAATGAAATGCATATGTTTCATTTTTTTTCTGACATCTTCGACCCCGTAAATTCGTTTGAAGTCTGGATTATGTATTGAATGTATTTTCCATGGCAGTGATTTAATAAAAGCTTTGCTGAAGTGTCGATATCTCTAACCTCGGTGCATAAAGGCTGCAGGATCACTTCATTTAGCCGTACATAAGGGAGGCTGCTTACAAGAGAGACAGGCTTTTTATGCGGGACTACAAAGGACATCTTTACCACACAAATTAAAGAGTCTATTCTTTTTTAAAAGAACGTTGCTAATGAGAATGAAAAAATTGACGAGAGCACCCAACTATGGTGTTCCATCCTCGCCAAAAACTCAACATCTATCTTTAGCTCTCAACATCCAACCTTACGTTACTCAACATTCAGTTTATAGCTCTCAACATCCAACCTATCAATTTCGATATTTTTATTTCAATAAACTTCAGTTAAGCCCAATGTCGAATCGAAATTAACCTTTTATTGAGCGTTCAAGTTTGAATATTTCAATGCGATACCAGAACACGACCACGGACTTTCGTTCATTCAGGTTCGTAAGTCGAGCTTTCTAAAATGTACAGTCTTTGCGAAATGTTGACTTCAGCTTTGCGAAGGGCGTATACGATCTCCAGATGTCAAAAGGTTACGTTGCATTCGCAACGGCCTGGATGTGGTAGGTCAAAATGGCGGATTTCGGCAGTGTTGTGCAAGCCATAAATGACCTGCCTGTTTGTGAGGATCGAAAGATTGGAAGATTCTTACGAAATCGGGTCTATAGTGTTCAGATTGGATTGTATAAATAGGATGCTTAATCTCGATGTGTCTGATGATATTGAGATGAGAGGAAATGAGTGACAGGCTTGCGTGGACTCCTCATGCGGTTTTGTGGTCGCCTCGCATTACAGCCTTAAATTATATTTTTGTCTTAACAAGCATGCCTTTAAGAGGTTTACCTCTTTTGTATGATATTATCGGAGGTTTCAAATAAACTGGTTTTTAACAGTGCCGTTCCATCATTGTCTGTTTAAGACTGTTAACTGCTGGGTGGTATGTAGTGACAAAAGGCAAAACCCTCGCGTTAGTTTTTTTATTTTGTGTGAGGGCCGATTGTGTAGATGGCTGCGTGCTCTCAGGCGTTGTTTGAATTTCACAAGGTGCTCTTCAAATGTTGTTTTCGAAGAGGTAGTCTTAAGCAATCTCATTGCTTTGCCTTTGATGAAACCACTTTTACGCCTGGGGAATGGCATGAGTTGAAGTGTGTATATTGAAAGGTTTCAATCGGCTTGTAGTGAGTTTTTATGTCCAGGATGGATTCGTTTTTGAATCTTTCCCCTTTGAATATCATACAAAAGAGGTAACTCGCTGGATGTTGAGTGCTAAAGTTGGATGTTGAGTACTAAAGTTGGATGTTCAGTGCTTAAGTTGGATGTTGAGAGCTATAAACTTGAATGTTGAGTAACATAAGGTTGGATGTTGAGTGCTAAAGTTGATTTTTTGGCGGAGATGGAACACTGTACCCAACAAGGGAATTTTCTGAAAAGCTTTAATAAGTCATTTCTTTATTAAAGATACTAGTTAAAGCATAACTAAAATTCAGGTCCACCGCATGTCTTTGGGGCTGTCGTTCACTTTTACGACGAACTCCTGACTGTAGTATGATTTATCAGCCGACATACAGGAATAGCCCCCGCACGGTGATAGGAACCTGAATTTTTCAATTTAGCCTAAATAGGTTCTTATATAAATGGTACTTGAAGCAAATTTAGGCTAACGAGGTTCTTAAAATAGGTTCTTATATTTTCATATGAATTTCAACTAAATATACCATATATATTATAAATATCATCTCATAATACAGTATAAATCACTTATTTGTACCATAGAGAAATGCCTATAGGCAGTTCAGAGCAGGTACAGTATAATATGTCCTTAACAAAACATAACAAAGAAACTCATGCTGATACAAAATTGATAACAAGTTCAAGCAATAAGGAGAAATGAAAAAAACAAAAAAATTAAAAACTGTATGGCTCTAGCCCCTGAGGTAAAACAGATGATGATCTTAATTCTACCCATACACTTTTACAGCAGCCCCACTGATAAGAACCTAACTTAAAATTTTAGCCTTATTAGTTTCTTATGTGGAGGGGGCTTAAAATGAAAATTTTAGCCTAACAGGTTCTTTAAACCCAAGTTCTTATACGTGGGCTATTACTGTACTCTCGACTTCCCGCAAAGTTGGGCTTCCTATTCCGACCACCTCTTAGCCTTATATTAGGGGCTTTTCAACCAACATCAGAAGAGAAAATTTGCAACCAGACAATTTTTTTCAGTTTTGAAGGTGTTTCGGTACTGGTTTTTGGCAACATTTTGACATGTTTTTTTTGCAACTTTCTGGTCGTTTCTATTTGAGGTGATATAAAAAGGCAATGTTTTTTTTTCATCACAGGTACTCTCGTACCTTTACATCTTCAACTTCCCCCAGGTTTTTGTGTTTTCATTGGCTATAGTTTAAACAGAAACCGACAGAAAGTTGTTGGTCTTTTGTTTTCGTCACAGTCTCACTGTAATGATTTCAGTAAAGTGCCGGCTAGGTTACAAAGAAATAATATGGGAAAGATGTTTTAATGCTTTGAAATGGAAAACACAAACTCTTCCCCCCCCCCCCCCATCTCCTCTTTCAATCTCAATATTCAGGTCTTTGGGCGAATTCATCATTCATTCTTTGGAGGGGAAGGGTGGGTAGCTCCACTGAGTTCTCTTTTTGTTTTCCGAGATTATTGTTTCTGATGTATTAAATTGAAAACGAGTCGTGTTCTTTTTCGAAAATCGCTCTCAAAACCTTGAAAAAAAATTAAGAAGGTTTAGCTCGGAGGTGAAAGACAAAAATAAAGATTAAGAATGAGAAAAAAACTGCGTTCTCATAAGGTCGATGAGAAAGTTCTTGTCCGACTGGCCATTTTGATGTTCCTTGTAAAAATTTACTTTCGATTTGCAAAACGATCTGAGTAATTCCATTCTCCATCTGCTGCAACGGAAATATTAGTCCTGTTCTTAACCCAAGCTGCCTGCTGCACAAAAAAAAAAAAAAAAATGCCGCCTGCACTGTCGTCTGCACTCTTCAGGCCAACTTTTAACCATTTCAGTTTCTTTCTCGACTGCCCTCGGAGCTTATTACTACCTGTGAGAATTACATGAAATCCGAGTGACCGAACCGAGGTAACAAAACTGAGGTATCATAAGAGATCAATCAGTGGAGATCAATTCAAAATAAGCATGATCGGCTTTGTTTTCGTGACGATCGTTCATTTTATCACAATACGGTATTGCCTTCGGTACAGAATGACCAAATGAAGGCGTGAGAAATTCGAGTGTGAATCCCCACTTTTCTCCTAGAATGGTGGATACGTATCAATAGCACATAACACGAAAAAAAAAAAAAAGGAAGTAAATAACTGATAGATAACATTTTTGAACTACATCACGCATAAACGACATTCGTGCGTAAAACAGGGTACCGAACGCAGAACGCCCACTCAATATATATCATGGAATATAGCCTGGGGTAAATACCACAGTATAATTCATTGCGTTGTAACGCATATGCATACCTCGTTTATCTCATTATATCAAAGCTTATATTAAATAAACTGAGTAAGGTTGCTTGAATGTTGGAAATATACTGAACACAATTTGTTCTGTGAAGTTTTCAGAAAAAATTACCATAATGACGTTTAGAATATACATTACACTTACAGATGTTTTTAAGGCGTCACCAGTTCAGTTCTCGCGCAGTCTTCATCATGTTAGACCTTACAACGCAGCCCCAAGTCAGTCTGTTATTATTTTCTTAGCTCTCGCTAAAAAAGTGGGTCAATCAATTTTTTTTTCATTTCGCCTGTTATAAAATCTTCATGAGGTTTCATTCGGCCACCAACACTCGACGAGACAGTTTAGACAGTGAGGCGTAGCAATTGGTTGCTCAACGTAGATATACTGTCATAACTGATTCTAGTACGACATGATAAACTCAATTAGTGTATAACTTCGTGAAGGAAAAATAGCTTTCTGCATATATAGGAAATGGAGACTTAAATGTGTCCATATTTTGCTATAAACATGTCAGCCAAGTCATCCATCCATGTCCAGCAGCCATGCAATATCAATTAAGCCGTCTCCGATAACTTGTACAAATGCTCGTGGGCCTCAATTTAAGATGATAGGAAAGATATTTTTGCTTTTGTTTCATATAATTGATGTCTCTTGGCGTTAACACTATCTAAAACTTTCAAAGATATCGAAAATGGCTAGGGTTGCATTTTTAAATGATCAGTCTTACCTCTACAAAGTTCCGTTCTCCAATGATTTTGCAAAATTCGCCTTCCGTGACTACACACAAACCATGATATTTCAAATGCATTTCCCGATGTCACATGCGATAAGATCGATGATGGATACCGAGTGACCTGTGCAAACTTTGATATCAAATATTCATAGCCCCTGTGTCAGGTGGGATTTTGCTAATAAATAACGCTGATAAGAATTGACTCTGAATTCAATTAGTTATGATGTTCATCCAGTTGAGCGAGGATAGCCTGCAGGGAGAGAATTACCGGAAGACTTCTAGAAAAGGGGTGTGTCATCTCTCGCATTCATCCAGTCCTACTCGGCCCGGAGTCTCTCTTAGCTTTACTGACGTCATGGTTTACAATTTCCTCATAAAGGACGGACCATTAGAAAAGTTATGGGGGGGGGGGGGGGGTGAGGGTAGGCGAAGTACAGAAAAAACATTAATGCAAGGGAAAATTAAGTGAAAAAAAAATTCATGCATGCAGAGTCAGGACCAAGATCAATCAACACAACATCTTGACAAAAAAAAAATTCATTCAAGGGAAAACAAATCATGCTGCTCGCAAATTCTCCGCCGCCCCCCCATAACTTTTCTAATGGTCTGTCCCTAAGCATATGTCAAACAACAATTAATTATTCTTAAGGCCCGGCGTATACGACAGCACAACCCCATTTATTAGGCCTATGCTTTTTTATTTCTCATATTGAAAGAAAATGCAATTTTCCATGACATATCCAGATTTGTAGAATTTTTTATTGTCCATTTTTTCATTATTCAGGGAAGATCTCCTTCACCTTTGAGAGGTTAAACTTCGACCATGATGTGCTTTTGCCAAATTAAAATAAAACGTATATCCCATTGCTTCTGTCCCATTTTTGTAAATTATAGAGTCTCAGACCACTTTCGGCTATTTGCATAAACTGTGCTAACAATTTACCAAAGTTGGTATAACCTAAGGCCTCAAGGCATGAAAACGGACATGGGGACCCTCTGTTTTTATTGCATTTCTTTGATGTTCTTGACGTTGACAATCACCTGGCAAAGTTTCAAATAAAATCTATTGCGACTTTTATTTCTACAATAGCTGGGGAATGACCTTAAGTAAAACAGAAGAAATGTTACTGTCACAAAGGGCAATGTTGAGAACCTTGAATATGAAAGCTAACCTACTGCATAAAGGCTAGGCCTATGTGACGTTCGTTTTAATATTTAACAAAAACAGCCGTTAAAAAAAAATTGGGCGTAAACAAGGGCGGGATAGCGGAATTAACAAGAAAAAATAGCCGGGTTTGAGTACCTCATTGTGGACCTTCTTGAAACAAAACACTGGAAATTACTCAAATATTTCGCCAAACTGTCTAAACCCAATTAATTAGTTTTTCAGCTAATAAAACAAAGGTCATTTACATCGTGAGAAGAACGAATAAAATTCTTCTACCTATGTCGGCTGGTTGTTTTCCAAAAAAGCAGGACTGAAAGTTAAGTGGACGCAAAATTAAGTAAAACAGAAGAAACGTTGCTGTTACAAAAGGCAATGTTGAGAACCTTGAATATGAAAGCTAGTAACCTACTTCATAAAGGCTAGGCCTATGTGACGTTCGTTTTAATATTTAACAAAAACAGCCGTTAAAAAAAATTGGTCGTAAACAAGGGCGGGATAGCGGAATTAACAAGAAAAAATGCCGGGCAGGAGAGCGGGATTTGAGGACCTAATTGTGAACTTTCTTGCAACAAAACACTGGAGATTACTCAAATATCTCGCCAAACTGTCTAAGCCCAATTAATTAGTTTTTCAGCTAATAAAACAAAGGTCATTAATATTTATATCAAAAGCCACCATTATCTACATAACAGATGTGCGCCATCTTAACTGTGCCTTGTCAGGAGCCTGGCTTTGTCTGGAAATTTAATTTGAACGAGCAGTTGTTGAAAAGACGTCGAAAAGACGTCGTGTAGACGATACACCTGTCTGAGTTATAAATAGCACTTAAAGCGCTCAAAGCGTATTTTTTGCCAGCCAGTCAGTACCAGAAGATGGGACGTGTTGATTAAAGGGTGAAATCAGCGAGTGATGACAAAATATTATAAGCACAATATGGAAGTGAGGTGTAGTTATTTACGACGAGAAAGATTCCGTGTTGCCGTGCGTCTGTTCAGTGATAGATCAGATGACGTCAAAATATAGTAACAACAAAAGAGTAGCTGTTGTTCTTATCACATTTCGACGTCTTCTGTGATCTGTCAGTAAACCGACGCACGGCAACATGGAACATTTTGTATTTCGTCTAGTAGCACTCGCCAGAGACTGCTCGAGTATATTGCTGAAGTTCTACAAAGGAACGTGTTTTTTCTTCTTCTTGTTTTTGGAGTTTGTCCACAACCTTGGCAAGACTTTTTCCATGTCTTCGTTTGTCCAGTCTGGTAAACTGTCCTCTAAATTTACAAAACTTTCGGCCATTGATAACGTCAACATAGGGGCTCCTAATAGATCATAAGTAAGATTCAATCAAACTACATGCATAATGCCGCTGATTATGATCTCACAATTAAAGTATAACTGGGTCATTTTTGCAGTGACTGAACACACCGTGCAGTTGGCACAGGTTCCAACAGTTTACAACAGTGAAGCACCGTCAAATACTCGCAAGGTAGTCCGAATAATATTACTCTATCAATGATCACCAGGCTACTGAAAGCAGAATCTGTCATTTAAATTAAACCCTTGGTTGTCTTATGTAGCAATGAATCTCCCAAACGTTCCTCCGTAACCCGGTCATACTTGCAGATCAGCTTTGTAGTTGTCCCACTAAACATACGCCGCAAAGTCCGCCATATTATATATTTGCCTCTTCAGCACTCCCGAAAAGAAAGCGAAAGGACTCTATTTCTAGGGCAGGAAAAAGAAAAAGTGCCCTTGCAAGACACAAGTCCATCTCATAATTAAGTAAGAACACTTCGCGGGCGAAACGCGCCCCGAGCGTGATCATCACGTGTGAAAAAATCCTTGTAGCTCGCAAGCGGATACCGTGCCTAACGACGGAGAATCAACCAATGGATGTCCAATGATTACCCAGCGAAAAGTTTCATTTTCCTCAACCAATAATGACAGAACCACAGCGCTGAAGGAAATTTGTAGCATTTTACTGAAAAAAAAAAAACGGTCCGTTGCCAACAAAAAACTCTTTAACAACACGTTTTCTAGTGATATTTACAGCTGCAAGAAACAAATGCGACTGCACTGTGAAAGTACGAGAACTTCAAGCCAAAATGTCTCAACCCTTTGAACCTTAAGAGTGATCAGCATCAAATTTCTCCTGGTAATATCAACCCTCTATAAAACAGGATGGTCAGGAGAATTAGGACAGGATTTCGCTTGATATTTTAACAATCCCCCCCCCCCCCATTAAGATTTTGATCGAAGTGTTTTACAGTCTTTCCCGTAAAACCTTGAACACCAGAAATATCTATGGAATGTTATTGTGTTTCAAGTAAAAAGCCAATCACGCGTGAGAAAACTGAACCGCAAACCTTAACGGGAATTAGGTTGTCGTTTCATGTTGCTTCTGATTGGTCGCGAAACAATGAACATTCCAGAAATTTTTTCTGGCATTCACGGTTTTACGGGAAAGACTGTAAGGTTAAGAAGTACAATGCCGTTTTAAATCCTACGCTTATCAGACGACCATTACGCAGATTACGGGTACTACGGTTCTTTTTGAAAGAACGGCTTATTCCTACTCAATAAGTATGGCTCTTGGTACTCCCTTATCTATTTCAAGTCGTTTTACGGCTTGAATTTGGTTCAAACATCATCTTAAAAGAATGAGAGATTGCCAACACTAATGCTGGCCAGATTTTCTTCGGTCCAGGAAAAATACCTGGGCTAGAATGGTCAGTTGTGATGACCGTACAATTTGATAGGGCAATTTGATCAGTAGCTTAACAAGAACACCCGTGCACAGTATTCCTGGTAGGCATGGTGAATTTAAATTAAAAAAAGCCTATGATGATAACCTAAACAACAGGGCTTCCATAACGGAGGGGAAGGGAGGGTGAGTCTCACCTCCCAGGCCCCAACCCCCTTGGCTCCCCAAAGCCTTAAATAAAGTTGCACTCGAAAGATGGTGTTTTACATCACGAAACTTACGTCTAAGATATTGTTATTTTTTTCACAGAAATATAATCTCAGGAGCATCAAAAACAGTCTCATATTTAGCCCGTGATGGAATTTTTCTGCATTTACATTTGACGGAATCATTGCCATCTGTAGGTTGCACAACAGCAAAGCAACATGTTGCTTAGCAACAAGTCCAAGAAACAAACTGTGCATTTGGTAACTTAACCCTTTGCACCCTAAGAGTGATCAGCATCTAATTTCTCCTGGTAATATTAACTTTTTATAAAACAGAGTGATCAGGAGATTTACGGACAGGATCGCACAAGATAAATAATATTTTGCTTGATAATGTAACACATTACTGGTACTCCATACTACTTCATGATGAGAACTGTGAAGAGGCAACAATCGGGAATTTAAATTTTTCATCTTAGGGTTTAAAAGGCTAAAGGATAAACTGGTTTGTGTATAAATTATATGCAGACCATTCCATCCTAAAATTAAGATATTAATTTGAGGCACTTGTAATGACTGGAAAAATTCCTTTTTGTGGTAATACTATATATAAAAGAAAAATGATAAGTGATTTGACTGCATTTGATGAGTCCAGCATCTGTTAAGGTGAGAATAAAATACTGGTCTATTTATTTTGTTACAGACCATATACTGTACCAACCCAATAACTTAAATCATACATGTAACTAAAATTAATCATTACATGTGTAAAAATATCTTGCCATAAGGCCTTTCAAAAGGAAAGGATTTCTTTTGCGTGCATTTGGCAGCTTTCAAAGCAATATGCCCCTCTAGGTACACATTGTCATAAATATCCCCTAGGTAATCGGTCTCAAGGCCTTGCACAAGCCCACGCAGATTCTTCACAAACTCTCTTTTTGACATCTTATTTTTGACATGCGGGCTGCTGAGGTCCACACTGAGTAGGATCAGGGAGTGACACAGAATGAACACACTCTCTGAAGGGGAAAAACAAATCTTAGTTACCCAACTGATTTGGTTCTGTGCTTGTAAATTGCATGAATCAAGCCTGCAAATAACAGTTGGTCATCTGACAAAATTTGTAAAGTAAATTTTAGGTTTTGAGCTGTGAAAGCTTAGCCTGGTCAGACACTCTGACTGGGGATTTCTGACCAGACTGTTCTCTTGACTGGCCAAAACTTGACCCTGGCCTGACAAATGACCTGCTTATGGGCAACAGTTATTTGCAGACTTGTGAATTGTATGTTTTTCGATGTTCAAACCAAGGTAATTTTTACAAGTTTGTTTAAAAGATGCACCTTGTATGGACTCACAGAATTATACCTCCACCAACATTACAACAGTGACACAACCACCCCAAGTACCTTCCTTGCAAAAATTCTTGGCTGTGACATAAAAAATGTTATGGAAACAAAAGTCTAAAAAAGATCTGTTTGACAGCTACTGTGGCTTCATAGCTCAGTTGGTCAGAGCATCGTACTGGTATCGCAAACTCATGTTGAAGTCCTGAATTTTTTTCAGGCTTCTTTATGCAATTCCATAAATTACATTGACGACTGTGAGGATCATTCTTCATGTGAGCTACTGTTCTATAAATGAGAGCAGTCTGGTCTTCCATTTCTGTAGTAGTAGAAAATCTTGCTGTTTCCTACAAATTTAGGATTTTCTTTGGGGCTTATCAACCAACACTTGTTTTATTTAAAGTACCAGTCAAACATATGTTGACAGTCTCAACTCAATCCTTGGAATAATCTTGTTTCAAGGACTAAATCAAGAATTGAGACTGCATGTATAACATTCTTTGCAGTTAGGGGTAACATAAAATGTGTGGTTTTTGGACCATGGCACCCACAAAGGGATGTGAACTACACTGCTGTTAATGATTAACATAATCTTTGTCATCAGTGATTTGGGGAATAACTGATTTTAAGGGATCACTCTAAACTGTCCAAAAGTAGCATACTGTGTGCATTAGACTTACCAGGTGTAAAGGATGTAGAGGGATTTGTAGCACAGAATTGAACAGCAAACTTGTTTAAAAGAGTGTCTAAGAAGTCTCCTCTCTCATCAGGGGGGTATACACGTTTAAAAAATTGCCTTAAGGCCACTGGGAGAAACAATCCCTCATAATTCTGCATATTCACAATCTCTTGTAAAACATCTCTTCTGCATAAAATGGAGAAGAAATGAGATAAAATCACAGTTAAATTAAATTGTACATGACTAGCAACAAACTTAAGAGAAAATAAAAGCAACAAAATGGTTGACTAAGATTGTGGGTTGAACAAGAGTTCATCTGAAACATGTATAACTTTAGAATTCAAAATTGTTTTAACTTTTATTGGAAAGAAAGTTTTTGGCACATACAAGTAGCTGGAAGTCAGCATGGTCTCTGAAGAACATGTACACTGTATATACAAATAATTATTGTTAACAACAGATGTGCCTATTTGTACTGCTAAAATAAGGATAAAACATATTACGACTGGCTGGTTGAAATCCAGGAAATAAAGCCCCTTACTGTCCTTCTCAACTAGTGTAAAAGAAGCCCTGACACATATACATGTGGTTCACAAAGAAAAGAAAAAAAGTCTAACAAAAATCAGGTACCTGGTATTGAGGTACTCTCGGACTGACTTGCCATTCAGCACTCCAGAACAGTTAATAAATTTAGCTACTTCCACAACAGAGTCTTCCAATATATTATGTGCAATAAAATAAAGCATTCCCTGGAATGAAAACACATAGTCAGAGAGGAAACTGATCTACAGGAATGTGTGATTCTAGAAACTGGACTGGTGCAGATCCCTTTAAAAAGGCCCAAAAAAGACAGAGACACATACTTTTAAACAGTTATATAATGTGCCCATGCTCCCTGTGTCCTTACCATCCAAAGATAGAGGGGCAAATCTCTATAGTTTTGCTAAATTTGCAGAATAATAATAAATAAATAAATAAATAAATAAATAACTATTAGTTTTGGCTTTCCTTTGCTTCCAATATCTTTTTCATCTTTTGAAAATAACATTAAAAGCTAGAGACATAGCTTCTTTAAAAATCTTAGCTGTGACACTGTAATCTATTGAATGATATTGTCATGCTTACCAGGTACTCTATGGTTAAGTTAATGTTTAAACTGCAAAACAAGAAACAAACCTGATGTGGATCATAATTAAAGAGACATGTTCCCTCATCTAAAAGCATGTAAAGCTCTCTGAAAGAAAGCTTTCCCTAATAAAGAAATATGGAGTAAAAAAGAATTTAATGGTGAATAAGTGTGCTGATGATAATTCAATGTACATACTTCAAGCCATACAGAAAAATGTGCAACTTTCCAGAGAATTGATAGTTAGAAAAAATAATATTGTCAGTGCTGATGCAGGGTGCATTGGGCAATTATGTGGAAACAGCATAAAAAATAAAGAAAATAATAATTATGGTGATCAAATTGCAAAATGTGAATGGTGTGGAAACAGCATAAAACATTCAGAAAGATAATATGGTGATCAAATTGCAAAATAGGAATTTACACTTGGTAAATGATCCTCCACTGAGCTACATAAACACGTTTTCACAGATCTCAAATTCAACAAAAACTATTCTCATCAACTTTCAGCTTTTTTCCATAATTATACAAATTGTTGGAATTCCAAGTAAATGTCACATCATTGTTTGGTTTTAACTTTCCAGTACTTGTGCTTTGAAAATATTATTACAAAATGTTTGCAGTAAATCAATGGAACAACAATCAACCAAGAGTTGACCAACCAAGATTTTTGATGCAGACTACTACAACACATGCAGTGCTGGTACAGTGAAACTGTCCTTTTACTTTACTGGACAGGTTAAAAACCATGAGAACTCTAAATACACTAGAGACACAATATACTAATGTATAACTAATGTAGTATTATTGTCTGTACTAATGTATTACAGTGTAATCCCGTGCTCTAGCGCGCATGACTATCGTGTGGGAAGTTGTGGCTTCAAACCCTGGCTGGACCAACACTAGGGAATGTGAATGATAAAATCTGAGACTCGCCAAGAGCGCAAGACCCTAATGTTTGAATATCTGAGACCGAGGCCAAACATGTGAGACTTCAAGACTGAAATAAATGCACTATAAATGAGACTTTGAGACTCTTCACAAAGGCTGTCGAGATTTTGAGATCGGATGAAAAGTTAATGTGACCCAAGATTTTAGAGGTACGATTTGCCACCCCTAACACTCAGGGCCTCTAAATAACTGAGGAGGAAGTGCTTCCTTTGTAATGACATCTGCAAATGGTTAGACTTTCTAGTCTTCTTGGATAAGGACGATAAATTGTAGTCCCTATCTCACAACTCAAAATTGATTCTGTGGGATGTTAAAGAACTGCTAGAGACGTAATGAACCCTGGCTGTGACAATCCCTAGTGTTACCCTCTTGATCTGTTCTATTCAGCAAGTGGCCGGCTTGGCATGATATCCCAAAAAAGGGTTATGGGGTATGAGGCCACACATAAACAGCCATAGGTCAACGTGGAGTTTGCCGACTGCTGAAACTACGTAGATGTGTAGATGTAGATGTATTACTAAGTTACCTGATATTTTCTTTTGTAAGCTGAACAGTAACCCCAAGTGGATTTTGCTAGACTAAATGGAAAGATGACATAACAACAGATTAGAGAAAGGAGTCCATGCAATCTGTAATCTTCTCATTAAGGGGGACTAACTTAACTACAAAATTGTTGCTATGAAAAGTTCCCAACCCTCATATCTTGGAAACTGTAACTTGCACAGGCATGCTGTCAATTGCTTACGTAGTCTTGTAAAGAAGGCTAGAATATCTCCAATTGGCAAAAAAAAATTGGAACTACAAATAAAATTTTTTCTCCAAGTTTTAGGGATTTTTCTCTCTAAAATGCAGTTGGGGCCTGGGGCTAGATGCACAGGTGCAATAACAAAAATCTAAATCTAAATTTCACATGTTCACCTTGGGATGTTTCAGCTATGTAGTGGCAAAAACATAAAAAAACAGTGTTTTACAAATACAATCCATAAAAATTCTTTGACAATAATGCTAAGTCTAGTTATGTTAGTCCCCCTTTAACAGTCTATACTTACAAAAATTACCAGGCAATAATAATTTTCAGTCATATTAATTTTTTATAGCAGATTAGAAAAGTTTTGGAGCACTCCCCATTATTAAATGTTACATACACATAAAAGTGTTACCACCTTTTCAATCCTTCAGCTCATGGCATGACAAACGGTGCCTTATACAGATAGGATACAATTTGTATCGAATCATTTACTGAAAGTCTGTGTTATCAACATATGCCACTGCCAGCGCCAATCCTGTTTTTACTGTTCAAAGTTCTTTTTGTCGGTATCGTCTGACAGTGAACTACACGAGCTGTAAACTGTTGGCGACTGAAAAACAATAACTACCACATTCGCGTTCAACTTCGGAGATGGAATCGCTGGTTCCATATCAAATTGGTATTGTGCTAACATCTCATGCTGCATGAGAACCAGTGTAGCTTGGGAAACCTCAAAGTCAATAAAATACTGGAATACTCAAAGTCCACCTGTTAACACATAAGCTTACAAAGTAATCACAATTTCACCCCCAGTAAAACCAGAGGAAGAAGGTATATCAAAATCAGATGTGACAACTCTTTTTAGACATAGTAAAGAGGCTACAGCACGAACAAAGCGCAAGACTTTAAAGTGCAAAGGCAAGAGTTTCCTACATGTACATGTATATTGGGTTCAATTGGAAGACTTTGACCTCAATGACGAATTAATCTAGCTGAAGTGCTCCCGCGCCTTTCAAAGTGAAGACAAACAACTAATATAAAAGGCTCTACAACTAACCTTTGCCACAGCAGTTCATTGTCGGCCAGGTGCTTCCAAACACAAGCGGCAAGACACAGATCGGTGGCGTTTAAATGCGACAAAACACTGACAGCAACTTCAGGTGGAAAGTTGCTGAGATCTGGAAAAGAATCCAGCTGAAAAGTTCTTCTGCGATGGACTATCGACTGCAGCTGTCCCATGCATGCGATCAGAAATTCATAGCGTAGTTTAGTACCGCGTGGATCCTAAGGAAACCACTGACGTTTTGGATTTCGCCGAAAACGTGCTTTTAAAAAGACGTTTTAGCAACTCAGCCAAACCCCATATTTGTTGTGATCATAACAAATGACATGGGACTTATGACGTGGCAACGAGGCTGAGGAACCACGCGTGCTCTTCAGAGAAAAAATGCTGGCTGATATGACTGACTCGTCGTGGTGCAAGACTTTGATCTGAAGGCTCAAATTCTTCGAGAGAAATATTTGGTTCCTAAAAAACTCGAAAATCACTTGAATCCGATTGTATTAATCTAAAAATAATCATTACGTAACATTACCTCACTTTCGTGTATCTTGCCTAAACGCGCGCTGATAGCTATTTTTTCCTGATTTTTTTTTTAGCAAGTAAACTCATTCAAAAACAACGAGAAAAGATGAACGCCAGGCTAAACTAATAGCCCAAATTTCACCTTTAAATCGCTTAGCGGTCAGCCAACTGAGACGTACGACTGATGATTATAAAGTCTACAAATATACTATTACTATTTACAAAACTTAATATTAATATTAATATTATATTATTACTGCATCCAAATTCAGCAAAAAAGAGAACTTTACTTGTTGAGAAAATTATGTGTAAAGCTTACTGAGTAATGTAGAGGAAGTGAATCTAAAACAAATTTCACAGTTATACCCCAAAAGCTCTGATGAGCTTCTGAAATAAAAATAATTGTTTGTTGCTTTCTTTAGAATGGATATGGAAAATTTTGACATAAATTTTCTCATGTTTTTAATATCTTTCCTTTTTACTGTGTTTTCCTTCATTTTTCGTTTCTACCCACCCGGTTTTCGTTATATTTTTGAAGTAGAGATGATAGATTGAAAATTGAATTCTCTTTAGCTGCCAATAAAAACAGAGGCAAATTTGAACGTCACGCATGCGTTCTTGTGTGGTTGTCAGGACGCTGGTTTGAACCCACGAAACTCAATTAGCACTAACGGTTTTACCCTGAAGATGATATTTTTACAAAAATATCAATGATTTCAACCGATATTTCAAACGTGCTGAACAGAGAGGTCTTTAGAGGCTCCAGAAATGGCAGAACGGAAATTCACCACGCTCAGAAAGCGGTTAGATCAGCTTGGTTACAGGCAGCCTCTTGGAATCGAATCGGTTCCTCTGGTCGAGAAGCTCTTCAGCGATCTTGTCCACACAACAGAAAGCTTGAAAAATCTTAAACTTCAAGTAGGCAAACAGGAAAAGGAAAAGACAGTCTATGAGGATAATGTGGAGCCATACAGAAGCGATAATGCGAAGCTCGTGAAGGAAAACAACGAACTCCATCTGCAGCTCATAAAACTACGAGAAGAATCCGACAGAACTATCCGAGATCTCAAAGCCAGCGTTCGAAAGCTAGAGCACGAAAATGCAGACCTGAAATTTCTTAATACTCAATATGTTCATAAGGTTAAGGCTTTGGAGAAAGAGAACAAAGCCAAAACCGACAGGATACAAGATTTGCAAGAGAAAAATTTGCATGCTGTCGTGGAAACCCCTGGCGGACGAAGGAAACAGATTCCTCATCGTCGACAACGAATGGATATTGAAAGTACGGTTTCGCCAGCTCGTGATTTGCCCAGCGAAAACGACGAATTACAGGATCCTTACGTGGCTGATTTGTTAAGTGTAGCTGATACAAGAATAGAAGAATTACAGGAACAACTTACGCAACTACAGGATGAAAAGTCGAGCACTGAAAGACGCAACAGAAGTCTACGAAAACAGGTAAATTGTCCAACAGACTTCCGGAAACTATTGAAATTGAAATCTGTAGATTTCCGCGAATTTATTATACTTCCCTTACTTTTGAAAAATGGAAGAGGTTATCATTTAGTCGCTCAGTTCTCGTAGTTGTTTTTAGTTTATCCTTACGATCAATTATTTTTTTGTTATGGTTTCTAGCACCTTTTACCCTTTGTAAATATAAACTGCAGGTTGTTAATCATATGCTAATATTTCGCTTAGTTTACACCGTTTCACGGCGTGAAGCGAGTAATCTTAATTTAAATTTGCGGATTTGTTTTAGCATGTTAATTGTCAGCTTCTGAGGATTGAGAAGTCGACCAAACATTGGGCTCCTTAATTAAAATTTTTATGACCTTTTGTTATTGTTTTCCTTCTAAAAAAATAAGATTACGATTTTCCCAATCTTTGTCAGCTAATATAAAAATTGATAATTGAAGAAATTTTCATCGCTATCACGTACTGAGGTAAATATTTAATTTACCCCTGTGAGAGATGGATATTTTATTGTGCAAGGAAATCATTTTCAATCATTCTTTGAGTGGAGAGCTAGCACCATCGGTGGTAACTTTCGAGAAAGTTACAGTGATCTCAATTAATGAAGTAGCCGCTAAACATATTTGTAGAGGCTGGTAAATCCACCTGCAATTAATCTGCTCATTATGAAAACCTGTGCTATTTGCTTAGCATAAGTTTTAACAAGTTGAAAAGTTATAATTTGAGAATGGTAGCCATATATTTTCATGGGCAAGAAACTCTTTTCACTAAATCAAGGGAAGAACAATGTGTTTTATATTATGTCCCAATAGCTGAGAGTGGCTGAAATGTGCAATCTCCCTGGCTAATTGCAGGACTGCAGCAAAGCTAAAATAACTGAGGAGACTGTGAATTGGCCAAGCTACACCCTTCCTCCCTCCCCCCCCCCCCCCTTCCTTCCTGAAATATTTTTCCTTCATGAAATATTCTAATTTAATGTTTTATGGAGGATGTTAACTTGGAATGGCCCTTAGAATTCGAAAGCTGGAGAATTTGCTGACAATTGACAAATTTAACATGTTGAAAGAATTGAAATGAAGTTTGTGTGCAATAAACAGACTGCTATATGACCGTATAAAGGTTGTGAAAAAGGCACTTTGAGTGTCAGAATTCAAGATTGATTGTTGCACATCAATTTGTTTTGCTTATACATTGTCTTTTAAACTTCAAAAATTCTGGGGGCCTCCTTCCAACTCCCCCCCCCTTCCCCGACCCCCCTTACTATGGGCCTGCTTTATTATAGATAAAAAATGAATTTCCTTTGTTTCCAAACCCCAATTATTCATGGATCATGATTATTTAGGGTTAGGAGCCAACAGGAATTGAGTATCAAACGAGGTTGTAATTATTTTGACGTGAATTTCATTTTGACTTACAACAGCTACACACAAAGCTGTGTGTGCAGCTCACAAAATGCTAATCATGTTGAATTTGGTGTATCTTCCCAAGCTTAGTTTGTTGACTGACTTTGATTATCTCAAACATGATAAACCGGCAGTAACCATTCCAGATTCTGCTGGTTTATATCATATTTGAGACAATCAAACCAGCTGAAAGGGGCAGGGGTTGGTGTGAATTAATTAGGGAGGACGGTTAGGAGTCAGGGAAGTCAGTACTCTTTAACTCATTTAGAAGTCTTGACTTTTCCCCAGGACTGCTCTCCCAAACTAGGCACTCAGTCATAAGCCAGGAGGGCAGGGCTGTCATTAAGGGCCGATTTCCCCCTAAAATTCTTTGTTAGATCCCTGGCTGAAATCATAAAAAAACACATTGACCATACCACAATAGTTGGCAGCGCTTTCAATAAGATTTGTAACAGGTTTATGCCCCTGTGGTAGTAGGTGGCTGTGGCTATTGAAGCAGCCATTTTAGGAGTTATATGTTTCAAGTATTTGTTGACCAACATGACCAAGTAGCCGGTGACTTGATGACACACGGCTGCTGGAGATCAGACAGTAGCCAGCTTCCATTGAAAAGCACTGAAACGGGAATGTGAACAGGCTACCAACTTTTCAAGCCTTATTAATAGTTGCCAGGTGAGCATATTCTCCCTATAGTCTCCCCATACTGTTTATGAGAATAAAACTCAAAGTGGATCACTGAAGGTGATATGCTTTGGTTGTTGTGACAAATTCTGCCACCCAGTCACTTAAGAAATACAGGGAAATGGAAGGAAGAGTGTGCGTGTTGATACCATTAACCCTTACATTTAATGTAAGGGTTAATGTGGCACTGAGTCTAAATCAGTTGTGGTGACATCTTAGGTGGAGGCTCGAGACAAAGAAATTGAAAGACTAAACAGGCTACTGGATGGTGGCAGACCAGTTGAAGCAGTTCTTAGAGAGGGCAAGAAAGACAGTAGTGAGAGAGTTATTGCACACCTCAATGTTCAGGTATTTGCTAACAAACCTCCCCTGGCAAATTAAAAATGATTCAATCGAATGAATTGTAAAAGTTCTTTGAAGTGAGGGTAATCAATTAAAACTGTTACTTATTATTATTTAGTTTAAGACACTTATTTGTTTGTGGGGGAGGCTTTTTAGTTGGAATTTTACAGTCATGTAATCTTGAGTTTTTTCATCCAGTATCTATCTCTCCTTTTCTGTTCAACAGGTTGATTATTTACAACAAGCCAATCATGATTTAGAAAAGCAATTAAAAGATACAATAGACCAGCATGTTGATGCCACCAAGCGAGCAAATGAGCTTGAAGCAAAGAATGCTGAACTTCTTCTTGAGCTCAAAGATATTGGAAGAATGTCTAAGCGTGTGGAAGAGGACAGGGAGAGAGATATCATTATTGTACAGTCAGAGCTGGCAGAGACTAAGGTTTGCAAAACACTACAGAAACAACTCCTTTACTGACTCTTTTGATGTTGGTCGCAATTAGGTATCTGACTTACTTGGTGATAAGGATTTTTCTTTCTACAGTCTCTTCTTCAAAGCCTTCAACACCAAGAAGGTATTAATAGAACAGAGATGCAAGAACTAAGAAAGGTGAGGATATGCTGTGAATAGTGGACCCTTGTGTTTTCTAACCCTTGTCAATCTTCTCTCCAACACCGGACACCTAAGGTCTTCTTCCTACCCCACGGTGTTAGAAACGGGTAAGATTTCAGAAACAGAGACTGTGGAAGAGGTTTCCCATTCCCCAAGGGTGTATTCTATCTCAAATGTGTGAGGATGCTGATTGAAACATTTGTTGTAAACCCTAATAATGGTCTGCCTGCAGTTATTATTCTTTTATGGAATGGTACATTTATAGGAAAGGAAACTCTCCCAAAGGTTACAGAGTATCCTGTACAGTAGGTGTAAAGGGGAGGGAGAGCAAAAGAGGGGAAGGAAAAACTGGGCTGATAGCCATTTTCTCCCTCTGCCCTTTTTTCACCTCTTCGCCTCACCATTTGCCCCTGTAACACACTGGCTAAGGTGAGAATTACTCTTAGAAGTAAAATACCAGACCGCCTGCGGTATGTCTGACAAGGATTATTCCTTTTCAGTGCTTTAAGTTAATACCTTAAAGGCTAACAGACGATGTCTTTTCTAACTATGGTTCCTTTTAGATTTAAACACCCAAGTGGGTTAACCTAGGATTTCATTCGTGCACAACTAAGTTTCCTTCCCTCCCCGCCCCTAGCAGGCCTGAAGGCAAGATCAGGGATAACCTCAATGGGCGTGGTCGAACCATTCTTCCTACTACCGCGCCTTCAGTCTAGTGGTAATGGACCACTTTGACGATGTCACGTAAAGTAACAATATTTCTTATTTTTCATACAAACAATTGTGTTTTGTTTGTATAAAAAATACGAAAAATTTTTATTTTGCGTGATGTCGTCAAAGTGATTCATATGTTTGGTTTTGTTTAATTCAGGAGCGTCAACACCTTATGGAGGAAAATGAACGCCTGGCAGCGCTGATGGAGAACGCTGAACACGATGTCAGACACGTCACCGAGTTGCTGGACAAATCAGATAAGGAGAAGAAACGTCTTTCAGAAAGAAACGCACAACTCACGATCAATGGTATGCATTAATTGGGTTTGTCGTATCCCTAGTTTAAAGTGTAACAACAAGTGGGGCTTACGCAAGGCACCTCTGTGGCGTGGAAATTTCGTTCGGTAGCGTGAGGTAGTCTCTTTGGAACAGCTTACCCTGTAACATTAGAGAGTCTGGTTCATTAAATCAATTTAAACGCCTTCTCTATCATAATTTTTAAACACGCGGCGTTCATAGAAATCAGGTTTATAGGTAGCATATTGTTGTAAGTTAATATAATATTAGGATTAGGATTTTCGGTCTTTAGGATCTTAGACATCTTATTGGAATTTGTTGTACCTGATGAATTTTTTACAGTTATAAATAATAATTAATGATTAATGATTAATACCTTACCGCACAGACACGCGAAAACTTATATGTCTTTTTCTTGACTTAAGAGAGATCCCGCGAAAACGTGTAAGCTCTGAACACACGACAAAAGACGCGCGTGGAAGTTCATATGAGTCTTTCAGTTTCAATAGACAACGATAACAGAGTCATAACCTGATTTCAAAGGATGAATAAGTCACAGCCGAATCGGCTGTAATTTATTCAAAATCAGCTAGGTTTACGTTATTGTAGTGGACGTACGGATGTACTTTAGTGCTAAATTATCGGATTTCAGAGCGTGAACTTGTCATGGATCTGGAAAGACTAAAGTTGGCCAAATCTGTGAAGCCCAAGAAAAGCCGAGACAAGGTAATCATGTTGTAAACTGAAAGAGTTGCACGGTTTGCGATTAACTAGAGTGAAGGTGCCTGGAAGTAAAACAAACATTTTTGTTGATTTTTTAGTCTCCATCCAAGATAGAGACGCTTGTGAAAACATTGGAAAAAGAGAGAGATTATTATAAAGGAGAGTGTGAAACACTTCAAGACATGATGAGAAAGCGCCTTACAGCCACAGGGTCACCAACAACTAAGCGAAAAGGAAGAAGTAAAGGGAAGGTAAATGCATCACCATAGTGATACCGTAACCGGGATATTTCGGTACATCTTCGTGGGCTTACCCGAATGGTTATTGATTTTTTTCCGAACATTCGGAATGTGGCCAGAAAAATCGTCAGCTGATTACACATTTATAGTTTGAACTTCTCCGTTCTATGTCCATCTTTGCCATTTGTGTTCATTTGTAGAGGGTAGGTCACCTGGAAAGCATGACACAGCTGCTACAGGAAGAGAGGGACTTTTACAAACGAGAATGCGAGCTGCTTAGAAACATGAAAGAGAAGAGCGCCTTGATGTCGCCTCCAACAAGAGAGAGGGTAATACACAAGAACAGTTGCTAAGGGTCCTGAAAATCCTGGAACGAAATTGTTAGAATTTCAGCAAAGGATTTTCCAGGACTGGAGCGTTCTTGACAATTTTTAGTAGGAGGTCGCCTAGAAATCTGTAAACCCAAGTGAAAGACATCGAGGAGCAGCCAGATAGGGAGATTCAACAACTGAAAAAAGTTAATGTACATCATAAGTGACCAAAAAAAAACTGCTTTGAAAAGACCTGGGCCCGTACAAATAGTCCTGGCAGTTTGTTTCTGATTAAGGTTACGAAGCTTGCGAACGGGAAAACTGTGTCCGTGAAAAAATGTCCTTTCATGGAAAAAGGGATCTTTTACATGTACCGGATGTGGCTACCTTAACAACCGATATTGTTCGCGATCATCGATGTTTTTTTCAGGTAACCCCAGTATCGATTGTAGCAAAGAATTCGTTTCCCTTGGTGCTTGTATAGCCTCTGGTCTTTGCACTCGGTCTGCTTGCTCTTGCAACTACATTGGCAGTCAAAACCAGCCACACGGCATCGTCTTTCGTGTCTTTACAAGGATGTTTAACACTATCTTATATTAGTACTGTGTATACTAAAACAGTGAATGGCGTTTTTCGCGCGCTCTGATTGGCTACTCAAACTTGGGATAGTTAACAATTATTCACCGAAGTGGAGGTTAATATCCACCACTTTCATCGACGCTGAGGTGAATATTGAGGTGAATTGTTTTAGTATATGCCATACAAGCTGAATAACTAGCGTTTATTTAAATAATTTCCTCTTCAGAAACCGAAAAGGATGCCGTTTTGTTCCTCTTCGGCTGCTCGGAGGTGAATAGTACTTTTCTAATCACCTCGGAGTTAACCAATCAGAACGTGTAAATAGCATTATTCACTTGTCTGGTATATACTGAGCAACTAGCGCGAAATCGGTAGTGTTGACAGGAAAAATGAGTTCAAAGTTCAAAATCATCATTTTTGAGCTCTATTAGATTATCTCCCAATTTTTCAGCGAAGTGCATTTTCGAAGCGGCAGAAGCGGCGTGTCCACCGACACTTAAAACCTAGCTAATTTGCTTGTTATGTTAGGTATCACGTGACAGCCCAAATGAAACGAATCGCTTGAGAAGAGAAAGAGACGAACTACAGTCCCTAGTGGAAAAGTTTGAAAAACATCTCACAGAGGTGAGGAAAATTCTGCATAGCAAATGAGTGGTTATAGATGAGTACTAAGACTAAGACAACTTACAGGTAAAGCTCGATAATGTAGAGAGCTCGCGGTAGATGCTGCTGGTTTACACGAGAATAAGGCTGCAACTGAGAAAAAAACTTCTGAGTCTCGTCGGATGAAATGTTAAGAACAGTGTGTATTTTCCCCTTTTTTGGACGCCCCACGCTTCTCGAGTTCGCAACTTCAGACTACTGGGCTACAGGGACATTTGACGCGGGCAAGGCCTTCTGTGTCACGTGTCCTCACTGCATTCTACCAAAGTGCCTCGTGTTATAACAGAGAAATATTGTAAATGTCGTGCATGAAGTAAGAAATATGTAGACCTGTCTTGAGTATGGTGCAAAGGAGAAATGTGAGTTTTCAACGGGAATCGAGCTCTTGAACGTCCTTTACAACAAACGGACACTTCAACCAATGCCGGAATACTGAAAAAGATACCTCATCTTGTATCGATCTAATTTCAGATTGTCTCAAGAGTATTCAAAAGTTTGTTCTTGCTTGACTTAGATCCAGGAGAACGTGAAGACGTTAACCCAGGACAGGGACAACATTCAGCTGCTCTATGAACAAGCCACGGATGAAATCCAGAGATTACGCCGTCAGGTGTCTCAAGCCCGGTCCCCTTCACCTTCCCGCGCTGCTTCGGCTGTTTTAGCCCGGGTGGAGGCTGAGAGGGACTCGGCTCTAGCGGATGTTAGAAGAAGCAATCTACAGCTTGATAATTTGGAAGATAAGATCAAGGTTTGTGGTGGAATGCTTGAAAACAAAATATATAAACACTTTGCTTGAACATTCAGAAGTGACTTCTTGGTGATGTGAGATTAGAAGATGGATCTGCACGAGGTATTAAGTAGGTGTCAAGTATGAGTAAAGTAATTCTTCTCAATGTTATTTATTTAGGCAACCACGGAAAGCAGTATTCAAGAGCGAAGACGTTACGAAGATAAAATACAGAGACTGGAAACCATGTTAGAGAAGGTAGCAATATTCTATGCTCCTGTGGTGACGTATTCTTCACGTGTTGTAGACATCTCCAGTGCTCGTCGTAGGCGTTAGCTTATTTTATTTAATGGATGCTGTAAACCTTGTCTTTTGGTTGGTCTAGAGGTGTGTGCAATTAAAGTATAACCGCGCAAATGACGTCATGAGTCAAAGAAAGGAAAAAACAATGTATTAAATAAATTCCATTTGTCAGTGCGTTTGACAACGCATGGAGGACATCAAAACGTTGTAAGAACATCAGTGTCCTGCCAAATGGAATCTATTTGTTAAATGTGTAATCGAAACTCAACCTTCTACTAGGTTGAGGCAGACAGAAACGAGCTTCATTCCCGAGTGACGTCACTTAAAAACATGGTGTCCAATCTGGAGGACCAGTTGAAACAGAATACTGCCCAGCTCTCCATGGCAAAGGACTCGGCCCTGGAACTTGAAGCCGAGGTCAGCAAAATACAGTTGAACGCTGATCAAGCTCAACGCACAGCCGATGACATGGAAAGGAGACTGAATAGGAGAGCGGGTGAACTTCAGGCGTCTGAAGAGAAGTGTGCTCAACTGGAGCGAAAAATAGGTAATCTTTTTTCCTTGGCTTTTATCGTTTTTCACCGCAAGTATTATATCTTTATGTTTCCAAGCTGATGGGTTTTGTGTCATATGATCACTGAAATCATGGGAATTTTATCCACCACTGAGACAGGTGTACGATTGGTAAGAAAAAAAGAAGGATTTTATTCAGGAAAATGTCTCTGTTACTGAGTCCAATGGTGACCACACACGCGTCTCTCTTAGTACGTTAAGTCGAAGGTACTGTCCTCACTTCTTCAGCTTAGTTGCCCCTAACATCCGGCATGCCGACAGAATTAACCGGCTACTTGTTTCAATTTTTGTTGTTGTTTTAACCGGCGATCACTTAAGCCTTTTACCGGCTACAATTTCCAATTCTGCAACCTACTTAAAATTGTATAGACTTCAGGATGTTTCGTCTCTAAAGCTCATGGATTTTTCGTCCATAGGAGCATTACCAAATAGTTTGTACCGTCTCAAACCATCTGAATATGGATTTTTTGCCAACAGCTTTTTCGATTGGCATAAATCTGAGGATTGGTATCAATAATATTATCACTGTTAATGATTCATAAAAGTTCCGGTTCTGGTGAACTAAAAGCACCACTTAAGTGTGGACAAAGACAAAGGTTTCAAAGAGAGGAGAACATGTTGAAAAAAAAAGGAATATAATAGTTTTGAATTTCGTGAAAAATCTTATTAATCATCATAGCATTTGAGAAAAAAATAACCTCTGGGCGAATGCCAGACACACCCACCCTCTGAACTCACCTGGGGTAGGGGTTCAACCCGTCACGTCTTAACTGTGACCACCATCTGACTTCGCCTTACCATTTCACTAGTTCATCAAGCATACAGAGCATGAGAATACAGGAAATGATCACCAGAGATCAGCTGAGTTAACGTTTATACAAATTCTCCCTACATGTAACATACGGAATAAGTGAGAACTGTTAGGAGAATAAATATCTTGATATGTTGTTATGTTAGAGGATATTGAAAAGAGGAACGCTGAGCAGAGTATGGAGACTGCTGAGATAAAAGCAACAGTGAAATCTCTGGACCGAGAGCGAGATGATTTGCAACAACAAGTAGACGAGAAAACGGAGGAAATGATTAACCTGGAGGCAAAGAAAATACAACTGGTATGTTTACAGTACATTGTACTTGAATGGTCACAGTTGAGAAGCACCTTGTGGAGCATTCATCTACAGACGCAAGAGTTACACCCACCTTGTACAGCAAAATAAACAGCACCACAGGGTACTCATTACATTTCTAAGTAGGAAGCTCTTCAGCAAAGCCAGAAGAAACAAAACAAAGAAAAGAAAAGCGACTTAAACACAAAGCGGCGATCAATCTCCGAGTGTCGCCCTCTATTGAGAACCCTGGCACCACGGGAAAGTATTGCTTAGTCGCTTTCATTTGAATGGCCACACTTTAGGATTTCATCCACAGACTCAAAACTTAGAACCACCTTGTACAGCATAATAAACAGCAAAGTTAGTTTTCATTCAAATGGTCACACCTTAGGCTTTCATGCATAGCATAATAAAATCACCACACGGGAAAGTACTGCATTAGCTTGAACTTAATTAAATGTTCGCGCCTTGCACACTACTATAAACAGTACTGCAGCCAAGTACTTTTCAGCAGCTTTCATGTGAATGCATGGCCACACTTAGGATTTCATCCCCTAACTGTATATCCTGCGAGAGTATCCGGTTTTCTCGGCTCTAGGTTATTTCCCGGCGAGTGAAACAAGAGCCGAAAAAACCAGATGCTTTTGCAGGCAACAAACTGTACTGCTTGGCAACCCTTTCATTTGAATTGCCACACTTAGGATTCCAAGAGGGTCAGAAGTTAACACCACGCACAGAATACCATTAAACACCCTTACAGTTTTTTGGCCCGTGTGCTTTTCATTGTCATTACCTGTTTTTAAAAGCGATGGTTTGACTGCTCATTTCAGTGTGGCAATTTTGTTGTCGTTTCACTGTGAAATAAATCCAGAGATTCTTCGATTTTGTGTCTTCATTGATGACGTAAAAAGGGAAAACAATCACGTTTAAAGTATAATTATACACAAAAAGGTATATTGCATTGACAGGATTGAAAGAAATACTGCAGATATAAGAAATAATAAAGGGTAAATCTCTCCGAAAGATGCAATGGAGGAAGGTGTAACTGAGTTAGTGTGTAAATAATGACTATACCCTGAAAAATGTGGCGTGCCCTTCTCGGCGACAACAACATGCGAACATTTTGCAAGACTCCTCTAAAAAAGTAAACAAACTCTTTGCAAATAAAGTCGAACAATGCTCCTTTTGATTTTTGGCGTACGCTTTGTTTACTTTTTCTAGAAGGAACGCGGAATTCTTAATAAGACAAAACTAGCAGATGCTTCCGTTGAAATATATACATATATTTTTTTTTTCACGCTGTTTTCGTCAATTTGCAAATGCTGAGGAAATCAAGATTTAGGGAGACAGAAATTTCTCAGGAAAGACTATCAGATCGTAAGAAATTGTTTTCAATTTCTTTGCCGTACTGCTACTGGTGCTAGTCATTTCGCACGGCAAGTAAATCTTTCAGATATAGACTTGTTCTGTAAGCGTGTTTTGGAGATTTTGTTTCGCCCTTCTACGCCACAATGGCTTGGCTTGCGGCGCTTCACTCGTTGAATTATTTGAAAACATTTGTTGAAGGCGATGAGGTGAGAGTAGCATATATGGCCATAATCTTTATCATTCCTTAATCCGCGTCTGGAATTATGTTAATTCCCATTCGAGTACTCGGCAATAGACCATAGCATCAGTTTGTTTTGGTTGCCTCAGTTTTATATTTACATCATTTACTGAAATTTAATAGATTTGTCAGTTCTTTTGGTTACAGTGTGTTAAATATTGTGTATTTCAGATACCTTTTTGGTGTGCAACTCGTCCTTTGCGAGTATTCGTGTCGTAAACTAAATTATAACATCTTTACTCGCTTTACATTGTTCCTACATGTAATAATATAGACAGGTTTGCAAGCGATGTCACGATAATATTCATGCTATATTAAAGTGAGTCTTTCGGACCAAACGAAACACTTCACTTGTTGTTCGGTGGCGTTGTCACCATAAGCGAAGCACCCCTGTTCGCTGCAGTTTAGGCTTGATTTATATTGTCAAGTCATGTTTATTCGCCTTCTCTTTCTTTTCTTTTCTTTTTTTCTTGTTCTCTCTCTCTCTCTTTCTTTCTTTCTTCCCTTTCGGCTCGCTCGCGCTTCGCACTCGCCGACTTCCGCTCGCCTCAATTTCCGCTCGCTCACGAGATCTTCGATCGAAAGAAAGAGGGATTGCTCGCAGTCTAATAACGTCTTTAAATTACTAATAGCATGATTTATTTACCGGTAGGAAAAAGCAGAAAGCGAGCTTAAGATGAACATGGAAGACGTTGAGGCCCGACTCAGGTATTCTGAATTTCAGTTGATGCAATGTAATCTTTCCCGCATTATTTTTATATAGAGTTTATTTGAAACTAACGTCTTTAGTAAAGTGTTGGAAAAATGTTTTGCCTTCCTGGTGATGAAATCTAAGATGGCAGATGCCCCTTGTCTGCCATCTTTGATACCGTAAAGACTCTGACACCAAGGTTGGTTATCAAGCTACACAAACTTAGAAAAGGAAAAAACGGGAAATACTTCGAGTACCGGAGACAATAGGGTAGCTATTGTTTGTGAGTCATTCTATTTTGGCCTGGTGTTGTTTCTCGGCTTTGGTTCCTTTTGTTTTAAATCATCTTTGTCTTCTACACGTAATAAATGCCGAAAAATCCCAGGATATGAAAGCGATATCTTCAAAGATTATGGGCAAAAGAAAATGGCTTTACTTGTTCATCTCACCAATAGTCACACGTTAGAACAAGGAGGTCTGAAGGACAGGGAAATAAAGAGCTTGAGGCGGCAGTTAGATTCCAGAGACGACGAGTTGGCTGAAATGACGCGGGGCAGAGAAGTGGCTTTGAAAGAAAACAGGCGACTGCAAACGGATCTAAACACCATGACCGAGGAACATCAAGTATGTAAAGAAAACGTAGCCGAGACTACACATCCTCATTTATGATTTCTTTACAGGGAAATCGAGACAAAAATGTTCAATAGCTTGATACGATTTTCAAAACAACAGCTAATCTCCGCTCGACTTTGCAGTCTATTCGTCAGCCGGTTTGGATGTCTGGTGTAGGGGGGGGGGGGTACGAGAGGAACGTTTCGATGTCCCCTCCCTGCAGGGTTGAGTTCAAAGTCCGGCTGCTAATCCTGGTTTAACCATGTTCAAAACCTAACCATTGCCACGGCGGTTAACTGGGATTAGTGCTAACAACACTGAACTCGGTCTGGGTCAATAGATCGTTTTCACATCACGTTACGGCGGCCATGTTGGTGCACAAAAACAAAGGGATGGCGGCCATGTTGGTGGACAAGGCTAACCCTCGCTTAAAACTGTTATCAACGACAAATGGACTAGAGATAATTGCCTGGCAAAAATTTCATGAAACATGAATGGCTTTCGTTTCTTCAGGCGCTAAGATTACACAAGCCTCATGGGGGCTCTAACAGTTTTGTTCTCGAACATTATTTCGGTAGTCAATCCATCAGCAGTTACAGGAGGCTTTGGAAGAACAAGAAAGTCTCAAGGTACAAACAGCTGAGTACGCCAGACAAGTGGCACGGGTTGAGGAACTCCTGGCTCAAAAGGTAAGTCACTGCACTTTATGCCCGGGACTTTATGTCCGTCAAGTCCTTGACTGTCAAAAACTGGCATGTCACAATAGTGACATTTTTGCGTGCGTTATTAATCAGAGTATAGGCGCCGTCTCTTCAAGGAATCAGCAAGGAGATAACCAGCAATCCTGTTTTTTAGACATTTCACACATTTCACACATTTTAACTTAGTAATAATAATGACTTTATTTAAGTCTCAAATCTTTTTAGCTGAGCACAGGTGCTCTACTAATAGTTGGGGAGACTGTAAATCAACTCAAATCATATCAAATGTTGGTTTTTTAAAGCAGGGGTTTCAGTAAAATTTGAAGTAGGTAGCTGGTTAAACAAGAGTAACCGACTTTACTTTAACTTAATTTCAAAGAATCTTCCTTTAATTACTTCAATTTAGGGGGAAAAGTAGGCGACTTCTTTAAGCGAAGTAGCCGACGCTCTTCGTCGGCCGTCGGTGCGTATTGAAAGCACTGTTGAAGAGAGGGGAAAACCGGAGTATCCGGAGAAAAACCTCTCGGAGAAGAGTAGAGAACCAACAAACTCAGCCCACTTATGCCGCCGAACCCGGGACACATTAGTGGAAGGCGAGCGCTCTCACCACTGCGCCAGCCCTTCCACCTTTAGCACCGGCGACAAGCTCTTGTTCTCGCGCTTGACACAAAATCGCATGTTTTCCCCCACTTTTAGAGAGTTGCTTAATTTCCCGTTCTTGACGGTTAGCGGGTAGCCTCTTGTTACAGAAGCTTCACAGGCACTTCGTTCGTTTAAGTATTCATTCAGTTTTCGTTTTGTCGGTCTCTCGCGTACAAAAACGCGTTCCCTAGTTTTCCCATCTATCTTTAAACGATCGGTATAGCTTTCGAAGAACCTCTTTTGTAAATTTTCTCGTAATCTTTGAATGATACTATAGTGTAACGTATATTGAGAATACTCGCTGGACCTTAAATATCAGGACCAGGAAAAAGAGGAGATACTGGAGCAGTACCAAATGCTGACCGGAGAGACAGAGAGGCTTGTAACTGAATCCAAGATGTCGGCTGGAAAGGTGGCGAACTATCACATGGAACTTATGCAGAAACAAAGATCGGAGATAGAACTCGGCGATAAAATCAGGCGACTTGAAAGTGAAATTGTGCAGGTAAGTTCGAATCTTTTGAAACTAGAAGAAAATGATTGTTTAAAAAAATTTTGCATCATAAATAGGAATGATCAACCTAGTTGACAATAAATCGATACAGTTTATAAGTAAAGCAATAAAAATAATCTGTTAGTAGGTGAACTGCTACATTTGGTTACCCCTCTGTGAACAAGTCAGCGGTTGTAATCACATCGTTACTTTAAATTTTGTTTTTGCTTTTTTCGTTTCCTTTGACTAAAGTCGAGAACAAAATAATTATAATGTAGAGCACTTTTGATGGGATGTCTGTGGAGATCTAAAAAGCGATAAAGTAAAGTTTCACTTTATTGGTAACAAAGTTATGTTTTATTTGTTTTGTTTGTAAGGTGAGAGAATCACTTGCAAATAAACGGCAACAGATCGTTGGAAGTGAGGTTGTGGATCCGCAAATATGTTCTGCAGGATTCCGTAGATAGGGCGAAGAATCTGTCTAATACTGTAAATTATACTTAGATTTTAAAAGTTGTTTTAACCTTATAAAGCGTTTAAGACGAGGCTAAATTGTTGTAAGCTGGTCCTGAAGCCCTTTTTCTACGAGCCTTTATCACAAAAAATTAGTAAAAGTATAACGTAAAATTAAATGACACTTTTAAGACGCTTTTTCTTATGACTGTTTTTTCGTTTTTGGTTAACTTTAAATTAAAATCTTATTTAGTCCAAAGTACCCCATTATAATAAATTAACAATTGTTTGTTAACGTAAAGGTATTCGAAGTTGATCAATAATGCAGGGGCGTAGCTACCTGTAAGCACGGTAAGCACATGCGTACCTGAAAAAATTGAAAATAAAAAATGAAATAAAAGAAATTAAAAAAATGCATAAAAAAGCAAATAAATTAAAGATAACTATTTCAGTAAAAAGCACAATTTGCTTTCATTCATTTAACTCTGGCTGTTTTTTTTTTTTTAAATCAGTGGTGTTGATAAATCAACAGACGGTATTTTTCCACACCAAATTGGAATAGGGGGTGGGGGGAAGAGATTTGGAAAATTGTGCGTACCAGTGGAAAAATCCTGGCTACGCCCCTGTAATGGGTCTTAAACGTAATGCAAGTTAAATAACAGCGTGGTTCATAACCTAAGAATACGTTTAATTTTCAAATAAGGTTAATCAAAACAATTGTGGGATTGCTTAATGTCGAGACATTTTGACAAAGAAGACCTAATAATAGAATGTAAAGAAAGCTACTGGTAGCATCAACTTGTAAGTACTGAATTATTTAAAAAAAGAAAGCTATATCAATGTTTCCAACCACATATATCTGTATCAAAAGGCAAGACCCAGTATTTGATAACAGAAATGAAACTTCCACCTCAGTTGCAGAAATTAACGCTAAAAGAAGTAAATCTTCGCGATGTTAACAACGCAACAATGTTTTCTTTCAAGAAACATTTTGCTACTATTCCTTTACTTCGACAAATGACAAATATTTATTCCTTAATTTTTCTGTTAGGCATTTACGATTTTCAATGATTTAACGAAACAAGAATTACTAATCGTTCATCGATCCGGCTTACGGGAATTTTTAAAATATTGATAAGTAATTTTAGGGGAAGAAAAGTTGTCGTTTAACGTAAAAGTTAACTGGTTTAAAAATAGATTAACCTAAGGGTAATTAAAAATAAAGATTCTTTCATAACAATTCAGGAAGCCGTTAGAGTGTTTCCTTCTTGTGCGTAGAAACGACGTGGTTATAATTACCCAAATGGCTTTAGGTAATAGCACTTGAAGATGTCGAAGGAATTAAAAAACTAGGGTTCGTTGTTTGCCAGTCACACGAAATCGCCAGTTCTATTTCCCTTTGATTTCCATGTTTTTTTTTTCAATCGAATCCCAGCAATGAAATCCCATCGTGGTGGATTTCCGGTCAAGTAATGTCTGCCGGCATTTGAAATTTTCTCGACTTTCCTCCTTCAGGAAACATTTAACAGTGTTCAGCTTTCTCCGGAAACGTAAGCTTAAACGCCATCTTCAGAAAAGTCATGGAAAATAATTGAAACACTTAAAAGAGTGCTTAAATCTTAGCGGATCTCGAAAAGGAAATATTCTTGGTATTGGAAAATTGTCTTCCCTTAATGGACATATCACTCAGGGTACCCTACACAGCGAGGCTTGTTTCGGTGACTCAATCCACATTACTTGAGTATCTGGTGTTGACTTTTGATTCTGTTGTCTGCAGTTTTGATAACATGGTGTTTTACGGAGACGCTGCTTCCAAAAATATCATCCGTTGACCCACGCACGATGCGGTTATTGAAGTAATATATCAAACACGAGAGAGTGTTTCATCGGGATATCCAAACACCAAGAAGAGAGTTGAAAATACGACGCGCAGCGGAGTATTTTTAACGGAATTCGAGGTGTTTGGATGGCCAATGAAACACTGTCTCTCGTGTTTGATATATCTTCTCAACTGAAACAAAAACTAAGGAATTAACGGAGAAGTAAAATCGTCAAAATCTATGCTAATTAAGACCGGGTATCCAAACACCCTTCACGGTTGTGATTTCCTTTGTTTTAACTTCATGAATTATTAATGAGTTTGAGAAGATGTATTTGAATCTTCCTTACTAGAAACGTTCTTTCCTGTTTTGCTTTCTTCAAGCAAATTTTGCATCCGCCTTAACATTTGTGTCACCTGTCCTAGTAAATGGGTAAACATTCTGGGCCAAGTTGCTCGAAACATGGTTAGCGCTAATCACCCAGGTTCAATACCAACCTCGTTCCCAGGGTCTCTCCTCTTCCCTTCTCCAGGGGAAGGGAAGAGGAGAGACCCTGGGAACGAGGTTGATTCAATACCAGGACAACCTATAGGTTTTAATACAATGTAACCGATGGTTAGCGCTAACTATGCTTCGAGCAACTCGGCTTTAAGAAAGTGAATATCCACACCATGTGTCCACAACAATGCTGCCTCCAAGCTACATTCAACATCAGATAGACTTAAATTATTTCTTTCCCAGTGGACAACTCGGTCAAGTGGTCATTTTCTTACATACGAGTGTATTTTTTCCGTTGGATGGCAATTAAAAGCACTTTTTTCAACTGAGTCTTGAAAGCAAAGCTTGCGTCACTTTCTGGACCAACGAAAAGAAAATCCAACGTCACTTGTATTTGCCTCCACGCGTGCTTTCCGACTGTGCTGTTTGTGGATGTCAGCGGCCAGAGTAATTAGGAGCCGTTCACTTTTATGGGGTGGGGGGGGGGGGGGGTCAGATTTGGAGGAGTGTCATGATTTGCAAATTGTATACCCCACCCCCGCTTACCAGACCAGTTTTGGTCACATACCCCCCCCCCCCCCCCCCCTCAAAGAGAAAGATCTTGCAAATAGGAATGCAGATCAGATCAGCGCATTCTTGAATAAGCCTGGCAGATGTCTTGTCAAGAAGACCTGTTGCTTTCGATTTGCTAAGCTTATTCAAGAGAGAAAGAACTTGATTGCTGTTACAAAACAGGGATCCGGGCTCGTCCCTTAGTATGCATACGTTGTGTAATTTTGATTGTTCATTATCCATTCAGTATAGCGCATCACATGAAGCGTATGAGATCCAAGTCACCAATCTGACCAGATCACTTGCCCAGATGGAGGAGCAGCTCAGGCTGGCAAATGAGGACAGGGTGAGTGGTTGCTAAGGTGCGACTGAAGAATGTCGCATCATCAATCACTCAACAACATTTACCGGTTTTGGTTGGTTGAGAGTAGTACAATTAAACCCAAATTGTCCTCTGTAGAAGTACCTATTGAGTTTCCACGGCAACGGCAGTGAGCACACCCAAACGTGGTAAATTTGGACGTGTTTACGGGTGCAACTGGACGAGACGAGTCGAATGTGCAATAAATTACAAATTGCGCGACCTCATACAATTCGCAGTTCTTTTGGGCGAACTATAAATAAAATATCGCACGACCGTTTTGTACAATTCCTGAGAAATAAGCAGTCTGCATTGTTCATGAATACATTTTCATTTTGAGTAAGAAAAGTTAAAAGCGAAAGACAAGAAGTGATATGAATGTGGGCTCCTGGTATTGGAAACCGCAAAAGGTTTCGCTTTTGCTAAGGAGAAATTCAGTCAAAGGAAATAAAATACGTAATCTAAGATGGATATTCCCGTTTTTCTTACTCTTTATGGCACCTTATTTTTCACAGGAAAATATGATGCAAGATCTCACTGCCGTCAGGGAACTGTGCATGAAACTCGATCAGACGCGGGAATCACTCTCCAGACAACTGGCTGTGAAATCTTTAGATCACGAGCAGGTTGGATTACAACACTATCACGAAGACTGTTGCAATATTGTAACCATATTGGAACAATACAGTGAAATAATGACATAACATGACAGCCACAACGCGTCTCCAGTGCAAAGATAAAAAGAATAATGCAACCACATAACACTTGTGTATCATATTAACAATACTTAACACCACAGCTTTTGCGATAGCAAATGTAATAAAACAAGCACTATCGTTTGCTATTTGCTATATGTATAGCCACAGCTATTGCTATTGTAAACGAGAGTGCTACTTGGAGATGAGATTTTCTTCACGGTTGACTGACATGTTACTGACTGACTGAATGGCTGACTGACCGCCCGACTGACTGACAGATTGCTTGATTCCTTCATTCATTGATTTTATTGATTTTATTTCGTTTCAGGTACGTGAGTTACTTGAAGATGCGAAGACCGAGACTGAAACTTTGAGGCAAAAGGTTTGTCATAAAATTTTCCATAAACACGTACACGAATAAGGAATTTGCCGAGGAAGAGACACGCCCTGCGTAGCACTTGATGTGGAATGTTTGGCACTGGGTGTCCATCACGTGTGCCTGCATGAACGCGATCAAGATTTTTTCGCTTATTTTTTCAGGTGTTTTCCGAAAAAGAAACTGTTCGAAGTCTAGAGGGGGTTTTGGCAAAACAAAGAGAAAAAGAATATGTTGGAAGGAAGTCACTGGAAACCACGATCGAAGAAGTGGATAGATTAAAAGACAGATTGGCTAGGACAGATCAGGAAAAGTAAGTTGAATATTCGTTGTAACAGGCCACGAGTGTTCCCTTCTCTTCAAATCAAATCAATTAAGCTTGTTAGCGTGAGGAGTGGCTGCCCAATCTCCCAAGCCAGGGGCTCATGTATTAAAGGATTTTTTGGCGGAGAGGGGAAAACCGGAGTACCCGGAGAAAAAACCTCTCGGGGCTAAGAAGTGAACCAACAACAAACTCAACCCACATTTGACGTCGAATGGTGGAAGGCGAGTGCTGCCACCACTGCGCCATCCCTGTTCCGATGGTGATGGCAAAAAACTGTTCATGTCATATTCCATTAAAAGCGCAAAGAATAGCTTGTCTGTCATTCACCGAGATTTTGAGATTGGTGCAGAATACGTCTTTTTCTTCGAAATTCAAGGGGGGAAGGGGGGGAGACGCAAATCGCGAGAAGCACCAAACACCACGTCCTTGCTCGCCCCAGACAAGCACTGCACGTTAGTTTAAAAACCTCGTACGGTTTCGCACTACATGGTGGGGTAATCTTTAGCTCGTCAGGCTTCTCAGAAATGAATAACCCGCTGGCATGCATGATACCCTAATAAATTTTTCCCTTTTAGTGATAAATAATTAAGTAATCGCATGTTTCCTCGTAACATTTAGGATTTATCATCACTTGTGTTTTCAGATGTTACTGAACGCCTGATGATTAATCCTTAATTTAAATCGACCCCATGCGAATACCTAAAAGCAAATTTTGCGCTCTGCGCTTAAGGTGAAGTGACGTGAACTCAAAACTTAAGGGCGAAATGGTTGGGGTATCTCTATTGAAGAGTAATAAAACTGGAAAAACTTGGCGTCTTGAAGGGATGCAAAACATTGGTCGCCGTCTTATACTTTGTCTTTTTCTGTAGAACCTATCAACGTCAGGAAGTCGACACATTACGTAAGGCTTCAACCAGGCTTGAGGATGAAGTGACCAAGCTCAAAAAACAACTGGCAAATGAAAAGTTTGAAAGGTAAACTAACAGAATAATTAGCGCAATGGCATGACACGAGCCTGTTTCAACCTAAACCACTTCACTCAAAAATAGAGGTCGGCTTGCCAAATTGGCTGGAACTCACGAGGATTTTCGAATACGTTAAATTTAATTTGGTTTAATGCTTTGCTACCGGATCGAGAAAAGTAATAATCCAAAAAGAAGTTCTTAAGAACCCGGCTTAACGTCCTGTTATGTCTAAGGTGAAGAATATGTCGCCAACATTGATTTGTTTTCACCCAACCAAATTGTCTGACCTGAAAAAAGGAGCATCATTAACGCAGTATTCGACCGGCAAAGAACGTTTCCAAGCACTAACGTTTTGTAAAAGTAAAAGTAACAGTTGTTCATTTTTTTGCTGCTTGTTTTGTTCCACAGAGAAAAGCTGTTACACGAAACAAGTAGAAGGGATAGAGACATCACGGGATCAGCTTCAAGTAAGATAGCTCTCTCGCGTTAATAGACCTTAATAGAACTGGGGGGCAAACACGTTTAAAATTACAGTAGAAGTAAGGGATTTTGGCCGACTTTGGATACAGCGGTTCAAAGTCGGCCAAAATCCCGTAGATTTACTGTAATTTTAGCCGTGTTTGCCTTGTTAAGATGGCGCCAAAAAACGTGGGAAGGTCTATTTCAAAAACATGCCTTCCAATTAGTAAGCGTTTATTTCAGTGTCGCGTTGCGGAATTTTTACTGTCATTCGGAACGCTTTTATTTTACTCTTTCTAGGAGAATCTCTAACAAGCCGATATTCTCGCAACACAGACCAAAGGCTTCATACATCGTTCAGTAGTGGCGAATTTACGAGACTCAAGCCTAAAGACATGTCATCACCATTGGCGTCCGATCACAGCGATACTGGCAGGAGGGTCATTTCACCCATCCGAAGACGAAGCGACGATGACGTAAGTAATCCGGGAAAACAGCGACTAAAATTCGGTAAAAAGAAAGGTCAAGCCTGCGAGCAAGCGCGAGCGAAGCGAGCTGCGAGAGGATTGGGGCTATTGAGGATTGAAGAGGATTCGCCCCCGCCCATAATAAATCTCGCGTGAGACTTGCTCGTAGGCTAACAAAGATCCGATATGCAGCCAGGGGCTAAGGGTGAATTTCATCGGTCGGTTAACCACAGCGAGAAAAAATTCCGAGTTTCCAAGGGAAGCTTAACCCCTCGACATTCGTTTTGTTGTTAGGATTATTACCACGAGGTGAAATGTGTAGAAAGAGTAATATGAATGACACTTTTCAAGTTCAAGAGCTGCAATGGTTCACAAATGTGAAATGCCCCTGAAGACCTAGGCCTATTTTCTGTGATGGAACGACTTAGTGGTATGCGACAGGCTAACGATTGACTGTGAGCAGTTCCCCAGGATGGGTGCGCGACAGCAAATTTCCCAGCGAGCGAACAAAAGAAAAAACCCTCCAGACCTGCTGAGTCTCGACTTGAATGACTGAAAACAGAGACTCAAAAATGATAACGCTACGATTATAAATAATAAGTCTTTCTATTGCGCAAATTCTAAACTAAGGCTCCTTCAAATGCGGTAGTCGGGATTACAATAATTGTAGACAGTGCTTTGGGCTCGGTAGTCGCAATCGAAAGTCGTAGCGTCTAAATCGGCATTTAAGCGGCTGTTGCTTTGTGTAATTATTCGTGGAGCTTGAATTAGCGTTGCACATAAATCATTACTACCAACACTTCGGTTCACTCTAATGAAGTACATGAAATCCGGAACTTCCTCACCGAATCTCAACATTTTTCTTTCGTAGGACTTCTCAGATGCAAGCTGACGGAAAGTTAAGAGCAAATGGTCTCCAGAGGAGAATTTCCCCTAATCAGGAAAACAAGGGGAGAAACTCAAGTCAGATTTCCGAGCCAGGGTGGCAAAAGATTCTTAACTTAAAATCTTGCTGATGACCGAGGCGTCTGTATGAAATGTTCACGTAGTATTTTGTACATTTACGTTTTCAAAATCCTTCATAAACGGAGGAATTCACCATGTACCATACTTGTACTCTATTAAGATATTTGTGTACATAAGAGTTTATTAGTATACAACTATACGTATTGACACGTTGACACGCCTCTGCAGTTAGTGCCAAAGTGCGCCATTCACGTAAACAAAGAAAGAGACGTAAAACTCGCACAGACTCTGCGTAAACGTCTTCACAGAGTCTTTCAGAAGGCAGCCTGCATTCTAGAAAATGCTCCAAGTCGAGAACTCCTGGAAGATTTCTACGGGGTCAATGGTCATGAGCCAGGCTTTCCAAATCTTTTTTAATTACTCAGTTGGGGTCTTCCATGGGCGTTTGACCTCATGCCCGTCTCTTATCTTGATCAATGGGTCAAAACAACTTTCATCACATTAGATAGATTTGCTACGAATCTTAGTTACAGTTGATACAATGATGAAAGCCATACAACACAAGTGTCCCATTACCGTTCACCTTTGAGAGTTATTCAGATTAAAGTCTTGTTTCAGGATCTCTTCACTCCTGGAAAGAGTTCAGTGTTTTTCAGTCTCTTTTGTCCCCGCTATCAGGATGAAGAAGTAGATAGTGCAGATAGCGTCTACAAAGGACACTGAGTGTTACAATGAGTGTTGTAGGAAATTATTTTACTTTGCTATTAGAGAGAAATAAAATTATCAAAATATCAGACAATCACAAATCACCCTTCTACTCCTTTGTTTCTGTTTAACAGCGGGTGTGAGTAATCCATAATTTTATTTTAATGATCAGTGTAGTAACCATAACATGTTTCCCTGTCCCTCAAAGGTCTCATTCAACTTTGACTAGTGTTTAGTATGTCAATGAAGGTACATGTACCCATTGGCATGAGACAGTTGCACAGGAACACCAAACCTCATGGCTAGACTGTTTTGTATGCAAGAGGTTACCCCATTGGCATGAGTCAGTTGCACAGGAACATCAAGCAGCTGCTACACTAACTAGCCAAGGCTGTTGTAGCAATATTTTAACAGGCATGCCACTGCAACTGACAATGCGGTTTACCCAAACCAGCCATATGCAGACCAAACAAAACAGTTAATACGCAGCTGCACAAAACAAGAAAAAATTCAAACAAACTGGACCAGCAAATATTCAGTCAGCTGTCACCTCTCAGGAACATCTTGCATTGTCATATGCGCTTTATACTCCATTGTTTTTTGGGCCTTAGGTAATTTTCATTCTTCAAAAAGATAGTACATTACACTGACTATTCTGTGGCCATGGTTTCTTCAAACAAAACAAAGAAAGAAATCAAGATGCTGATTGTTAGACCATCCTCAGGGCATATCAACAAAGACAACATTTACTTCCTGATACCTTTTTTAATTCAAACAGAAACAATCTGGACCACCTGTGTCAGCTACTTTTTTCAGCAAACAATTTCCTTATTTGAATGCAGAAGTGATGCAGTGGAAATCCCATAACATTGAAGTAGTCTCCACGAATGGATTTGACCAGTGTTCCACCAATGCCTTGAATGCCATATGTAGGTTGAGTTAAGGACAAATGCAATGGAAATGATTTTTTTTTAATATGTTGATCACTGCTCCCTAACAGTCTAAGAACTACTGAAGTCTGAATTCTAGTAGATCCCAGTAAATTATCTTATGAAATACAGAATATTAAATGGATAAAGGGGGTAGTTCCTAAAGAGACTGGTGCTGCTTTGATGCTTCCTCTGCAATAGCATCTGCAAATGGTTAGACTTTCTACTCTTCTCGGATAAGGGTGATAAAACCAGAGGTCCTGTCTCACAGCACTTGTGTGGGACGTTAAAGAACCCACACACTGATCATAAAGAGTAGGGGACGTAGTCCCCGGTGTGGTGGTCTATCACTCTCTTCTGTTCTGGGGGCACCTATAATCCTACTGTTACAGCGTCTATGACATTGTAAACTGAATGGCTGCCATTTGTGCTGTAAGAGCAGTCTAGCTAAGTCCCCCACAAAGTGTTGTAAAGCGCTAAATAAATACCTATGTATGATGATGATGATGATTATTATTATTATTATTATCGATGGGGGAGCTGTGCTCAAGAATTTTGCCAATACTAAGTGGTTGAGCTGCTAAAATCAGATGGTATTCTGTAAGATTGAACAGCTACCATTCTTCTTTGCAACACACAAAATAATGTATACCACAGGATATCTGTTGAGTGTGCATGAAGAATATTGAGAGTGCCATTATAATATTTGGACATTGTCACAAGGTATTAAATATTATAAAGTTGAATTATTAAAATAACTCTAACAAAAGAAGAGGCTCTCCATTGTTGAGTCAGGTATTCTCTTCTCTATATTTCATTTCCAGTCTTAAGCATAACCATAGCATGTGTCCAAAGTGAGCAACTTCTGGTTGGTAGAACAATGTAGATAAGGGAAGTTAAAATCCTTTTCCAGACGTTACTGATCTGTTTAACCAACTATATTTTGATATTGTGGAACAACTGAAGTCTAACCCTAACTAATGTAGACCTGTAATGCCATTATGGGGAGTTGGGTTGGTCCAGTGGTGAGAGCACTCACCTTCCACCAATGTGTCCGGGGTTCAGTTCCCGGACTTGGTGTCATTAGTGGGCTGAGTTTGTTGGTTCTCTACTCTGCTCCGAGCGGTTTTTCTCCGGGTACTCCAGTTTTCCCCTCTCTCCAAAAACCAACAACTGATTTGATTTGGTTTGATTTGAGAATTGTAAAGATTTCAAATTGTAAAGCTTATCATTGTAAGGCTCATTTGATTATATTCACATGCTAATTTGTGCTTAATAAGACAGTAATAAAATGGTATTATAACTTTATTAAATAATTATTATTATTTATTTTTGCTTTGTTTTGTTTGTTTGTCTTCATCCCATAAACCCGAGTCCATAGCATAGGGAAGCTATTTTTGTGAGAAAAAAGGTTGCACAAAAGATGCTACAAAGTAAGTGTTACCATTGAGTATTAGGATATGATCCTGCTTTGTCCCTTAAAGAAAAAAAAACAGCTTACATTATTTTACAAAAAAAAGTCTCTACAAATAACACTATTTTTTGGAGAAACTAAACATTTAACTCACATTGGTTCTCCAGTTTTAATGTAACCATGGATGATGTCATCTGTTAGCTCTCCAAATGACACTGAAGTCTCTTCATAAAATTGAATAACACTGGAATCTTTTATACCTGCTAAATAAACAATCGTCTTGTCACCTCAAGCAAAATCCTCAAGAGGCATTAACACAAGTTGGGCATTATCTCATTTTTTTTAGATAATTTGTAAATTTATAAATATTTACTTTGCTAATGAATGACTTCAGTCTTAACATCACTAATAAGATGAAAATAAAGAACTTCCGTGAGTTGGAATATCTCCTTTGAAGAACAGTTGGCACTTATTTTTGGTTGCCATTTATATTGAAGAGTCCTTAAAACTGGAAAATGAATAACATTCCTAAAAACAAATAAACCGATCGTCCTCACCATAGCAAAAACTCAAACAGGCAAAATAAGTAGGAATATTCATTTAGAAGGGTGGGTTATAATATACTATATGGTACACTGAATGTACACAGAATCAAGGTATGCATTCCAAACAGTTAATATGCAATCCCCTGAAGTTGGTTACAGGTACATATTATTCCAATACTAAGTTCTTTATTCATTTTTAATTAGTAATCCTCTCTTCAAATGAAGAATTCAAAATTCAGGAAATCGACTCAATAGCTAGCTCTTATTGGATTAATGGTTGGTTTCCTGCATCACCACTTGACAAGTTAAGAGGTATTCCAGAATTGAATGATCTATCTCCCCAGGGGTCCTCTGAATTTCATAATTTCTTGTTTGTGCATTTTTGTTTGTTTCCATCATTTTCAACCACAAATAATATTACAACAGAACATATGTTGGGTGTTTCAGAATTCTGCCGGGTTGAAAAGAAGCTGTTTCTGAAGAGAAAAGAGAAGAGAAATGAAAAAAGCAGACTTCCACTGGGAAATGGGCACAGCAAATTTGGAAACCAGTATCAAAATTCTTGTTTGCGCAATACACAAAACTATGCATTAATCCGATGAATCTTTGGCTATCGATTGAGTTGTAAGAAGGACGCCGAAAGTTGAGCTCTGAGGGTTCAGAAGCCTCAGTTGGTAACGGAAGCCAACAGCCTTGGCCCTACAGTGTATGCCCCCACAAGGGCAAAAAGAACTTGAGGACTGTCACGAACATGCCATCAATGCAAATTTTGTTCATTACAAATTGCTATTAATAGTAATAATAAGAAGCTGTGGCTTTGGATAAATCCAATGCTGCTACACTGTACATGTCCCTGCCATAGTTAGCTCATGCTATCTGTGGAGGGTGACACTAATATAAAAAATATTATTGCACAAATTATCAAGGTTAAATGTGAATGCTATTCTTGGTAGAGGGATTTGACCCTTTCTTCCTTGTAGACACTTACTGCAGCACATTTTTGCAACAAAGAATCTCTTAAGTTCATGTCTTGACTAAATGACCAAAAATTGCAAATTTCATTATAATGATTCACCCCAGTGGAAAATTCCAACAGTGTTGAGCAATACAGGTTTTGAAGTTCCTGTAGAGGTATTGAGATTGGTAAAATTTGATCCAATTTGTCATTGGTCAACAAATAAATGAATATTGACTAATATACATTTATACATTCTTGAAATTTCAGACAGTATGGGCAGGTATAGTTAATAAGGTATACAAAATTGTTAGGAGTGCACCTCCAGACTGGAAGAGTGGTTTTCTTGGATAACCTTCATGTCTCAGAAATGCCCACTTATTGTAGAAATATAGAAAATGTAGCTGACTAACCTTTGAAGAGGTCACCTTGTACAATAGTAACACCACTAAAGACTTTATGGTCCTTGCCACTCAAGCTGCAAACAATTTTACCAGAGAGAAACATGTGGTAATTAACATGTCACTGGATTTACAAAAGTTCACAACACATGGCCAGAAAAAAAAGGATCCACAAAGCAACTTCAAAAAGCAAAAGTGGGGAACTTCACCAATTTCTGGTTAAAATATAATTCTAATAATTTCTGTGTGAGACACATTACCTTTTTAACATTTCAAATGCATTGTCTTTATCTTTAGGTTTTTCCAAAATTCTTTCATTCAAAACCTAAAACAGGAAAAAAATTCTCTCACCTTGAATGGATGGTCCATTAGCAGTTAACAAGGATATGAAACTGATGCAACACCAAACCCAAATAATTATAATTAATGTCTTACTACACACGTTAGTAATTTTTTAACCACCAATGGAACTTACAACCACTGTGTCTGCTCCTATAACCAAGTTTTCTTTTTCTCCCTGGAGTGAAAACAATTAGACTGTTATGGTGACTCACGTTTCGGTATTTGTTTAAACAACTCACAAGTTTAAAATTAAGCCTGTACATTAACAACACGTACAGTGTATTTGGTGAAACTTATCTTCTTGTTTCAAGTTCTTAGTGACAAACGCTTACCGCATCTATACGTCTTGCTACCTCCAAAGCTTTTTGCGTGGAATTTTCCACAACATAATCAGACGGGTGTTTAAAAGCGCTTTTGTCCAAAGTTTCCTCAAATGTGGATGGAATCACCTCAAACTTCAGTCCCTGAATTTCAAAAATATTTTGATGTTAAGACTTTGCAAACTTGCCCAGAAAAAAAAAACATACAGCTCTGTACAGATCTTACAATTTTACTAAGAATTTCACTTCTCCTAGGCGAGCTGCTGGCAAGAATAATTCGTTGAGCGGACAACAATTCCAAAATTGGTTCCAACATGGCTGATTTACTAATATCCACCAGGCGCTATCCGCTAAACCTTACAAGGCTTGGCTGCTAAGGTTTAAATGGCGGTAAATGAGCGAAGATTATCTTCATGATAATTTTCGGTTTTTTTTTGTTTTAACTTTTTTTTAAAACCGCAGAAATTAAGAAAGATATAAATTCGGAAGCACAAAGAGAGGTGATTATTTGTACCCATTGAAAATTCTACACGTTTTACAGCAGCGTCTTTCAAAAACCGCCACGAGAACCCGTTGTAGCGTGCAGCATCGACTAGAGATAAATCTTTTCTTTCTACATAAAATGTTCTTCTTTCACGCAATTGCTGCTTGATGCCTATCTGCAGCCAAAGGTCATCTCCATAAGTCGTCTACGTCTGCTTTTAGATTTGACAACGTTTCGCAATCACTGAAAGGGTACTTGTAGAAGGTGCCGTTCAAGTGCTGATAAAAGGAGAGGGGATTTATCCTAGTCTAAATCTATCCGGTATCAGAACTACTTGCCTCATAAACGCGAAAAGCGAAACCACGAACACAAAATATTTTTTTCGTGGATTGGAGCAACAATTCCGATTACAAACGAATCTAAACAACCGATTTCGACCGTCCTAAGACCATTTTCAAGTCAAATTCAGGGGTAGGGAGAAATGACCGTGGAACGGCGATACTTAACGGCGGTTCATTTCTATCACTGATTTTTTATAACTAAACGTTCTTAAATGATTTATTGAAAACGAATATGTTAATAAAACGATTGTAACGCTTTTGAAGTTTTTCTGGTTTCCGTGCCCTCTTCTGTTGTCTTAGTAATAGCCACGATCACGTACAGTTTGCTGTCGTGTGAAATAGTGTACCCACATTTCACTGAGAAGCAGTAGGACCACTAGGGGTGTCATTTTGATGCGAGGGTTTTAAAATATTTTCATGTTATTTATGCCTTGTCCGTCTTGTTGCTTCAAGAGTCGTGAAAATTAACAAAGCTCCTCAGATCTGTGAATAAATAATAAATAAACAAAACATTGAGCAAAGTTCATTTCACTTGTTTGTAAACTGAATGATCGCTTTTTTGGAGGTTTAGATCCGGTAGTCCTTGAGAGCAAATGGAGTTATCTTCGTATCTAAGTATATCTAAGACCTCTGATCTGTAGATTTCTGGATTTGTGCCATCCACCATATAATTGACTTATAAATATCTTTGTGTTCATCCCCCCACCGGAAGCCATTACTGTTTCCGGAATGATCGCCTTCGTGATTGACATGTGTCAAAGACAATGAGCGCTCCATTGGATAAGAATTGCGCAAAAAGACGCTTTGAGGTCAGAGGTGAGATAAATTGACTCGCTCCCTCGATCTCTTTACACAGAATATTCTTCTGCTTGTAAGAATACACATTTGCGGCAAAAGCGTTGGCTGGCAACTCTCCTCGACGCAAGGGAAAGAACCATTAGGAACAGTGCTCGTAAACTGATCGATTGGTGGGAGGACACAGCGTAATAATAGCTCATTTTAATGACATTAAAATGGAGGTGTGAGGTGACAGTTCCCACGTCCTTTTACACCATTGCCTGCCCCGTATTTTTAAATTATCCTAAAGTAAAGAGCAAATTTTGACAGTTGATGTCTTTGGGTAAAGTTTGAGATTACAATGAAGCCGAAAATTTTTGTTGGTCTTGTTTAAAACGATGGTCGCAGGGCGGTCCGCAAAATTTACAGACAGGTAAACACATTAATTAGTGTTCATTTGTTTATTTGTGGATACGAGTCAGCGATAAGCCTTAGGCCAGGAAATATACCTAACAGAATCAGTTACCTTTTCTTTTTTTTGCTTTTCGCAGCGCTGAGTTCAAACAAAAAAAAATTCTCTGACACTTTTAGTCATACACACCAAAAGTTCCAAGTGCGATCAATAATCACTTTTGTCTAACAAATCAATCTTATCATTAATTCCACGTTTTTAGAGCCCTGTAATTGGATGATAAGTGTTAGGCAAGCGTTGATAATGCTCCGTCCGCCAGTTTAGCTCCCAGTCGGGTATCACTTGCACTCGGCTGTGAGTTTATTATAACCTATTAATATTCTGAGGTGACAGAGTTATACCTGCGGGTAGAGTGTGCTGTCCTTTTCGAAAGCTTTAGACCTCGCTCCGTAGTTTTTACTCTACAGAAATGGAGAAATCTATTACGGACGAGACGCCAAAAGTTCTCAAAACAGAACCATGTGAGGAACAAGCGTCTACCGCTTCAGTTGAAGTGACCGAGGTTCCCAGAGGCACTGCGAATCGCAAAGAGAGAAAGCGAACCCTGACAATGAACTCTGCATTCGCTGAACTTCGAGATCACATCCCAAATGTTCCTCCAGACACGAAGCTCTCAAAAATCAAAACTCTGAGGCTCGCAATTAGCTACATCAAGTTCTTAATGGAAATTCTCGAGGAGAGTAACGACGGAAAACCAGGCCGGAGTCATAACAACTTTGTGGCAGATTTAGCACTTCAAAGCGAAGGCAGAGAGAAAAGAAAGAGGGAAATTGTGAGTTGATTGTCTTGAGTGCTAGAATGAAAAAGGTCTTGCGTAATGCCACGCTGTTGAGCTGAAAGCGCCAGTAAGTTTGTTTTTATTATTTTTTCAATAGCATCACCTTTTGTCTCTTCCACAGCCTGCTAGTTCGAATCAGGATGCTTCACAGAGGAAACGAGGCAGAACTGGCTGGCCACAGTATGTTTGGGCAATGGAGTTAAGGAATTGATCTTCCTCGCTGAAAATGATGAATCTCCGTCTAAAAATTGCGCCTGTAATGGCTGGTGGAATAGACACACTGGAACAGATTGTAGCAAAATGCGAGGGCGATTTGCAAAATCACACTGAGGGCAGTATGGCGATCCCTTCTAGCCGCAATGAGTAAGCAAGGTATCTTGGCGAACTGTTCGCTGAACCTCGAAATTAAAACATTGTTTGTTCTCGTTTTAGAATGACAGGTTGTTCTTCAATTAGGTACAAGATATTTTACGGCTTAGTCAGCAAGAGGACTTCACAACGGGTGTCACTTAATCGCCCTTTGTAAATATACAAAGAATCTTCACATTGTCATAATCACACATTGGCGGGTGAAGTTATTGTTCAACAATGGGATAAAATAGCCCAGGGACTATCGTTTGAATAGAGGATACGGAGTCAGCTCATGTTTGAACAGTTTTACTTGTGAATAGACACTGCTTTAACTGTAAGTTTAATGTTTATATTGTCTTACGTGTTATTTTATACGAAACTGCTCGCGTAGTTTGTTTCTCTCGTATATTTATTTGAGGTACATAATTTTGTCAAGATAGCCAATAAAATTAAATTTTGCTAGCAAGTTGAAGGTAAATAACCACTGAATTGCCTGCGTGCTAAAACCGGAATACGTGCATGTAAATGTTATTAAGAAAACTCAAACCTCTTTACCCTTTACTAAGTAAGTAAATAGACAGATTACATGAATTTTTTAAGTTTTACACAGGCAGTTTTACATTTCTTTTATTGAGGGCAGATCATGTCGAGTTAGGATTTTGAGTGTCGTTAACAGGATCTCTGTTTATTGTTGGCGTTTCACTTCACGGTGTGAGTTCAGAGTTAGTTATTTCTGCACTTCACCATCGAGGAGAGATGGAAGATTAATTGTGTGTCATCTCTGGTTTTCCTACTCTATCGAGCAGTGACGATGACATTGACTACAACATGCCTTCTTCCCAAAATAAATTTTTGCAAACCTATGTAACACCCTATCATCTCTGATTTCTTGATTTGTTTAACTCGGCAATAAACCCATTTGGATCTATTGAAGAAAGTTTGCGTCCTTTCAAGCCGTCATGAAGAAAGGAGAGGTTCTGTTGACTCACTTGTTACTTTTTCTGACAAAAAATGAGAGTTAAATTTGGCAACCTGTTCGCCCACGCCTCTCACGTATCCAGAAGAGGGCTGTTTGTTTGCAGGAACTTGGCGGTTTTTGTTGAAATCGAGCCGGAATTTACGGTCGCGTACTGCCGGGTAACGAGTCAACCATTGCATATGTTGCTAGAACTTGAACTTTCAAATTAAAGAAGGGTTTACTTTTCTTGTCGTCTAAAACTAGAAACGAAGTGTGAACCATTTTACACGAGGATCTAGCAAATAATGGACACTGTGCGGTGACCAGTGATAGTTGGAGTGTTGGAAGGCAGGAAGACAAGGAAAAACATTTCGCTTTAGACACAGACTGAATTGGGTTCTCCAGGAGATTCATATAGTAAAAAGTAAGTTGAATCGGCTGAAAAATGGAAGTGATAAAAACCAATGAACGAGAAACAGTAAAACAGAAACGTACTCAGTGTTCGACAACAAGTTCAATCAGTAAGGTTTCATTCTTCAGAATTAGACGCTCTACTGATTTTCGCTGGTGTATGTTCTTCATTCTGTACAGCACAGTTGCATGAATGGTCACCAACACTGGACGATTTTTAAGGACTTGATTCACAAACTGAAACATTGGTATCCATTAGTATAGATGATTGCTTAAAAAGTGAATGTTTGCGAGGAAACGGGCATTTTTTTCTTCCCTAAAAAACAGCACAGTGAAAATTCTTTCTTTGGTTTTAAAAACGACACCTTACCTTATGGCAGTGTCTTCAACTTAAAGCAATCACCACCAACATGGAATGTTTTCTTTATAAAGCACCAGTTTTTCTTTGCCCTCATTTTGTTAATTTTCTTAATTAACCGTGCAATATTTACGCGCCACACTAGTGGAGCTGACAGCACTTCAAAGTGATCATTTCATGAGATTCTTCGATAGTTTTAACTTGTGATTCATTTTGGCTAGTTTGCAAAAAAAAAACTGCATCAAAAGGCTTTAAAAAAATTGAAGCTAATTTTGAAGACACAAATTGGAAGTGACTATCATGAAAGCCCTCCTTTGACAAAACAGTCCAGGAGCAGGACATATGCTTAGCAGTATAAAAACCTGTGCGACATTTATTCAGTGCTCCGATCAATGGTTATCCGTGTTCATTGGAAACTTCAGCTGTCTTGGCACTCGAAATTGGGTGTATACGCGTATCGGTTTTTTTACTTAGCTCAAGAACAAAGGAAATGTTTACTTAGAAAGAAACAAACAAACGGTATTCAGAGGTAATATTAACTCAACGGATTAAACTGACCAACTGCACTTTGTCTGGTGCAAGAACAATGGCCTAGTTCTGTATATTTGAAAATCACAATTTGCTTGGCTAAGTTTAAATCGTGTAACAACGTCTTTCGTTCCCTTGTCATTGTCTTTTGTTATTGAATATATAAACCCATACATCACACACACACACACACACAAAAAAAAACTCAACAGCTTCATTTCATTGCCCATATATAAAGATCGAGTTAGGTAACGTCTTCAGTTGAATGTTCTGGCTTCTTCATGGGAAAGATTTCCTTCCTAAATTAACTCCATATTTGACGAAAAGATGTTCCAACTTAAAGAGTCTGCATGAGAACTGAACTATCGAGTAAAATAAATCTTCTGTGCTGGTTATTATGCTGTACAATTGTAAACTGGTTCTGAGTTTTGAATCTGAAAATTGTAGTGTGTGAGCATGACGATGCTATTGAGATCTGAAAATTTTCTTGTTTTAGTCAATTATCATTCTTCGACTTCCAGAATTTTAGAAAATTCCCAGCTGACATTTTAGTTCGGAAGTAAAGGTTTATAAGCATGGTCTATAACAAGATGAGTCGATCCTTATATGGCGCGTCTACCTTTATGTAGAGGTTGCTGACGCGGTATTTTTAAACTTCTTGCCAGCGAAAGTTAGTTTATTTCCGCAGCAACTATCAACAGCAAAGCTATAGTACTACCATGAGAAAATCGCACTGAGGTGCACTGCTCAAAACAAGGGACGCAATGGCTAAGAATAGCTTTTGTCAGGAAATCAGAGAGTGAAACACAAATTAAAAGGGCCGCATTTAACAATTGAACTAACTTTCCTGGCTGCGGACTCACGTACGTCTTACACTTTCTAGTTTAAAGGACTGGCTCAGGCTTCTTCACCGCTGAAAAACATCTCAATAGTTTTAAAATAAATGACTAAGAACATGGCGATATTATAAATAATTTGTAACCATAAACTTGTGACAAATAGTCAAATTATTGTGCACGTCTCCATAATGTCCACCCGGATATGTACGTGATACCGTGGTAGTCTTAAGCCATTGATTTAATTAAGTACACTTGTTTCCTTCGAGACCAATTTTTTCCCCTTTTTTCTGATATCGGATACTTCGCGTATATCCAGGGCACATTTCCTTGTGACTCACCACTCCCTAATTTCATGACCCTTGCCTTGAAACGGCCGGTCTACGTGCAGGAGCAACTTTGAGTAGGGAAGTAGGGAGCTTACCCAAGCGACCTGTGACAGTATCTCAAGGTTTGTGGCCCGTCTTGTTACCCTTTCGTCAGCAAATATTTGAAGTTAAGTTCGTTTAAATGGTACGTGTTCGCTCCAAGTAAAGGATTTGACTTGCTCTCATTCAAAGAGGTCTAACGTTATGGAGAAGAGCGATAACACACTACTGAAATATATTTTATATGCTTCTCAGTTTAGGTATGGGAAGTCACTGATGCAGTGTTATACGGTCTTGGCAGGTACGAACAAACATTCATGATTCGTGATAGCAAACGAGCTTTAACTGACTCGGATAAGGAGAAATGCCAAGAGTCAATCGAACTCTAAAACGTTTTTTAAATTGCAACTCACAATAATTGCAAAACATGCCGCAGCTCGGACAAAACCAGTTCATAGGCCTTTGATTTAATTTGTCACATGTACACTTCGTTTGCAGACCAGAACGTTAGGAACATCTCTGGACGAGTAAAAGCCTGATTGCAGGAAAGGACACTCAACTTCTTTTAACTTCGTTCGCACGGTCTTACTTTCGGGTCAAATGAAATGATAAAATGAAAGAAGTTTACTTGCGTCCTTAAAACTAAATCAAACCCTTTTTACGGGCTTGGGGGATTTTATAAACAACACCGAGGATCCGTTACTTCTACAGAAACACGACATTCCTTATTAATACTGAAGTTTATTTAACCATCTGTCAGAGACCAACTAAGTTTCCTTTCTGCTAATAAGGGCTTATGTTTTACAATAATAAGTCGGCTCCTTTTGAGTTCTATATTATCCAAATACTTCAGTTAAAAAGAATAATAAAAAACAGAAGTTGGCTGAAACCTCTGCATTGCTCCGATGCCAGAGAACACTTAAGGTATTAACAAGGTAATAAAGTTGGAATCACGAAAAGCAGAGATAATTGGCACGGTGCTTCAGTTTGACAAAACCGCAAGTTAAAATGACCAATTGCTGGAAATCATGAGGACCTTATAAGTATTACCAAGTTGAAAAAATGTTCGTATGGCATTTATAATGGCACCATTTTCTTGCTATAATCTTCATTCTATCAAGCTTCGCCCAACCGAAACAGTTCGTTTTAAATGTTAATTTATTGCCAGAGTTTTGAAAGGCCGTGAGACGGCTTCTAACAAAATACGTTAGCCAACATGGAACTGTTGTAAATCCAGACAAATTCAAACCACAAGTTTGCGTTTGCAATTTGAAGGTTTGAAATATTTCTCACAGATAAGCTTCCGAACGCTAGATAATCACACGATGCTTAATAAACTGTTTAATTATTATTTTAAGATGGCGAGTCTATACGGACAGCGAATAAGTGCCGTGTTTGCGTAACCTTTCGGGATCCGTAGTGAAAACTCCTTTGTTAGCCCTAAATTGATCCTTTCCTATCCTCGTTTTATGTTCAAATATCAGTTCCATCCATTTTTTCAGGGGAATCTACACATATAGTACACATATAATATAGTCTTAAGAAACAAATAATCATGCGATATAACAGTCGGTAGTCGATCGAAAACACATTACCAAGAATATGTCAGCTGTTATTTGAAATGTTTCAAGTACTTTTAAAAATGCCTATAATTTGATACAATTGACAAACCCCTCGATAAAGCGTTATCTTAGAACAGCTAAGCATTTTTTTTGTTTGATAACACACTCTGGCTTATCAAAATAACCGACATGCTGCAGTTGTGTGTCTCCTGAATTTTTCAGTCGCAAAAAATACGTTTGCCGGCGCTAGCGGTTAACTTCCCCAGCGGAGTTCTAAAAGTCTAGTTTTCATTCCAAAATTTTTTAGTCAAGGCCTATAATCTTGCCTTAAGCCGGTATTTAAGGATAGAGATAGTATTTTCACTAAAAACGGTTGTTTAGTCAAACATTCAAGGATTAAATGGTCCTGATTACAGTTCCTATTGACGACTGAAGATGTTGGCTATACATTGAGAGAACAGCCGAAACAATATGTCAAGACTTGGAGTATTTTAATATTCTTTTCTTTTATTTCTTGGTTAATTGCCTACAGACACTGTATCTTTAAATAATTATGATGTTGCCCAATGTCAAATATTTTTGCTTGACCGCTTAACCATTCGATGTTTTGAGCTTTTCCGCCATTCAATCCGACAACGATTGCATGACTCTGAAGGAGGTGGCACTCCGGCATCATGTCCACTGATCATTTATAAAAAAATCAATCCTTTCTGTAGACAGCTCGGTTGAAACAAATATGCTTTTCCCTTCCATTGGTATATTTTCGGCTAGCTATACAAGTCTGGGGCAAATGCCAAGGCGAGGGTCAGAAACTTTTACCAGGCGGACATTTTATCAGCTGACTTGTCAAAGAAAGGCTTTTTAAAACCTCACGCAATAAGGAAGCTAGGTCTGCATTAAACAGAAAAGGCTACTGTTGTTTAAGAACGAGCAAATTCAAGGTGTTTAAGAAGATCTAAAATCTGCAAGACGTTCGGCTTGGAATTACAACTAGGGTAACTTCACAGCTACAGTTCATTAGAAGATATCGCGAAATCCAGATATAATGAAAAGATGTGTGCCGTATGTTTGTAGTTTTTTACTCGACTCTCTTCTCCTCAATCTACAACATTGAGTAGAGTTTTAGCACAATCGTTCCGAGAGATAAGAGGCTTTAATTCAAGTATCTAAGATGTCAAAGCAGTTACACGATAAACTTTCTTCTTGAACTCCCGACCAACGAAATTAAGAATCACGAACAAAGTTCGGGAGCAACGATATGTGAGTAAGAATTAATTGTGCGAGTCGCTGACCCGTGGCATCTAAACAAAAAAATATTGTTAGAGTCATTAACTGACCGTGTGAACATTTTCCAGCAATTTTGTATCGCGTGAGAATGTATCAAACGGAAATTATATCAGTAATCCCATTAAAACCGTCTACTCGATTCTAGAAGGCGACGAAGACAACGAAAATCGCGCGACTTATTTGCGTAAAGCCTCCAAAATGTTTTTGTGGCCGGTTGCAAAATGGTATTAAGCCCTTGTTTGGCGTTCAAGTAAACTTCCTTTCATACCCAATTGAAGTTGCCATAATGTTTTACAGGCTGCAAAAGCGTTTTGCATGACCAAACCGTTGGTTTCATTAGAAAGCATTCTAGCAATTTCATAAATATTATTGACTTGCTGAACGATTAACTAAAAAACTGTTTCAAAACACGTTAACTTCGGTGCGCATTTTTTAAAAGGTTGAACTTAAACGATGATCCAATTAATCCTTTTAAACATCGCTTAATTATATGTTTGCTTTCCTGAAGGTTGTCGATAATCGGAGACGTTTATTTTTTGGAACATGAATAATAAAATCAGTATTGATTACTTAGGTGAAGTTCAACTCCTACTCATCCAAGAAGTTAAGGTGATTGTGTGATGGCCATATTCACTTTCACAGTTAGACTATGTTCGACTCCGATTCAATTACACAAAGTACCAACAAAATTCTCTTAAGACAGCTGCTAACGAATGAAACTCCATCATTTTGATTTGAATCGAATGATGAAACACTTTCAGTCGCATTTTTCTTTTAATCATTTAAACCCTAATATCAGGGAGCATGTATATTCTCCACACTGCGCGGTGCGAATGCGGTCTTAGGATGCGAATGCGGTCTTAGGATTTAATTTAACTGATCGGTCACGATCGAAGGAAAGCACTGACTGATCGTAATTTTCAAATTTAATCAGAATCGTAACATTAGATGACAAGGTTGAGTTTCAGTGGTGGAAATTTTACCCTTAAGACTCACCTCACGGTGTAATGTTCTTTAAAACTATGAAGTTTGCGAAAGACCTCAGATACCCCTCGAATGAGCTACGGTCATTCTGAGTGATCGTTGCTAGGTTTTACAGAACCAAATTCGACTCTAAATAAAGTCTTCAACGGTTTTGATGGCGTAAGTTTTGAACTCATTTAAAGCGGAAGCTTGTCTTTTCAGAAAGAGTCCACATTATGTGGTAGTTGTCTTTATCCCATTCTCAGTGCTAGGCTTCAACCAAACCATATTCATCATCGAAATCATTCCCAATGCAAATGAAACGGTGTCACGATGTCACCGAAACGTTTTTCTTTTATATCGCTAATTTTTACTTGTCTAAATCATTCAATAGTTTGAAATAAGTGTAAAATACCATATAAATGTATCATTAGTCATTGGTTACCTCTTGCGGCGCCATCTTGATGTTCGCGTGTACTGTTTTCGTTTAATAAACTAGACGACCTGACAATTCGCTCAGAAAATTAAAGTAGTGTTAATGAAACAAAACACACTAGTAATAAAACAAGGTCATAGAAAGTCAGTTCAAGTAATTTACAGCTTCCAGGTCGCGCTTTTTTCCCTCAAGCAGTGTATCTCAATTTTTAGGGCTGATTATTTCAGCAAGCAGTGTACCTCAGCTTTAAGGGCATTTCAGTCTCCGCGGCAAGTTATTGCTTTAGTGTCGACAGGGTTTCTACCCACTCAAGAGTATTAACGGTGGCATAGTCGCACAAAACGGTGTCGGTGAGATTTGTGAAATCCAATTCCAACTCTATCAAGTTTTCTGGGATTAAAATAACCTTTAATAAGGTTTACGCCTTTTAAAAATAAACTACACAAAACTCGACACTGGGTTAAAGTTTCGGCATTTACGACTGATATTTCCCACGCCATATCAATTCCTTCAGACGGCTTTATAGTGAGAAAAAATTAGCTGATAAATAGGGCTTTTAAAACAATAACGATAAGTCAACAAATCACGCCCTCCGGTGTCCGCAGTCCAGACCTATTTAGTTCCCGGCCAAACATGAAAAAAATACTGTTTTACAAACTGTTAAGGATATTCTCGTCTTGGCATCTTCAGACAAAATAGTTGCTTTAGACCTCTTGTTGCTGCGTCTAGCACGATCGTTATTCTAAAAGTCTTTTCTTTACACGATACGAGATAAACCATTTCAGTTTCAGTGAGTTTAAAATCAAGTCTAACTCGCTTTGTAATCCTTCAAACATATTCGCTCGCACGCGACTGGGCAACAACAACAACACTTTATTACATTTCCATTACAATAGTTTAAAAATTATTAAATATTTAGTAACTTTACACATAGAATAAACGATTACAATTTGAACTAAATATATGTTACATAAAAGGAAATGTCTACGTCTAGCAGCTAGATAATCGTAAGGTTTTCGAGCAAGCAGCTAGTTTTTTTTAAAGTAGTTTCAGAAGTACAGGACATCCGACAACAACTAGACATGATGGCAAGAAGAAAAGAAAACAGTCATTACAGTGCATGGTTATATGATTCAAATAAAACAATTGCAGTATGTTAATTGTTCAGCCAAAAAGAGTTCTTTTAATTTTTTAGGAAAGTTATAATTAACTTGAGATGTTTTTGATATGGGTTGGGAGCTGCTGCCATAATTCAGTCAACAATGGCCGATGTTGTTGGCTTTCCTATGTTAGTCCTGAAATGTCTAAACGCATCACGTGACTGAATAAAATATCCGGTGATTCCCCAAATACGTGTTGCGATAAAAGTTTGAAGGATAGTAAAGACAATACCCACCATTTGGCTTTGAAATATGCTCGGATATTTTTCCTTGGACATTATCACTTCCGAGAAACGCAGAGAACCAAAAACTGTTCGCTCCTCGGAATAGACAATTTCCGATCATATTCCCGCCAAATGAAGAATATTGTTTAAATATCAACTGATATTTGTGGATCAGATATAAATGTTCGCTGATCTTTCGAGCATTAAGTCTGATTTTGAGATACCCTTGTTAAACAAATACAATTTGTTTGTGCTGTTTGCTTCTGCTAAATATGACCCTTGAGTTTCAAACACATCCTCACAGCTGATCGTCATGATCAGTATTTCAAGGAACTTAACGCTTTTTCAGCGTTTGATTAAGTAGCTATCAATCTCAAATTAAAGCCAGCAATGACTCTGCTTCTGTCGTTGATGTTGTGTCTCTTGAATATGACTCCTTTGAAAAAAGAAAGAAAAATCGTATGCAGGAGAAAAATCACAACAAGAAGTGAGAGATGGGTGCGCGGGAGATGACGGGAAGTAGGAGAGAAGCGCTCCCATCTTTTCCAACTCCTCCTGACCCCCCTCCCCTCTTCCCCCACCCTTCCCCCCCCCAACAAATATGATTTATTTCCCTTCCACTTCGCTAGATAACAGAAACGAAGAACGCGACAGAGTCTCAAATTTTCGATGTCATCGATATTCTGTTTCCCTTAAAAAATCGATACCAGCTATAAATGTCGGTTGCCCGGGTTCGATACCGTTTCATAAGATCTCATAATGCTGCAGTGACCTTATTGGGTCACTTTCTTTTCAAATTAGGTGTACGTTTTTCCAAAGCCCGATATTTTCATGTCTTCATCTTCAAAATCCATAGCTTTTTCCCGTTTGTTGGTGCATGCACTAGGTAATAACGTGATCAAAGAAATTTGGGATGACGGCAAAGATCAACATCCCTATCAACAAAGCTCCAAATATCACTAAATATAAGGCTTGAATCGATTTTAAAAAACTCAAACAACCAGTTTGAGAGTTTTATTTGTGTTCAAACGTAACTGCATGTCTGTAGCCAATCGGTTTATCAGTTAAATATCTAGAAATATCTTGTCACTCTAAGCCCATCCCACAAACTTCACATTTTCATGGTTTGTTAAACATTTAGTTCGTTATCTACCACATCCAGAGAACAGCTATAGATGATAAGTTTGCAGACGGCTTACCCTTCGGATACCTGACTTCTTAGGTCTGTAAAATATTTACCCCTTACCTCACCCATCAAACGAAGAAACGGCTGAAATGGGGAATTTGAATGCATGAAAATCCAAATTTTGGCCATTGATGACTGGTTTGCTTCCCTTATACCATCTCTATTACAGCTACTTAATGTCACCGAGGTTCCCACATGGTTGCATGCAAATTTAATTCCACCAAGGTAAATCTTGCATCTGTCAAGATTTCTCACCTTCCTTTCATAGTTAAAGCTATAGAATAATTCCCTTATCTACCCAGCCGTGTGCGGTCGGCTGAGTATTGGCCTCGATAAACTTGGCCGGCATCCAGTCACGATGAACCCTCGTTTAATTACTTAAGTGACTACCGCAGAATTGTTGGGCATTTTTTTCAATTTCCATGGCCGGAAGTAGACAGGCCCTACATCAGCTTTTGATAAGGTTCGTTGACCACCCTTAAGAGAGATTCAGAAGCTGTTGTTTGGACCGTTAGCACTTGGTTAGGGCGACTTAAAGACCCATGACGGACCAATATGCTTTGCGCGCGTTAAGTCAAGTCGCCATATTTTTTGTGAGTCGAAAAGTCAAGTGAAGACCGTTGAATCCACAGCAATGCGCTTCCATCCGGCGTTTATGGTGCTTGATTTTACGTTTCGTTGCCCAGAGGATTTCACTATTTCACTTTTGTGTTGATTTTGATGATTTTTTTGGAATTGCAATATCTGTAGAGTGAATATGATGAACTCCTAGAAAGCTCTGATCGTTTGGCATTTTGATGGCCGTACCTTCGCGTAAGTGGAGGCCACGTTTATCTGGTTGTGCCCATTATATCATGGTACGATCATCTGTGTTTGAACTATGGCATGAGAGGAAAATTACTCTTGGGTTCTCGGAAGCAACGAACTACCTTTGCTGAGTATCTACTGCATCAAACAGACCACAGAGCATCAAGTTTAGGACCTTGCTAGAATTCGATGGTTTGTTTATTTCTTATAGCTTTGTTACAATGCTTATGTATCACAGCTTTGTTCATTTTAACAGCCCGTGTGAACGAGATGGAAGGCAGGGAACATTTGGAGTTACCGAAAATTTTTCTCAAACCTCTTCAATCTCGACGGCTTCGTCTTCCTCCTTCTCGTTATCCGCTACTATTGAGCCATCTCTCGCCTAAATTTCTCTCCTCCAGAGAGTTTTCCAATAAAGACAGTGATGAACTCATATTGTGCTCTGATCAACCGAAAAGGACGCGAAATATTCAAACTTCGGCGACCGCATCACACAATGGCGCCTCCTCCTTGTGTTTGTCAAAACAATAATAGACGCGCGCAAAGCATATTGGTCCGTCATGGGTCTAATTTACCTTAATTAGGGCTGTCCATAAGTTGCTCGGCAACTTTTGAGCAACTTTTCATATTTGGAGGAACTTTTAGTCCTTCGAGCATTTTTCGGATTTCGCGCAACTTTTTTCTTTTTTGAATAACTTTCTTACTTTTTTAAGGCAATTTGTAACTAAAAACCGCCCATTCATAAGGTCCTTAATCACCCACTCGCACTCATTCCAATTTCTTCAGAAATTAAGCTCGTTATCCAAAGCAAGAACAATCTTGCTGTTTACAGTACCACCCGAGGAAACCAGAGGGGTAATCAAGGAACCCAGAGCCTTAATCAAGGAACCCCCGCCCCCCTCCCCCCCTCCCCCCTTCTCTCTCCCTATAGGAATGTGAAGAATGTGCCTCTGGGCCTCTGGGCGCCATTTTTTGGGACTTTCAAGTTTCAAGTTCTGGAATAGATGTTCTCATAACAGGTAGTAGTGGTTTTCTTTTGGGACCTATTCTGTCTTGGAATGAACGGAATAATTTTCTGTCCATTCTGCCCACCGATAGCACAATAAACAGAATACTACAATAATAATAATAATAATAATAATAATAACGGTCAACCAGAATATTCGCTGGACTCATGAGTATACTTAATAAGCAGTGATTGCGTTCTCAAATTAAGTGTTTGGTTGGAAATCGATATTCCGGTTAGACATAGACAGATTCTGCTCGGCAACATTTGAGCAACTTTTTCGATTTTCCGTACAACGTTTACCAAAATGACAATTTTTGATATATTTTGCCATTTCAAATCAAACACGAAAAATCTTGCTATAAGCACGATTTCCACTTTGTATTTGTGTGTTCTGTTGTGTATCTTCCATATATGGATGTCTCGTTGGATTTCCTGTGGTGTATCTTCCATATATGGCTCTCTCGCTGGGTATCCTGTGTTAATATTCCAAATATAGAACAGCTTCCTGTATCGCTGAAAGCAAAATGGCGGAGCCATGCAGAAAGCGAAGACCCTATTCAAATTGCTAGAGAAAATGAGGCAGAGACGACGGAACCTGAAAGGGCTTCCATTTCGAGAGAACGTAAAGTTGCTAGAAAGATGTCAAGTTTAATGACCAAAACTTCGGTTCAAGACCGAATCAAGGAATATCCAGGTCATCCCTTCGCTTGTGTCAAAGGGCAGCTACGATGCGATGCCTGACAGAAGACATCTCCAGCTCAGCCAATGGAAATGAATGTATTCTTTGAATGGCGGCCTAGTGAGTCTCTTTTTAATACAACCATATTGATTCAGTATAATTATGCCATATGGTTTTTAGAATAATTGCTTGATCTTTTGAAGCTGTTGAGTTTAGAAACTTGATTCGTTATCATTTTTCAATAAATCAGGCAACAGGAGTGTGAATAAATATTTTTTTGAGCAACTTTTGAGGGTATTTTTGGACAACTTTTAAATAATTTTTGAGCAGAGCCTGTCTATGCCTAATTCCGGTTATTCACTCATTCCTAATCCAGGGTGGAACAACTAGAATAGTTACAAAGCGAAGATCTCTCAAACCTTTCATCCTAACCCAGCGCTCAAGTCAACATGTGTCCAAACGGTCCCACATGCGTTCGTACCTGCCCGGTTCTCCATGAAAACAAAGAAGTGTATGCACGAAGATGACGACGACAACGACGATGACAATGACGATGATGATGATGATGATATCTATCGGAATGAATACTCAGGCTACGGAACTTCATTCGCTTCTTGAAAGGAAAACTGACCCCTGCAAGCTTCCGTTTGACATTCTTTGAAAGTGACTAATAACACATTCGTGCACACCTCTACAATTTTTTTAAAACCAAAACGTCTGAGGTTAATTGTAACCCCTAGGGCAGACAAAGAGATCGTCAGTTCGAAAAAACGCATTCAACTGTTGTGAACTTTTTGGAATATTAGTTATATGTCTCCCCATTTCTACGCATTTTCTCAACGGCTTAAAGCTAGCTAATTTGTCGTAGTTTAAAGATCGTTTAAATCAATGTTAATTTGTAGCCATACCAGATTGAGTGCGTGCTTAAAGCCTCTTCGGAATTGGGAAACCTAAGGTGTTTTTAATTAAAGACTAATTGATTGGATAAAGATGGTGCAATTGAAAAACGTTTGGCCATCTATTGACTATCGCTAAGGTTTGCAGAGCCTTGTTTTTTTTTTTTTGAAAGATTAGAAAGCAAGTTCGTTTCTTCGGTCTCTAAATGTGAAACTCTCCTCTTCAACAAAGAACTTCGGACAGATGATCTTGCAAACCTCCTGTTGTTGTTTTTTTTGCAGTTACGCTATCAAAGTTTGCGCTGACAAGAAAACCTGGTGGTCGTTGTAGGGGAAAGGTGCTTTTTGGTGGCTATTGCCACGCCACGCTAATAATAAGTTGAAGCTCCTATGTTAATTGAGATAAAAATTCTTCACATCTTGCAGCTGCCCCTCTTTTCGTGAAAAGTACTCTCGTTCGCCACACGTAGCAAATTCTGAGATTCAAATGACAAGGAGCAATTTCTTAGAATGACAAGTTGTGGTTTATCAGGTACCCAAGTTCCGTGGGTGTTCGAATGGTTTGATGGCCACTTTCAGGTACCTAAATTCAGTGGGTGTTCAAATGGTTCGATTGCCACTATAGCAATTTCAATGAAAAATTTGAGTCATTTTTCTCCCCTTCACCCCCTCCCTCCCCCCCCGCCCCCCATATCCAATGATGGGAAAAAAACGTGCATTGTAAGGGTTTATCAGCGCGCATCCTATACATCCCTATAGCAACCACCGTGTAACTTCTCCTGACCATATTATTAATTCGTGAAGCATACAGGGTATGGGAGTATAGGAAATGATCACCAGGGGTCAGTTCAGAAATATGCCGGAAATGTAAGGAGAATAAAAATGCTGTGGATTAAACAACCAGATTTATTTCAATAAAAAAAGAATCAGTTATAGAATTGCTGACCCGCAATATAGCAAAAACTAATGAATGATAAAGATAAAAAATAAACGGAAAAAATACACCTAGCTAAGTAGAAAAATTACAAACAAAAAACAACCACGACATGTAAGAGTCAAATAAAGGAAAAAATACAATGGAAATGTGCTAATAATAATAATGATGATTTATTTCTATTGCACGTGTCTCATAGTAAGTACAATTCTAAATTTTAAATTCTTTACAAATCAAATGTTGGTTTTTGGAGAGAGAGAAAAACCGGAGTCCCCGGAGAAACCTCTTGCGGAGCAGAGTAGAGAACCAACAAACCCATTTATGACGCCGAACCCGGGACACATTGGTGGAAGGCGAGCGCTCTCACCACTGCACCAACTCTGCTCCCCGTAAACCCTAGGTTTATGTGATACCGAGTAAATGCAATGTTGCCTGTATTATAGACTCAATGCATTTACTCGGTATCACATTTATTCTCTAGTCATTGTATATTGGGCCGTTTCACTTTGATTGCAATCCGATTTTCTTCTCGATATGATATTGTTTCGTGGAGAGGACAACAGTGAAATAGATCTTCACTGCAGGAATAACCCTGAAACAGACGTCGATCAGGAAAAATACAGCTCAAGTTCTAGTGTTCAGTAGTTGATGGGGATCATCTGTTCGTTTCCTCGATTTGCCAACTACAGATCTAACCACAAGCCACGCTAAGCAAACAAACCGCTATTGTACCTTTTGCTTCGTCAATAACTGAAAAGGGGAAGGAGCTCTTAACAGACTTCTTCCAAAACACCATGAAATTTCGTATTCGTTTTAATTACGATTAAATTGCTCGCTTCCAAGGTGATAGCTCACCGAAAGCTGTTTATAATCGATTGAAGGTCAAAGTTTTCCTCAAAACGTAAATTAATTAGTTATAGTGTATCGCGCGATGACGGAAGACCTAAAATACTTCAGACCTTTATGTCAAACCTTAAATGGATTATAGCTGTGACTGGACAGCATGCTGAAAGATTGGAAGCTATTTCGTGTCATGTGTGGTTTGAACCGTGGGTTGACCAAAAATTTGGTTTTTCAGTTTCTAGATCACCTGTAAAATTTTCCCTCCCAGTTTTTGCTACAAGATTTGCTTTCCGGTCGAGATCCAATGATCCCTTACGGTATGACGAATAAAAAGCAGACTTTGAACAGGGTTCAAAAGTACCACTTAGTGAATAACATGCAAGATCAAAGCTGATTTTTTCTTTACGTTTTTTTGTTGGAGAAGTTCATAACAAATTTGGAATTTTACACCTTTTCTCAATCCTTCCATATTTTGCATTCTCAGTTATGGGTGGTAAAGATTCTTAGTCGCCTGTAAACCTAAATTTTAATAGAATTCCTGTTTATTACGTTTTGGCAGAGTTTAAGCCATGCTTTGCATTCTCAGGTGCATCAAGGTATGTCTTGCAACTTGAGTAACGGCTTGTGGGTGACAGAGACTTACACACCCAACATGCTTCTCAGTGCAGTATGTTCACAAAAATCTGGGAGAGTCCTTTTGACCCACAAGGCGATTTTCAGCATATGGGGTCAACCCGGCCCTACATTCTGAAGAACGTGACAATGGACGATGGAGAAGCTGAAAGCCTCCGTTAAGAATCTATGACTCACTGTTTAAAGTTCATGGCTTCCTTCCGTAACTAAATGACAATGCGATTTATCTCACGTATCGTGCATTCAGAGGCCAGATGGACTGATTGCGCAAGAGAACTAAACTTGAGATTTGTGTTTTAAGATTTTGGCACAAACTCCGACGGTATTTAAGACATCTTATGTGAGAATACATCACATCTGCATCAATGCCGCAGGAAATATACTTCACAAGATAAAAATTGACCTTATTTCCTTCGTGGATTTCAAAGATAGTGCCAAGTTATCGATTCCTCCTGGGTTGTCACAAACTCTCATAGTGAAAGCTCCAAGCCATAGCCTGCTCACTCTCGACGCGTTCCTGAACTATCAATAAATCAAATCTAAAAAGCGCAAATTGATAGTAATGAAGTATGCGGTTCTCCTGTCATGTGCTAAATTGATGACTCTATGAGAACACAATACTCGTATACAAGAAAAACCTGACCTCCGGCTTTGTGGTAGACTCGAACCACCAATATACACATGAAGCCTTGCTTTAAATAATGGCGCCAAATTTTTAATGAATTTATAAATAGTGGTAAACAAGAATGAACAATTGAGAAAATGTTTGAGCTTTAGGTCAAGATCAGGGCTGATAAGACAGCGGAAATTGATGATAGATGCGCAACGGCCCACAGGCACGCACGTGAGGGAAACTGGTGGATTCTGGGATGGATTCCTACCGCTTAAGACAAGTTTAAAAACAATAGCACCTACGCTTCAGGGAAGCGTAATAATAACTAACGCGAAGTTGTGTGGCAGCTGCTTGTCTCCAAAGGCGGACGAATAAAACGCTAATACTCCTGACAGAGATAACGCCAAAGTTTCGCATTGTGTCCGTGTTGCTTTGTGGCTCAAAAGTTGGCGAGGTTCGAAACATGGAAGATCACAACGCTCAAAGGACAGATCTAGATGAAACAGAAAGCTGTTCTCCTGCTAGCAGACCAGAAGTTGGTAGCGTGTGCCGGAGACGAAAATGTAAACCGAAGACAGCTACTAGTAAGAAGGAACGACGGCGAACGCAAAACATCAACGCTGCGTTTGAGGACTTGAGGAAACATATACCTAATGTCCCATCTGACACAAAGTTATCAAAGATCAAAACACTGAAACTAGCAATGAGTTATATTCATCATTTGGAAAATCAACTTGAAGATGAGACCCCAGACCAGGAAACTGTTACGCCTACAATGCAATCAAATGGTGGAACAGATTCTAACAAGGACTTGACTTACAGTAATAACGCTAGCAGCAGTGATCAAGTGGATTCGCCAAAGGTAAATACCCAATAACTCATCTTGATATTTTCAAGGTTTTATTGGAACTTAAATGCTGAAATTAAACTTCGAGTGGAGTTTCCTGCTAAGGCCATCAGTCCTTAATTACTTTCTTTTGAAATCGCCCCTAAGTACTTTAACAAATGACGTTTGGCTTCCGAGCACAGATTATGAAAATCATTCGTGTTCATCACTTTCCAGTTAAGCATGGGCTCACCAACGTCAAATCATGAAGCTCGTCGCAAAATCTGTAAAAGGTAGACGTTTTCTTTTCCAAAGAAAACCGTTATGGTTTCATATCAATGGGGTTCCATTTGTAAATACACCGTTAATACTGAACATATTGTTTGGTTGTGTTTTGTTCAAGGTTCTTCCCGATACAGTTACGCGGTGGACTCCACGCGCAGCTCTTACGTTTAGTAGTTTACAGTGCTAATTATTCTTTCATAGTCGCTCGGATTAACCTATTGTTCGTTGAAGATTTCTCTTTGACTTTTTTTGAAACAGAGTGATGACGAAAAACAGAGATTCACTGCTCCGCCTCGTCGCAGCTCAAGAACGGGTTGGCCACAACATGTCTGGGCCTTAGAGCTTGTGGGCAGTCTCAAACAACAGTCCGTAGCGTAACACTTAATCTGGGTACTGCATGAGGCCTTTTCTCATAAAATAAATCCAACACGTTTTTGTCATGTTTAAACATCTCCAGATAAACAAAATGAGATGTGGGGAAACCCAAGGTGCGTAGGAAACTTGGAGTGATTAACACAACAAGTTTCAATTGTCTTGGAGAACAATACCTGCAGTTAGTGCAGCGAGAAGGCTCCGGTGGTGCGTCACTGAAGACGTTCTGACTGTCACACATGATACAGAAATGTCTCTCATCTGATACAGTAGTCGTTAATTTTGCTAAACTGGAAGTTCAACAGATTACCATTAACAGCAAGTAGTGATCGAGGATGTTGGATGAAGGTCGCTGATGAATTATTTGCATCGTCTGGGTAAGCAATTGGAACAATTATTGGTAATGCGCCGAGCATAAAATGATCGAAAACTGTAAGTCTAACCTCTGTTTATTAATGACACGCATTTAAAAACTCGTCACTGAGGTATTTAAACCCAGGAAAACGCGAGCGATGTTTGTGTCTGAAGTTGTGTAGAAAATGGTACAAATTGTCCACGCCACGCCATATCTGCACGACGTCATGTTGAACTGAATTTTCTTTACCACCAAACTGAGTATCCTAGTTGATTTGACATGTAATCGTAAATAGAAATTTGTTAAGTGTACAGTGAAATAAAAGCGTGAGATTGTGTTTCTTGCCTGCTTTCAAAGTGTTTGGTGACATAAAACAGGGAAGGTAATTTGGATTTTGGTGACCAACTGTTTGACACAGCCCAGAAGATGAGGCATCAAAATGTCGACCTGTCACTTTCGCCTGCGTGCAGCGTTCGACGTATCTTTTCTTGTTGTCAGAACAAACATCAGCAAAAACTGGTCGAGTTCCTAATATTTTGGGTTCTGAATGGAGGGGGATTTCCCCCGAAAGCAGCTGGAAAACAAGATGATGTACAAGTGGTGTCCCCCTTCCACAGCCCTGTGCTTCTTCATCATCCAGCATCTCGGACATCGTTTCTACATGGAGCTCGGGTACGCTAGAACCATCATTTCAGTTTGTTTTATTTTTTATATACCTTCTTTTACTGTAAGGATTATTCTTTCTCAAGAACAAAGTGTTGGTCTTTTAATAAATTTGCTGCTTTGTTCATACGTTGTGCAATCCAACGTCGTTGTGGCGCTTGGCGCTCCCATGAACATCGCACATTCTGAGTGAAATAAGCTGTGATGAATCGATAGATTAGGTTACAGATCAAAGGAACAACGAAGCAGATATTTCTTGTATAACAATAAACGGTGGACAAAGAATTGGCTGGTTAGATATTTGAAAGAACCAGAAACAGAAGGGACAGACAGAATGCACTGACCATCACTGGTGGGGTTCTATGATGACACATTCATGTTCTTCATTCTAGGAACGAGTCATTTTAACTCAAAGAACCCTTTTCATGGTAACATACTGAGGTTAAGACAAAATTGCAATTGTCTATTGGGCTTCCCCATGTAAAGTGTATAATTTCTGATATTTCTTATACTGGAATGTTGCTGGCTAGGTTCGCACATCTCTTTGGCAGTTAGGATACAATTCTTTCTGGCAGCTGTGGAGATCACAAAGTGACAAACCCCCCCAAAAGTGCTCCGCTTCGTAGACGTAACATTCGCAAATGTTTTAGAAGTTTGTCCCATAAATAAACAGATAAGAATCACATTAGGTACCACAACAATGTCAAACCCGTCTGTCTACGGAAATATTGGATAGAGTGATATCGAAAATGTCGTTCTCCATTTTGGTGCAGTCTTACCAAGGACATTGCCAAAGTCGTATTCTACAGGCTGGATGTTGTCGAATAATTTCTTGTACACGTTCAGGATGCTAAAAAGCATCGTAAATGGGCGGAGTTGAGCGATGAATGTTTAGCCGGGGGAGGGACATTGTGGGTTTTATAAAGAATGCTCTAATTAGTTTGATAAACAATTGTAAACAACGACTTATGCAGACAATTTCCTTCCATTGTGGCTCGAGAAAAAGATATTAGCACCAAAGCTTCTTACTGTAGAAAGGAAACAGGTTTATTACACCCAGTGGAAAGCAGAGGCTAGACAAAATCTTGGATGGCAGTGATAGTTTTATCTGAACCCATAACCTTTGCGTGCAAATTCTGCAAACACAACGGCTTAAGTTTGTCTGTGCATTATTTGTCGAAGTCGTAATTATTCACTCGACGACCAATATAAACGTAAATTTACACCATAAAGACCAGAGCTTTTTTCCTTTGAGGAGTTGTAGAAAGTCCGGGTGAACAATGCAAAACAATAGCAGTATAAAGAGAATAAAATTTGCATCATTACTATATAAACAATGTTGGACTTGAACTCGAAAAAAGAACAAAAAGAGAATCACAGTCCAACTTAAACAAATTACCAGATAAATGCTAAGAGTTTTCAGTAGCCATGAATAAAAAATAATGTTTACTCATTATTTTACATGAATGCGTGATTGCAATCTGTCTTATTCAAAGCCAATTCCAGAGCGGGCATTCACTGTCAGTTTGTCGTGGTAAGGAAAAAGCAAATGCGCATAATGTTCTAACCACAAGTTAATTTCGTGGTAGACATCCGACAGGCGGAAAAGGTGATGATCTCACTGGGAACACAGAAACGAATTGTTGCGTTTCCTTCAAGATTAAAAGAAAGAAAGAAAGACAACGTAGAGAGGAGAACTTTCAGTTTAGCCATCAGTAAGCTTAACCCCCTTCGTTCATGTCTCTTTTCAAACGCTATGATGAATATTGTCCTTTTGAAGGGACGTTTTCGGCTAGCACCGTTATACAATAGGCTACAAATTTAACTTGTTAATGTAGTTTTGACACATGAATTCAAAGCAATAATGAAACTCCTTTGGATATTTTCCCTCTCATGATAATTTCACCTCAGACAATTTGCTCAAAACACCGTTTGGTCGGGAGCGAATCGCGGAAACGTATTTTGCATACAAGATGCCCCCTTTTCCCTCTCGTTTTTGTATGACTGCCATTCGTCTATAAGATATTGGGCACACGTTTCAGGCACTAACTAACGTCGCACTTATACTGACAATGGTGTTTTACAATGTACTGAAAGCATAATTATCACAAGGCTGTAAAGCCTTCTCCCTGTTACTTTCCCTTTGCCGATGTTAGGTTCATCGTCTTGCTGCCCAGTCTTCGCAATCTACTTTAACGAAGGATTCACTAAGATTTTCAGATACCTTATCAATTGTGAGTTTGGCTACAAACATAACCACAAAGCTGCGACAACAAAGTTGAAGAGTTTTTTTCATTTTATTTTTGAAGGAAGGACAGTTCCTTCCTTGTTCTTGCTCTTAGAGCAGCTAACATATTCATGGTTTTGAAATTCATTTTTCACCACTTCAGTGAAGAAACTACTCATTTTAGCAAGTTACGTTACTCAGTGCTCTTGGAAACCAATAGGTACTAAACTTGCCGAGATATTTCCATGTTATTTACTGACTTTCGAAGCATTTGTACCCGACATCATGCTCCCTCAACCGACACGTGTCCTGTTCATGTGGCGTGCGTTCAACTATGCTCTGAATCTCCTTGATACACAAAGACATGGCATTTGAATACCCACTGGTTTATTCAATATAATATAAATCTTTTTAGTATAAACTTTTTCTTCGGAACAGTATTGAAAATCCACTTTGTAAATACGTGACATGACAGCCTACTGGCAATTCAGAGGAATAAGGTTTAATTGTTCTTTGCTAAATCTTCGTCCTAAGAGGCATTGATTTTCGCTTGTGATACTTGGCGTTCAGAAGGAAATTTACCCAAAGAAATTGAAAAAATAAAACTTATCCATCATCATTGCAAAACTCCAACAAAATATTTTGCCTTCAGAATGTTGGTCGAGATTCCAAGAGGTAGTACAAAATTAATTTCTCCTTAGTGATCGATGATTGCAAACCTGACCGAAATAAATTGCTCCTTTAATAAATTATGCATAAGGAACCTACTATGAAGTACAAGCACTTTGGTGAATATTTTGCAGCTTGGTGTACGGCTAGGCCGATGAGATATCGCACTCTTTTTTATGATAAGCCAATACCACGGTTTTGTGCATTCTCTACACTTTCCCTTATGGCAGTAGGATTCTTCTCTATGATCACCATCTGAGAAGAAAAAGCAGAGTTCAGCCCGATTGAAACTAATGTGCTTGCCTAAGAAGGCTTCAGTTCTAATCCCGAGCAGACTTTATAGTGACTGAATTGGACTCTTTGTTTGTCGTGAAATGAAGCCAAAACCCTGTTCTGAGAGGATAGGTTTCTAATCTAGTTTAGCTGATTGCCTTAGTCTACCGCAAAGATTCTTTCGGCTTTGCGCGGTTATCAACTATCATTTCCATGTTTGAAAAACGTACGCTCTTGCCAAAACAGACAGCCTTAAATGCTACAACATTTTACAACAAATGTAGATCTGGCGGTGTCAGGGCTGAGCTAAGCTGGGATAGAACCAGGGCGACTCGAAGGACACGAAAAAAAGAGAACTTTTTAAAACATATCTTCGGCAACAATGGTCATCTTATATTTCAAATGAAAAGCTGCGGTGATTTTAAGCCGTGAATGTAAACAGTGACATCGATACTGAGAAAAGAAAATACTGATGGAAAAGCCTCTAATTCTGATGGTGCCTTTGATTTTAGAAGAAGTGGTTTGACTAGCATGACTTCCTGAATTCAATTAGCCTTGTTTCATGTGATGGAGCCCTCGAAAACTCAGACCAAAGAATTACCGACGTTTGCAGGCCACCGTTTCAATCTTGATGAAGATTGCGTACAGAATCATGAAACGCCTTAAAAGTGAAGTTGGTGGACGGTCGCCTTCATTAGAAAAGAGTCACACTAGAAATTATTCATGGCATGTATATATTTGAACTTACAACATCGGTTCACATTTCCCGTAACTGCAGTGTATTTTTCAAGAGGAATTCATGACCTTGTGCTACCCATCAACGCACCATTAAATAACTATTAGTATGCAACGACGTTGAAGAAATGCCAGAAAATCACTCATAACATAACGAAGCGCTAAGAATTCAAAATCTGTTTTGAGACCAAACTTGTAAGGCGATTATGAAATTCATGTAACAAATATCCTTTGAACATTTATTTTTCATTATTCTCACGATCTTGACACGACGAGAATACCAGCTAAAAATGCTGACTGACATCTCAGACAAAAGACCTCAAAGGTCGACTATTATCTCATGAAGAATCTTGATATCGAAAATTATTTCATGGACCAACACGAGAACTTCACGACGCGTTGTTCACCAATGTTAGGGTCAAATTGTGAAACGCTGATTGTTATTAACTGATATTTACTGCTGTAATGGGTTTTGGGTCTACAAAGCTGACGATTTTCTCGTCTTTTTGATAAACATAGTTTGGAGATCTTTTTGTGCAGATGGCTGACATCTTAGCAATATCTCTGGCTTCAACCTTGTGACATTTACGCATGTACGAGATATTTTGTCAATCTGGCGGCTGTAGTTCCCAAAGATGTTTAGTATTTAATTTCTGTTTGGATTAATATTGGTATTACAAAATTTATTCAGCCAATATCTGCGAACTCTGTTGGTGAAGAAAGCGCTCATGAACTTAAAATCTTTAAGAGCTATTGGTCACTTGCAGTCACAAAATGAATTTCTCACAGTTACAATACCACCTGTTGATCAAACATAGAGGTCCCGAGAATAAATGCTTTGTTAACAAAATGATGAAATCCCTTTTCATTTCAACCGATTGTCCCAGCGAGTATCTCAAGAAGTGCATGGAAAGCAGTAACGAGAAAATGCATGTTCGCGTTGGGGCGTTCAGGGTTAACCATTCACTCCGAAAACCAGAATGAAAAAATACCGAATTTCATTATGTGATATTCCGAGTGATGTTAGGCGTCCGGTTTGAATTAAGTATTTCCGGGACATTTGGGAGTAAGAAATTTCTCGGCAGAATTTCTTGCGGGTAGAAAGATTTGTGTTGTTAACAGTAACCTTGAGGGAGAACCAGGCTTATCATTCCTTGTGCTGTAAATGTCGTAAGGTGGACGCATGGACTACTTCAGAAACACCTGATGCTGCTGCTGCTGATGATGATGACGATATGACGATAATGATGACGATGAAGATTATGATGTTTTAATTTTTATTTTACATATTACTTTTTATAAGAAACGAGAGCCCTCTCGATATCCTAAATATTGGTTACAAAATGAGGGTCCAAGATATTTTTGCAAACGTTTCTAATGCTGGGCAAAATGGCTGTGGGATTTGAACAAACGAATTAAAATCTACAGTGCCACTGATTCAAAAGCTAGCTGTTTTGTTTTTAGAAATAACTATTGGTCTTGGTAAAAGATTAATAGTTCTAATATAAATTTGCACCCTGTCAATGCTATGAATTCTTTGGCAATATCTGAATATCTCTTCCAAGTCCGTCTCTGAAAATGCCGAATTTTTCGGTTAAGCCGCACAAGAGTGGTCTAACCTCCAAAATGTTTTTGCGTGAGGCAAAGAGAGGAAGCCGAAGCCGTCGAAGCTGGGTGTGATATTCGTATGTCAACATCTTTTCGTTAAGCTCAACATAATCACTAGGATGTCGCATTAAAGTATCTTAGGAGACAGTTGGTGTGACAGTTGTAAGAATTCTAAAAGTCGAAAGTAACTTTTGCAATGAAAGTCTTTAGCGATTAGACGAGAAACAACCTGACTTAAATAAAGCATCTGGGTATTTTTGTACCGTGAGTTATTAAGAACTCATAACTGTTTGACAAAACGTTTTTTCTCGCGTTTTGAGTTAATAAAGGTAACGCTCTGCGATTATGGAGAAATTTTAAGCATGGCGTTTACGCCAAACGGCAAACGTCGAAGTGAAATTAGGGTTTTGCCAAAAATGTAAGAACCCTGCTTAATATTTGCTCATTTCTGTCCTGTCAGCTCCAGATATCAAGCAACTTCTCAAAGGAACGAGACAAGTTAAAATAAGAGATTTTTTGCGCTTTTACGATGAGCAGGAGCCTGCCGTTTGCCGTACGTTGGCCGCAAACGTCATGCTTAATCTCTTCTATGTCCAAAGACTTTGCACTTTCGTGTCCCTGCTTGAAAGGTAATGACGCAAGTTGCTATGGCAGCATTTCAAGTGGTCATATGGGATTTGCGTAACTGACCTTTGGAAATGTGTGCCTCAAGGGGGCACTGATATGTCCACTTCTGAAGGGGCTGGTGTCATTCTCTTGATTCGCTGAAGGGCCCTTCAACACGGCCAACGTTACACGCGATCGAGACCAAGAAAGTGCTTGAATGCTTTGAATATGTTAAACTTAAGAAAAACAATTGCTTCTTCCTTTCCATGCAATCTCTCTGTCGATAGAATATTTTCTTGGTTCAATTTATTATTACTATTAGGAAGATCTAACCGTGCTAAAGCGTAATCTAAAGCACAATAGGATTCTCGTTCAGACGCAGTGCCCTTAGAATAGGCCATTTCCGAGTTCTTGTCTGCCTCCTCTTCAAAGCGAGTCTAAGTGCGAAGTTTTTGTTATGAAAATTAGTTTTCATTCATATGTAAAGTAGAAGTAATTACAATCACAAAAACTTCGCACTTAGACTCGCTTTGAAGAGGAGGCAGACATGAACTCGGAAATGGCCTATTAGAACGTGGTTGGACTTTCTCCAATGTTAACACATTGCTTGTCAATACCCACGCGGCAAGCTTTGGGCTTACCTTTAACGTTATCACCCTGATGCCCTCATAAGCACGGGTGATTATGTGATTATATATATATACTTGACCACTCCCCGCAGGGCTTTTCAAGTCCAGTGCAGCTCATCGGAATCGGCCGAATGCATGTGAAGGCGCCTCTGGCTGCCGCCAAACGGTCATAAATGATCCCGGAGCACAGCAGCCAAGTCAGATGTTTTTGACTTGGATAAAGGCCAGACCACAACACCGGGAACTCCGTGCCCTACTCTTTACGAATAGAGTGTGGGTTCTTTAACGTCCCACAGTTATTTGCAACAAGGGTTGTGAGACGGGACCTCCGGCTTATAGTCCTTATCCGAGAAGACTTGAAAGTCTAACCATTTGCTAATGTAATTACAAAGGCAACACTTTCTACTCAGTTATTTTTTAAGACCCTGACCCATGACAGCTCGATGCTCAACTGAGCTATCGGTGCGCGGTACGCGGTACACGCTATTTGCCGCGCGTCGATCATGATTTTATTAATACCTTCAATGCCTTCAAGGTTATTGTCATATTATTGCAGTTTTTTTTTTTTTTTTTTAATGAAGCTTGTGGCGAGGTCCGTGATCAACTATGCGAGAGCCTTCACCGGCTATAGGGCGTTTTCTACGCGATGTTCGAAATCGTGAAGAACATCGTCTCAGCCTATAATCATCGTTATATCTCTTTGAAAAGAGTGCCGCGACACAACACAACCTCAACAACCTTATTCCCGGGGTTTTCTCCAATTTTCAACGCAAATGTCCTCGGGACGGGGTTGCAGACACACCTCACTGACGCGTGGGAAGGGGCTTGGGAATGAGAAAACGTATATAGCAAATGTAACTGAAAGTAACAACAACATATCAGTAAACAACGTTGTGGGATGTTCAAACCTTCCCACAACTGTAGAACGATTGTAGTTCAATTCAGTGTATTGTACCCAGGACTGGCGACACTTCATCTGATCAAAGTAGCACATTTACTTCAGCCCTCTCTCATACAAGGTACAAGGGCTGCTCCCAATCCTGCTCCTGTATGACAGGCGTTCGAAAGAGAAGTTGGGGAAGGGGAAATTCGGTCTCCGTTAGTGTTTCGCGCTTCCCGTTTTCCCTTCCCCCTCCCCCTTGAGCACCTGCCACGCTGGCTACTCCTCACTCTTCAACTTGCTGAACTTTGCGTTTTAAATCAAGCACAGGATCGACATCATCGAAACATCATGATAAGCTAAACAAAATCGCAGAAACTTCCTTTGTAAATCGTTTCACGTGTCTAAACTGCATGATGACGCAAACAGAAAGTCCAAAGTTCAAACAGGAAGTATTTTTATAGGAAACAAATGATACATAGTCCTATTTTGTACTAATCTAATCATAGAAAAGTAAAAGAATGTTGACAATTGTCGAAATTTATTATAAAAACAACCATTAAAATGCAGAGAGGGTCTTGTGTACACTGTCCATTGCTCTAATAAATGTCATATACATATTTAGAATAATTCATGAATGATTTAATATTTATTTGCAAACATACTATGCTAATCGGCAAAAATTAACCGTGGGAATACACCAACAGCCACTTCGAAGACTTTTTAAAGACGTTTTGAAACAAAAGTTTGTTGACTGGTTAAAAGGAATACGTACATGGACACAAATTTAACTTTCACTTTTAGAACACAGCTTTGTCCTTACACGGCTGGCTGGGAATTTAGACAAGCTAAGCTAAGTGTTTTAGTGCCTTTATTCAGTTTTAATTTCAGTAATCTCAGCTTTCTTAGGTTGAATACCTTTTGCATGCTCGACAATTGCTGGACTCTGTACTCAGTGACACAGGAATATCGCTTTCACGAACTAAGTAAAATTGAGAGACTGATAGATATAAATGAGAGGTCTGAAAGAGCACATTTTTCCGGCGTAAGTACGCAATTAGTCGGTTTTAAAGTGAGTACAACTGACATTCACGTCAGATACCATACTCCTACCTTGACACTTTGAATCAAATAGTTTTCAAAGAGAACACGGGGAAAGGTTTTTGTCATCCCCCCTTCGTAATCACTGATCACTATCCTGGTTTCTTGTCTTAAAGACATTGTCTTCAGTCTTAGCTAGGCAACCAAAACTTGACCTGATTATCATATTCCTAGTTCTAGAACAGCAGCTTTTGGTCAAGCTTTTTCGGGCACGCGCGAAAGCATTAGAGCAACCTTTGGTTTAAAGCGGAGCCTTAAATACTTCACCGTGCCCACTCGGCGTGGTCGGGTCTGTTCTGCGCGTGCGCTTTTTGTTATCCTCTCTTTGCGCCCCATTTTCGAAAGGTTTAAAGGACGGCCTTCAGAAAGAGGACCATTTTTTAGTTAAAGCAGAGGAAAGCAAATGTATGTATTGGATGCCATGCCGGAAAATGTTAAATACTAGGGGCCTGGGGACGAGATCCCTAAGAGTGGAGCTAAAATTTGTGCTGCAAAAACAGTTGAAGATTTGCATCCAACTTTGGGTTGCTTTACAGGAGATTTGTAAAAATTATTTAGATAAAACAACAAAATCCTTTTAACTTAAGGTCGGTAAACATCAAAAAGATTATCATTCTTATTTGTTTTCTTTCGGGCGTGGGAAAAATGGACGCGAGTCTACGTGATCGAGGGCTTGTTGGCGCTAATGCAACCTCATTAACAAGCAAATCATCGTTCAAGAATGCTGTCATCGCGTAAAAAGAGAGCAACTTCCACAAAATAACAGGAAATTACTCCTTGTCGTTAAAACCTCTAAATTGTTCCATAGAAAATCTTTAGCAACTGAACGAATGGAGATAAACATAGCCTCGGAAATCTGTGACTTGAGCACATCAGAGATCAATGAAGAAATACCTTGTGTTTGGTTTAACGTTTGTTAGTTGTAATTTATCGCGAATCGGTACGAAACGAAACGCCACAGGAGGGTAACAACAAAGTGCCGGTTTGTAATCGGTTCTAAAGGGCGTGCCCCAAAGACAGTTTCCGATAGAGCGATCGATAACGTATTAATTAAACCGAAATTCCATAGTACTAATCCAGTCTTCTTCAATTGCCTTAGCTTTGAACAATGAGCTGAAAGATGGGTTGTTTGTTATGTTTTCGGTACAACAGATCCTATACACGGTTGCAATCCAGAATGTTTATTTTCCTATTTGTCTTGTAGGATTAGGTTTTCCGCCCCACATTTGCATCTCTTTTCTTTTTGCTCAAATGATGGCGATGACTGATATCTTGTAACAGTTACACAGCTTTTGAAATTTCATGATCGCTTATCTCTGCAGTGAAATAGGTAAACTTTCTATATGGTTGTCTTATTTCTGATAAACTGGGATAGTGAAAATGTTTCCTCTTTTAGTGATCTTCCCGTTTTTAAATTTTCGTTTTTAAATCGTTTTTATCACCACCGATATTTTGTGCCTGATCTTTTCTTCCTCTTTAGACCGCCCATTGAGTTGACACTGAACCATATATCACCAAATCATTTTGTCAACAGCAGTGTCAATGATCCAAGCAGGAAAAGTGGCTCATCTACACTGCCGGAGTTGATTTTCTGGCGCCGGAAATCTGCGATCAAAAAGCTAACATGCAGTTCACAAAAAGCCCGCTAAATCGCTCCAAATCTTTGCTTATTTATGATACCAAAATGGCCACCGGACTCGAGGACATTTTCAGTGTCAAATTTTTAGAGTGCAGTAACATTCTCTGAACGTTTCTAGCGTTACACACCTTTTTGAGAAGTGCAGTTCAATCTCACATCAAAGATAACCCCAGATGATTTTGTTAACCGTGAGTTTCCGAGCGAAGAATAATTCAATTTTTATTTGGAGGTGACATAGCACTGTAATTTGCCGGTCACGTTTTAGAAGTATCCTGCCCACAAGATCAGCTATAAAACCCTAACGGACAATGTTTTACTAAAAGGTAATCAAAAGTTAGTAAATTTCCTAATGCAGAAACTCCGATCCACGGCTTCATATCTGTAAAATTCTCCAAGAACATTAAAAATGTTTGGGTGTTACTTACGAGTGTTAACGCCATCTGACGACTGGAACCGGTGAAAAGTGTGATGTGTCATTGTTATAAGGAATCAGGCGAAGAATACAAGGCAAGGCACCAGGGAAAAATAGCCGAATTCATTGCAATCTTTAAAAGTTTTAAAGAAAACTTATGTCGGTTGATTTGGAGATTTGGCGTTACAAACATCAAATTTACAAACTGCATATCAATGTTATGTTTTGACAAGCACCTGACGGTATTTATACTGTCAGGATCACGTGGATGCAATAGGACAGTTCACTGCTCAGCGGCGACGACATGGCGCGGTGTTAAAAGGTTTTAATTGATTGTTTGCTGAATGTAAAATTCATTTATTGCCTCAACGTTCAGTCTTGATAAGTTTATGCGTGCTCTAAACTGTGTACACTAAACTCGGCGTCTCCCGAGAGCATACAGCACGGAAATGTCCCACAAACAGCCGAACACCAATAAAACGTCAAATTTATCGAACAGAGCTAAAGCATTTTCTATTGCTTCTCTGGTACACAATGGTAGGTATATCTCGGTATAGTTGGTGCAAGATATTTTCGCATCAAATAGCTAATTTCTCTCTCCTCACCCGCTATGCAGAGGATCTCGCCACGATACCCGAACGTGATGACACAGCGCGGACGAAGCATTCAACGCTGGAAAGAGGCAAGCATGATTCCCCTGTGCCAAGAAAAAGGCTGAAAACTGTAAAACCGGACGTCTTGCTCGAAGGCAAGGAACTGTGGAACTGCTTCTACCGACTGGGTACAGAAATGATAATCACGAAGACAGGAAGGTCAGTCGGTATTGCACGTCCACTGATGCGATAAGAAAATTATTCCCCCTCCGTACTGGGAATTACGATGAATGATCCGTGTTTATTCATCGTAGTTTGCCTTGTAAAACCCCTGAGACTTCTGACTTTTACCTTATTTTGGCTTCTCGTTTAATTTACGTTTAGGCTATTTGTCATCATGGCTTTTTCTGCTCTTTAGGCTGGCTTGCGGTGCAATTGATATCCTAGATAACATAAAATGATCGGCGGGCTGACAGCGAAATGGCTCCAAATGTGGTTGATCCGTTAAAACTCTTTAACAGCATGTTTTCAAATAACGACTTGTTACTGTGGTTATTTTGTCTGTGTCTTTGTTCTGTGCCGCTCCGATTTGGAATAAGCAACATTTTTATCACTGTACTAAAATGCTGTTTTTGTTATGTTATCAACACATTAATCAAGAACTGTGAGGGTTCATTTTCGAAACAAAACCAGGCTAATACATCACAATTATAAATTTCTCAAGAAATAATTATGACAAACTTGTTAATGCACCATTCGAGCTAATCTACGTTGGGGTATAAATGTTCAAGGAAAGAAACTCCTTAAAGGTTAGCGTTTAAATATGTATGGTTTGTGCCGCTATTCAACACTTAGTTATGGAAACAAATTCGCACATTTTCCAAAAATTCCCACCATGCTATTATTCGATAAAAGATAAAACATCTTCAAACTTTGTCGTTTCCGAAAGCCTTGAAGAAAATACCAGGCCTCGAGAGAGATTTTTCAACGTTCAATGTACAAAGATGTCTGTAAATTTACAAAAATGCGAAAAAAAAATAGCACCATACAGTTAACAGCTAGGCAAAACAGAAAATACAAAACAGTGTAGAAATTTTTTCAACTTTTTTCAAAACACCTTTTATCTCTAATTTAGTATTCAATTATGCCTTCTTACAATTTGTTGCTTTTTTTTCTTTATACCGTCATCTTTTTTCTGCTCTCACTTCGTAATGTTATTTTGACAGCCAACACTTCGTTGACTCTCTCAGGAAGGTATCATGATTTCCAAGAGACTCGAGACTTTTGCATAAAATTTGCGATTTCGTAGTTCCCTTAAACAGAAAAGACTGAACAAGTCGTCGCCATATATAACGCCACAGACTTCTCGATGAAAAGAAAACCACGAACAAAAAAGGGAGTCCATGAGAACTTTTTTGTCTCGCACGAACACTCTGGAAAAGCGGGTTCATTTCATATAACCGTAAACCGAGACGCCTTTCAAAGCTGATGATAAAAATTAGTTCGCGTGTCGCCATTGTTGTGGTTTTCAAGACAATTAATTGCACTAAATTCTTCTCAGTTAAAGCCAAATTTGGAAATTGTATCTGAAAAACAACTTTTGTTTATAGCAATATCCATTTAGACCAACTTAGTTATCATCAAATTTCCTTTTGGCGATGCGGGCAAGCGTGCAGTAGGCCAGTTTGCAATCGATAAAGAAAACCCTTACGAATTTTGCTTCTCAACTACGTCGTGTGAAGGAATCATTGGAGATGCGCCCTGTTCGCGGACTTGCGAACAAAAAAACGCAACTAAGTGCTCCAGTTGCTTGAAAATTCAACTGAACCAAGTAAGCCATAAAAATTTAGATCAAAGAATGTTCTGAGCTAAAAAGGCATGTCACAATGTCTTGAAAACCACAAAGAAAACACGCACGAATTTTGTTTCTCAACTACGTTGAGCAAAGACATCATAAGCGACGAGCCCTCACCGCTGAGGTGAAAGAGACTAAAAGTTCGCTAACCGGTAAATCTGCTTGAAGATTCAACTGAAGCAGGTAAGTAACAACAATTGGGATCGAAAATTTGTTTAGCCAGACCATGTCACAATGACTTTAAAATCTTCATGTCGAACAAATTAATTTACTTCAGGAGATACAACGATTCGTTCGGAAGATTTCAGCCTCCTTAGAAACTCAGTTTGGGCAAAGAAAGGTTACGAAAACAAGAGTTTACCGATTGTAGAGGCAAATGATATCTCAAGCTTTCGTAACCGACAGTGCAGAATAATTTGTTGTGTTTTCGAAGGAGCTAAGAGACCTTCAAAGTGCAAAAAATACCATGTAGCATTTTCCGAAGGCTTACCGAGCAGCCCTCGAAGTTAGGAGATATGGTTCCTTTCTAGAGACGTTCTGGGATTTAAATTTGAAGCTAAGGAGCCCGAAAAGATCGACTCTAGCTACTTTTGCTTGGTTTAGAAAGCCCTAAACGATCTGGAACACAAGAAACATTTCAAATGCCTTGCTTGTTCATTGTCAAATTCGGCTCTTTTTACGAGCCCTGTAATTACCGCCATTTTTTTTTCTCGTGGACATTACAGAGTTGTTGAGTGATTTCGCGAATCATTGATTTAACATTTAAAAGGCTCAGATCATTTAAAAACCTGCGAGGAACGAAATGATTCCTGTTTTAGCAACAGAAAAGTGAGTCGTGTTTCCGGAACAAGAAGAGGGAGTCCTGGTTACCGTCAAATTCTGTTCGGTAGATCTCTTCGCATCGGAGAAATTCAGATAAAATTGGGACTGTGACCCCCAGCTTATGCGAATAAACTTCTTAATTCCTTTTCTTTTCGAAGATGCGGTAACGGCGAAATAACGCCAGCTAGCTTTCAGAAAGCTAACAGGATTTATAAATTCAGAAAAGAAAAGTCCATTACAAGAAATTTCTTCCAGTCTCTTAAATTTTGATTTAAAGCGTGCAAGCAGATGATTCAGATTATTTCGTTTCAGCTTACACTAGTATGAAATTGAAGGCCATGAAACAATATGGGAACTAAGAAATAACACATTTTCAAAGCACTTTTCACAAATGTTCCCGTCGATTGAACAAGGTATGTAAGTCAGGAATTTGTTTTCCGAAGTCAGTGTTAAAGCGATAAATTCAGGTTCTGTTATCGGGCAAAATCAAGATGCCAAATTGAACCTAAAGGGTTGACATTACAACTAAAAATTCTTTATTTCTAGATACAAAAGGCTTTTAGCACCCAAGCAAGTGAATGGAAATTTGCTACCTTTATAGGTATCAAAAGAAGAAGGCCACTGAAGTTCTACATTGAACTTCCACGCTGAGGTTTCGCGATAAAAAGTGAGGTTCAAAGGAACAACAGACGTTAAAGAGGTTAAAATGGATCACCTTTGAGAGGACAATAAGATCCTTATAACTGATTTTTTTTTTTTGTTTTCGCCTGCTTGCGTGCGTTTGGTGCAAGGTACTTCATTGCCTGGCGATTGACGCGAAAAGCAACTGAACCAACAAACGAAACATCAGGCTCAAACACCTGCTACGTGCCTCTTGTATAACTGTATTAATAGCGCTCTCGTGTTCCCTCACGCTAAAATATTTCCCCCTAATATCAGGGGATTCGCTCTATCTTTCTCCTTGTCCTTTAGAACTGTCGGTGCGAAAGAACGTACTTGACTGGTAAAATTTGGCACGCTCTGCTCCCACCAACAACAAGAAAATGCAAACAGACACGTCGCATGACTGCATGGGCGACAGAGAGAGACATGGAGGCTGACTTGTGACAATTTTAATGATGTGCACTTTCCATTGCTGATAAACGCACGATCGCTGTTATCTCGCGCTTTTACAACTACAAAGATCAAGAGCTGATGAGAGCGACGCCATTTCACCATCAAAATTGACAAATTTTCTCAAAATCTACCGTTTCGGAAACTATTAGAAAATGACGGAAAAGTGGTGCTGATTAATTCAACTTTCATTTAAGAGACAACCATTTACGACTTCACCCACAGACCGAAATTAACAGGTCTCCTATCTTAAGCTAAGGGTGATAGGTGTTGTGAGAGTCAGATTCAACACGGCGGGGTTTTTCTCGACTAGATGCGGCACAAGTTTTCATTTCTAACAATCCCGGTTTCCTAGAATTAGATGAATCATATTTGATCAATTAAGAGAGCATTCCATTCTTAAAAAGTGTCAATTGTTTTATTCGCAGGCGGATGTTTCCGACCCTCCGTGTTTCCTTCGCTGGCCTGGACCCAGAAGCCACCTATGCTGTCATGCTGGATATTGTTCCAGTTGATTTAAAGCGACATCGTTATTCTTATTCAGACTCTGCTTGGTTTGTGGCGGGAGAGGGAGACGTTGCACCGCCCCGAGTGGCATGCGTGCACCCTGATTCGCCGTTCACCGGTCAACAGCTATTAAGACAAGTGCTATCATTTGAGAAGGTCAAGTTAACGAACAACCGGGACGACAAGCGGGGAAATGTAAGTGCGAGACTCGCCATGCGGTCAATATTTACTGATCTGCAAGTCCTTAAAAAGCCGTATATGACTTGCTAATTCCCTAGCACGGCTGTTTATCTGATCGAGAAGAACTCTTCTCTATGTCCAATTTGTTCCGGTCGCCTTTTTTCAAACAGCGTTGCTTTATCGTGTTCGTAAAATTACAAAGGACGTTTACATTAACGCTAATTATCTTTTGATTAACAGAGCAAGCCACGCTATTAGCTTTTAAATCTCTTTTCGCAAAAAACCGATAAACTAAACTCTCGCAAAAAGCATAAACTTAAATTGCACTTAAAATGGTCACAACTTGTTTCCGTTATTATTAATATTTCAAGAATGCGGCTAAGTTTAGCATTTTAAAAACAGGTGCCTGGCCAACGCACGCCCATAAGTTTTCATTTGTTTGACAAACTAATTTAGCACTTTTACAACTTTCAGGCTGGGAACATGCGACATGAAAGTCATTCCCCGCTTTTCAAACCAACACTTGTACAAATCATTTCTATGCTGTAAACTGTCTTCATGTTTTCCTCGATATTTTTTTTTTTTTTTCATCTTTCATTCAGGTTGAGATTATTCGTCACATTTTATCGCAACCGTGCACAAATTCTTTTCAGTTTTCATGTTGTGGCGTGGTTGAACTGTCATCTCACTGTGGCAGTAAGCTGATCCTATATTTGCAGTGACCGTGATAAGCCATTAGTAGAGAAACCTCTTTTATTTTTCCGCTAGAAACCGGACAAAAGTGAATTGCACCTGTGCAAATCTTTCTCATTTGATAGCGCAAAAACTTCCATCTGGAAAAATGTCCAAGTAAATTTTGCAACACCAATTTCCCTAAAACACACCGCACCCCAGAAACTGAAAGTGCTGAGCATTGTCTTTCAATTGATTGCTCCACCTTAGGATTTCATCCACAGAAACAAAGTTTGACCTTTAAAGCTAGAAATGTAGTCCTTTTTTGAGCTTTCTCTGTAACAGTTCATCACCATCATCATCATCATCGAGTGCCATCTACTAATAGTAGGTCTGCTGTCATGGATCTCCAACTGTTCCGATCTTCCGCTCTTCTTAGTGTACCCTAACCATTCTTTGATGTTTTTCATCCAGGTAACTCTTGGTCTCCCCTGTCCTCTCTTCCCTTCAAATTTGCCTTCCAATAACAATTTTTGGATCGACTTCGCTCTTTTTACGTGACCAAAATATTGTGGCGTTTTCTTTTCTTTATTGTTGATAATAATTATCTTGTTGCATTCTTCTGTGAAGACATTCGGTAACAGTTAGCCAGTATTTTCTTCGACGATCCTTCCCTCTGAATTAAAACACGTCATTTTCTCAGGGTTTGTTTTGGAAATCTAGCCGAGTCTAAAACACTACGGATAAAGCTCAAACAACCGACTATATCTCTGTCCCAAAATTGCGAACGAACATTTTTCGAGCAGCTTTTGATTATAAAAAGTGCGAGCGGTTTGAAAGGCTCGTTCCATTTGCCTTCTATTAGTGGTGTGAATTTTTTGTATTTTTTATTACTATATTATTTAAAACTGCAGTTCCTACACTTAACTCAATAACCCGAACATTTTAAGGCATTCAAGAAGAGTGTTTTTCTTTTGTTTTTATCTTTAATTACCACAGTTTTGGCCGCTTTCATGTTCTTGGATTTATTCTTCTACTTACCATTTTTGCTTATTTAAAGCTGCCTTTTAAAATTTACCGATAGTGCAATATCACAAGATATTTCGTGGGTTCCAAATGATTCGATTAAAAGTGGAACTTTTTCATTATAGTCGGGCGCGAGCCACAAACAAAAGTCCCATTCTATAGTTAATTCATCTTTTCATTTTCACTTAGTTCTAATTGGCACTTTCGCTGTCAACTGATGAAAGGTTTGCCCGCATTGAAATGTCCTTGCATTCATTTTAATTTTGAAAAGAGAACTAAGAAATTCTAGGAAGAGGCCCCTAGTCTTCGGAAACAGCCGCGATTTAAGGCGGCTGTATTCGCAGGCTGGAGAAGCCTGCAAGGTATAGTTAAACTCTTGGCAATTAAGATTCTACTTAGGCGAACTAGAAAGGAGGGTTTTTTTCAAATAAGGGAAGAGAGAGTAGGACACGTTCGTGGTTCATTTTACCAGAAAGATTGCTGGATTAAGATAGAACATAGAAGGAAAAAGATATGGAGGTTAAACTCTAAACGCAACTCTGGTTTGGCATCATGTGATCATTTGAGTTGATAAGGTAGTTTGAACAATAACCTTATATTTATACGAACTTTGGTATTTCGAAGTCCACCAAGCAGGAAACGGAGAAGGTCTTTATTTTGAGTGTTATAGGCGTGGAAGTCGCGGGCTTAGTGGAAATCATGTAATTGATAGGTGGGCGCTAGGCCATTTAGGCCTTTCCTCAAATTTGCTCCCTCCATTAGCAATCTAAATGTTGTCAAAGATTTCCGATGCCGTAAATTAAAATCTCGTGATTTCTACAGTCTCGGTTTTCTGAGCTCTAAATGCTTAATGTAACAAGAACATGGCATTTGCAAGTACACTTTTTTTTTATAAGAACCGTTTTCATAAGAACGTTGAGGCTGAGATTAACCCAAATTTTAAGAATATGGTTAGAAAATACCAAACCTGAGAGTCAGTCAAGAACACCTTTACTTTGCTCATTTTTTTTAAATGAGTAGTATTTTTTCTATGTACTCACGAATTTTTTTTGCGTTTTCACTACAAAATCTGGTGACTTTATGTCGCGTTGTGAACCTCTTTGTCCAATGCTTTTTGTAAAGCTAAATTTACCAGCAGTTGGTTGGCGCGACATCGTGTGTATACCGTGTAACTTAAGAACACTTAAGAACGTTTTCAGGCTCGAATCGCGAAAAAAATAAGAACTTCGAGCCTCGGGTCCAGAATTAGACGTTCTTATAAAAGAAAAAAAAGTGTAGTCATTCCCCCTAAATATTTCCGTTCTAAAGGAAACCGCTAGAGATCCTCCTTAACTATTTACCTCAATCATGAAAATAACAATTGATCTATCTCCTAAAATTTGCACTTTCTTCTTTCTTCAGATAATTCTTAACTCGATGCATAAGTATCAGCCGAGAATCCATCTGCTAAAGAACCCTGAACCGGACGTGGGCAACCCGGATTTAACACGAGCTCAGACGTTCGTTTTCCCAGAGACGATATTCATGGCTGTAACATCGTACCAAAATCATCTTGTAAGTCCTTGTACAAAGAAAAAAGTAGGGCGGGATTAAGACAGACAGAAAGAGGACCCCAAAGCCTGCAGGACAATGAGAATCAGTTTTGTATCGATTTATATTAAAACATCATTTTTGTTACCAGGCAAAGGCAAAAAGGTAAAGAAACTTTAGTTATACACCGTTACAATTTAAAGCTGCAAGATTGTGAAGCCGTGTGCCTGTGAGAAATGTTGGTTTCTGGGGAGAGGGGAAACCGAAGTACCCGGCACGAAGAAAAACCTCACGGAGCAAGAAAGAGAACCAATAAACTCAACCCACATGAGACAGCGGATCGGAGAATCGACTGAACCGGGCCACATCGGTGGGAGGCGAGTGTTCTCACCAATCAGTGCGCCTTCCCTGTTACCCTCACAGAAACATTTAATGTAAAATGAATTCCGTGTGTGCTGAAGCAATGCGGAGATGTTTTTACTCGTTTTCTGCAGATAACTCGACTCAAGATTTACAGCAATCCATTTGCTAAAGGATTCAGAGACTCTATCAGATTCTTAGGCAACACGGAAAGGTTAGTGCAAACAGCAGTTTCTGGGCAACTGCGCACCTCCTCCTCCCTAGTTATAATAAGTTAACAAGTTAGTGTTCATGTTAAGTTTGGGGAGGGGTAGTTACTGATCCAATTGTTTTACGTAAAAACGCTCGGTCCACTACAACTTCATCAATACTTGTTCATTACAAACCGAATTACGACGTTTTCTTTTTTTACCTCCAGAGAAAGTTTCCTTATGTCGAATGGCTTCCAGGCGTTTGAGCATGATGAAAGCGCATACTTACTTTCGAGTGGAATGCTGACCCATGGCGGCTCAAGGGAGTTGTTCAGTGAAGGTAGGTCATCAAAGCAACGATTACAGACTTGCGTGACAGGAGACGAACGAGTGAGGAGTGGACGTCACAAAAACAGTATGGTCACATCCTGCTCAAGCCTTATGAGGCACTTAAGAGAGAAGTGCTCATGCTGCTCATTTCATTATAGCAATTAAAAGATTGAAGCTTAATTATCAAAGAGCCCTCTCTTCCTTGTCTGACAATATTTTTATACACTTTCCTTTTCTTTAGAATTTCACCACATATCGACTCCATCCCAGTGGGGTCCCTGTGGCGATTCGTGCTGTCGAACAACTGGTAGCAACTGCTATCCTCGTGCCATCCCGCTTGCGGGCTCAAGTGGTATCTATAACAGAGATCCTACGTGGTGGCGCTGTCCAGTTTCACACACAGATGGAAGTGTCTTGATAAATTACTAGTTCACAGAAAAAAAAGGTTGTAAAAACTGAACTAATTCATGTGGAGTTCTTAAATATTTTTGTGTAAACACTGAACATTGCTGAGGCTCATTGAGCTTTTTTAAACGAAATCATCAAGTTATTTCTTTGAACTAGGAGATATTTGAACAATTATTTATTGATACATAAAATTATATGCGGTGTGTACCCCTTGCAAAAGACCGTTTAGTTGTTTATAGGTCAAAAGAAAGTATAATTTTCAGCCGTTGTAAAGCCGGCTCTAGTACTGACCTGGATGTAAGGAGGTCACATTATTTGTGGTCGTTCGACCGTTTTTAAATTCAATAAGACATTATTTTAAAGATCCCTGGTTGTACATAATATCAGTGATGTATAGCTTTAGTGATGAGATGTTCAAAGATGTTCAGTAAAATAAACAAATATGTTAACATGATGTCTGTGATGGTACTACATTTATTCAGTTTGCGGGTACGAAAGCTGGCCGAACACTTTTGATTTGCTTGAAAAACATGTAAAAGAGGTCAAACAAGCACTTTTGATTTCCTTTGACATCTTCAGATATGAACACGTTTACGTCTTCTTTTGACAGTTTAATGCGCGTCAAAAGTATAATTCATGTGCGTCTTATGTATCGGAAAACGATACTCGGGCGGGATCACTGAATTAAACAGTGAGCCTTTAATTTGATGACAATGCATGTGAATTATACACCTGGTATCCCACTCAATTAAGTGATCAGTGACAAATTTTGCTGTTTGTCAAACGTATAGCCAAGCCTCCTATGCAGACCTTCTGTTAACTCGTCACGCAATCTTTCGGGAGGAAAGATTGTGTGACGAGCCGAAAAAAGGTCTGCGTAGGAGGCTATCAAACGTTCTCACGTTTACCAGACACCCTATCTGCTCAAGTCGGGCTCCTACACATCCTTATCTGTTAAGGAAAACACCCACCTGATCTACTCTCACGTAGCTGTGAGTTGTGCACGGATTAATGATGAGTGGCGACTTAACTCCTTAAATGGGTGTTGTGGCAGACGACTCAGGCCACCCATGCAAAACCGAGTTTTGGGACTTCCGATGTTCTCAGTATGTCGTATGCGCACTGTTTCATTAATTCGCTGCCTTTCCAAAGCTGTAATCAACTAGACGTAACTGAACCCAAGACTGACGGGACGAGGTCAATTTTACTCCGTACATCCGCAATTGACAGCGCCATGGCCATATCTGGGCATGCCACGACGTAATTTATAATGAATAATAAGGTTTACATGATCAACCAAAGAAATACAATAACGAAATTTGGCAAAATGCAACAAGAATACTATGAAACAAAACAAAACAAAAAACAAGAATAACATGACGTTCTCCTTTAAAGCAAAAGTTGATAATTACCTTACAAAGAAGCGAAGAAACCGCAAAAACTACTGTATGACTTTTGCCCTGCAAACACGTGCGTTCGGCGTTCGTCCAGCAAATTCATGTTTTCGTGATAACGGATAACGGTTTTCATCGGGCAATCCTTCGTTATTACAGTATAAAGTACAATGGTGGTTGTTTCAGCGCGAAATGCTTAGTTCAAAGAACAAGCTGATAGGTTTTGGGAAGCCATCTTGCGTTCCTGCTTGTCGTGTGCAGATGCTGACGAAAGAAAATGAATAATGCATCCACTGTTGGTATGCGCGAGGCTGTAGTCGAGCGAGGCTGTGGAAAGGGAAACAAACTGTGATCTGGGGTATTGAAAGTTTTGCGTGGTACTCAGTTAGGGGATATACCCATCTTTCCAGTGAGCGTTGAGGTTTGCTATTCCTTATAATACCGTTAAGATAGTGGAACGGTCATTATTTTAAAACCGCGCGAGTCATAATCAGCGAATGGTGGACGCACGAGAGTGCCCTCGTTTCTCGCGACCCACCCTCGCGCGCGCCACAATTGCTCCTCGTCATTGATGATTACAATAACAGACACCTTGCTTTATACACTTTCTAGCCGGCCTTAGAAAGGTTAGTTGGCACACTAAGTGTTGATCAAGGACCTGGCCTCTTCACCGGTTGATAAGCTAGGCAGAGAAACACTGTGACTACGAAAGCTGTCTGGGGCCGGTTCCTGTAAGGTGTAATAACTCTATTCCAGGGATAAATGTGCCTTATTTAGTTATTTATCCCTGGAATAGAGTGATAGCACCTTTCAGGAACCAGCCCCAGGTCAGTACATTACTATTACTTCCGGCTGCATAGTCTCCTACGCAGAGAAAGATTGCGTGACGAGCCCTAAGCGCATCTGCGTAGGAGACTACCGGCTGCATCACCTCTAGCTTTGTTTAGTCTGGTCTGCTATCAGGCAGTCACCCCAGGAATCATGTTATCAATTTCTTTGTTACATCGTAGACGTGACGCAGTTAAGTCCGTCACACCCTTTGGGAGGGGGGGGGGGGAACTTCCAGAAAAATTGGGTCGGGGTGTGCGGCAGGCTTCCTAAGACCCTTACCCTATTTCAGACCTGCCTTCTAATCAGTTCCCTAAGTTAGACAAATGTTAACGGCGATGTTTATACGCTTTTATTAAGTAGAATTTTAACCGTGGATAAATAAAGATTACTTACTTACTTACTTACTTACTAGGATACAAAACTGTACAAAGTTTCGAGCTTAAAATACCATACTATAAAGCAGGTTGCAAAATGTGCCGTCATTTCAAGACTAGAGTGCACAAACCTTACCCTATTTCAGACCAAAATGGTAAAAATTGATAGCCTACTTCAGACCCAAACGGCTAAAAAAACATACCCTTTGGCGCCGCACAACCCAACAAAACATTTGAGTGCATGTGTAACAGAAAAAGTCTCACTAAAAATTAAAAATAGTTTTTCCTGGTTTCTTAGAAAGCGCATTGGAAAAGAGATCGAATAACTTTGTGTTCTTCTTTGAGGGCGTCTGTTACTCACTTATGTACGCTTTTTTGAAGGGATGTCGGCTTGGAAAAGCTCTGCTAAGTTGGTTTGTCGCGGTAGAAGCACGGAGCCTGGTGGTTTGTTTTAACACAGTAAACAGAATTTAAACCATCTTTCTTTAGTTCGATGAGCGTCTAACTAAGTGCTAGTGGCTTAAAAATCTGCCAAGGTCTTGATAATTGGACAATGTGACGTGATGCCGTCAAGAAACAGAGATCGCGCAAGAGACAAAGAAAGAGAAAGGTTAAAGGCCTGTGATATCACATAATGTCTGGCATTTTTTCCCAAATTCAAGTTTTTCCTTTGCTATAAAGACGTTCACAATGGGCATTACTAAGTAAGGAATTATTTGAGGAGTAATTTCTTGACGATGCCTTATCACTAAACTGTCAGTTCCGCCCCATAAGACACGCTCAGAGCAGAAAATTAAACTTGTTTTGTGACGGCCCCCGTAAGCGTGCAAATATCGGAAATTATGCAATACCGCTCCTCACCCCTCCATATGACGCATTTGAATATGTTGTTTGATTTCACGGCAACGTGTTTCCGGTCACAGCCGTCTGCACGCCCATAATAAGAACATGGTATCAACCTAAAACGCTTATAAAAGATCTGTGCTGCTCAACCTTCAATTGAAGTCTCACAGACGAAAAGTGGTCGCACGATCCATCTAATCTCGCATCTGATCCAAAAAGAGTGCTCATTACGGAAGAAGACGCGAAGACATTCAACGATGTTTTATGTGACTCTAATCGCTCTGTTTCTGCAGTTGGCTCAATCTGTTTCTTCACAGGAAGGTTTACTGCATCCACCAGGTAAGACTCAAGGATCTAGAGCTTTCTTCTCCCTACCGTTTTCATGCAATTGTGAGGAACCTGTTGTGAGACGTTTGGGTTATATCACGGCAAACTTTTGGCTTAAGTCACGGCGCGCACTGAACTGGGCTACTTTCACGTCCTTTATTTCCCAATGACACTTTTACTTTTCTCTTTAGGGAGTTAAAATGATTTTAAAAAAAGGTATTATTTGTTTTATTAGCTCCAGTGGACGGAACAAGGACCTTGGACGCACAGGATCAAAGAACCGCATTTGAAATTATTGAAGATGCAAACAACGATGCAGAAAATTTAAGAGGTGAGAAATTTGTTCATAAACGTGTTTTAAAAGAATGGTTAAGAAAATGTCAGCAATAAGTCAATAAATGGGACCCCAGAAGCAGTTGTTAAGTCAAATTGGATTTGTTTGCGCCATTATCAGTAAGCACGACTAAAACAATACCAAGTTTGAATTGTTGGTCATCATGTTTTCGTTTGTGGAGTATAACGCTCCTTAGATTTCACGTTATTTTACGAAGACAATACCATCTCAACGTCTGTGATCTGCCGGATTTTCGTCTCCTATTCTTCCCTGTTCGTCATTATAAATTTGCAAAGAAAAATTGTGGGTGTTCAAGGATGTTGTCGGTCACAAAACTAAGTGATTTAGATCATTGTCATTTGCATAAAAGGGTCCTTTAAATTTCAAGAGCATTTTCTTCAGTACTTCGTTGGGTTCCAGTCCGCAATGGCTGTCCTTATTACTCATGATCCCCTGACGAGTGCCAAGCGCAGCTCAAGCTTGCCATTGCACATTGGAGTCCTAAAGTCTGGTTCACACGTGCGACGCAAATACAAACGCAAAGAAATACATGTGTGAACTACCGCAACGCAATTGCAAACGCAAGTGCCGAAGCAAGAAATGGAAATTTTTCCATTTTCTTACACTTCATTTGCGCTTGCGTCTGCTTTTCAAACGTGTTCACCAGGACAACGCAAACTCAAATGCTAACGCCGGCTAAATACCTCAGGCTTGTCCGCCATCTTGGAAAAAGACTTCGACTGCGCTTGTGTACTTTACCTTCTTTGTGTTTGCGTTCGATGCGTAAACATCGTTTACATTTGCGTTTGCATTTGCGTTTGCATTTACTCATGACGAGTGATCAGGGCTTGACAACTTGAGGTTACTCACCCACAATTTTATCGCAGCGGTTGACGGGCACAAAGGAAACTTACATGAGGGTGACATCAAGCTGACTCATGCGCAGCGACGCATGTTGGGATTGCAAAGTGATGGCGGACGTCAGAAGCGCGCTGCTATGAGGAGTCTGGTACGCAGATGGATGGACTCCAATGGTCAAGCCGTAATTCCATACCGCATCGAAGGAAGTGTTGGTAAGAACTGTTCTTAAAAAAACACTAAGATCAAAACTTAAATTCTCAGTTGTTGCCCTTACATTTTTCCTTTTAGGGAAAAATTGTTGAAATATCAAGCAAATTCACCTTGTGTGATCCTGTCATTAATCCTCTTATAAAGCTTTGATATTGCAAGGAGAATTTTGATGGTGATCATTCGTAGTGTTGAAAGGGTTTCAGGCTTGCGATTGTTTTGCGGTCTATAGTACTTCTTGGCTACCGCTATGAACAGCATACTACTAATGAAGAACGCTAAATGTGGGTGTAAGTGTTTTTACGACCCCTTTTTCCTTCCGATTTTTTTTCCACACAGTGCATGCCCGTCAAAAAATTGATGCTGCTATTCAACACTGGATGAGAAATGTCCCCTGCCTCAAGTTTGTACAAAGGACACGTCATGTTAACTACATCAGCTTCTTTGCGGGAGGAGGGTTAGTCAGATGTTTCTTATCACTCGGTGATGGTATTAAATATTGTCAAATGTCATCTAACAAGGCAAAATTTGAAATTCCTTTGTCTTCGTTTCTTTTTGTTTTGTGATCGAGCAGTTGTTTTTGAACTTCAGTTCAAGAACAGCGTGTAATTGAAAAGACCTTCAAATTATTTACCTTTACTCTCACTGTGATCGACATTACCACTTCTTCGCTTTCATCTCTTTTACTTGTACTGAACAGCTAGCCGGCATATTATTGTCAGGACAAATAAGGCGTTTAGCCTTTTGTTTCTATAAATGATCCTTTGACGTTTCTCTCTCAATGTTAGATGCTATTCCATGGTGGGACGAGTCGGTGGACAGCAGAAGATTTCCATTGGCCGGGGCTGTGAACATCTTGGTATTGTCGTCCATGAGATTGGTGAGTTCAGCAAAGGACAATGAAATGTACTAACGAGAATGACTGATCTGTTATGTTAACAGCGAAACCATAAGAAAGTACAAAATGGCAGATTTGAGAGTAAAAGATTGCTCGCAGTTCAACGCACTAGCTGCTCCATTGTATGAATATTCCTGATCTAGAAAATGTCTAATTTCATCTAAAATTCAGGGCTTATTAATCATGATTTGTCGTTTGCAATGATGAAAATAGTGACTGCTAGAATAACTGAATTATGACTTTCTTCCTCTTAACAGGCCATGCCCTCGGGTTCTGGCACGAACAGTCCCGCCCCGATCGAGACCAATATATCAACATTCACTGGAACAATATTCCACAAAGTAAGCACAACTACAAATGACTGTACTGCCTGTCTTTTCCCAGGGATGTCCGATGATGTGATTAAGCGTTCCACTATCTTTGCGGTGAGGTGACCCTGTTGTTTGAGTCTGAGAGGAAATTGAGGTACAAATCAAACGTGCAGCTTAAGGCGAACTTTCATCGAATTCTGCTTGGTTTTCTGCTTTAAACGGAACGAAATTTGAAGTTTTATTCACTACATTTCGGTTAACTGATCCTCCAGCAAAAAAAAATTAAAAAAAAAAACGTGAATAACGGATAATTAATTTCATTCCCCAGGATTCCGTTCTCAATTTACAAAGATGTCTTCAAGCGCTATCAACTCGCGCGGAGTCGCGTATGATTATGACAGTGTGATGCATTACCATTCCACTGCCTTTGGAAGCGGACGAACAACAATCACACGGAAAGACGGTAGCACAAAACTGGGAAACATGCGAGGACTGAGTCCTAAGGACATCCAACAGGCAAGATTGATGTATCAGTGTAATGGAAGACCCACAAACCGACCACCGATAGGTAAACACTAAGTTCGCGTTAATTGAACATGTTTTCTCGTTTCAAATTTTCGTTCCCCTTCCCCTGCTTTTTCTTCTGTTTCTTCGTTTCTCGTCTCGTCTCTTACTTTTCTTAATTTGTTATCAATTCTCCCCATCATCAATCCCCCACCCCCGTTTTTCCACTTATTTTTAATTTAACAACAACTTCTCACCCAATGTTACATTGAAACGATATGAAAATTCCGAACAGGATGCCAATACAAAGACGGGCACCATAGATGTCCAGAATGGGCACAAAAAGGATACTGCGTGAGGGGTCAGTGGATTAGATATATGAGGAGCAACTGCCAAAAGAGCTGTTTTTGCAGTGGTAAGGAATTGTTTTCTATCGATAGCTTGTAGTCCGGTTTAATCAGTTAAGTTAGAGCCGTACAGTGACCAGTCGTATCCAATGCTAATAGTCGGGATATAGACCACTTTCATAATGGCCGCCGATAATATTGTTCTTTTGTATCTATGTTAATTAGACTTACTGGCCTCATTTTAGCGCAAACATTCTTTTGTATTTTGCACATAGCAGCGAGGTTAGAAAGGCTTATCAGCATTAAAACAAAAGAATATTTTATTTGGCCGCCATTATGAAAGAGGTCTATGGAGTCTAAAGCAGTTTCAGCTGCTTTTGAAGGTAACCATGGTCTGAAAACCTTTTAAGTACTGGTACTGTGACATGTCTTCTGCATCTCGCAACACCTTAACGTTCTTTACTTCAGTCGCCAAAAAAAAAAACGTTGAAGAAACCCTAATAACAGCCATAAACAACATACACAGTTTTGCTTCGTAAAAGAAATCGGAGTGCGATGATGACAGGGTATCAAACGTGCTAAACTGCTCAGAAAATCCTACCGCAATGATTAGCTAAAATTAATGTGAAAATCGAGTGGGCCTGGGTAGTTCTGAAGCCAAACCTTATTTATTAAAAGTGGACTTTTCTTTCTTGCTCAGATTCCTGCCGTGATGAACATGCCAACTGTGCCCGGTGGAGCGTAGAAGGTTATTGTACTGGACGATACCAAGCATATATGTCCCGCAACTGCAAGAAAAGCTGCTCGAAATGTTGAGGGATCGTGTTCAACAACTGAAGAGCGCCCTCGATTAAAAAACAAATTTTGTTCAGTAGCAAATGAAATAAGTCCGTGAATAACGTAACTGAAACAACAGGAGAAAGGATTTAATTATGAATTCAGTTTTAACAGTACGCTATGAAATTTTGATATGTATGTTACAATTCCATGTAAGAACCTGGCTGCTCCTAGGATATAATTTTCATTTTGTAACAGAGCAGGAGTCCTTAACAGAGTCTAAACGGAAGGCATGTCTGTCTCAATAAATATGTTTTGTGCTTACCAAGCATAAATTGTTTCTTCAGTACTCTTCTTTAAATATATTTACGAGCTAAAACAAGTGACTCGAATTTCTTGGGGTTTTCAGTACTCCCAATGCCTTCTATTTCCTAAAACAGCAGAGGAAATCGCCTAAAGGCGGCCTAAAAACCAAACAGGACACAAAACAGACAAAACGACGCACATAAAGGCCTGGGTGAGCAATTTATAGTAGTGTCAGGAGTCCATGATCGTGTACAACTCGTCAAGAATAGATTTTTTATACAACTCCTTATACCTTTTGATATTGCGCAATGGTTTGCCTGCTGTTGTGCCATTTGAAATGATACCTTGATCCCACCCAAACTTAATCATGTCATTGAAATGTAACAGACTTAAAATCGTAAATGGTTTGAACCCAGGAGTCATATCATAATTAAGTGGACTACGATCGTCCGGGTGAGTGTAGTCCTGGGAAGGACTGTTTGTGGTGACATTGACTGACGTTTCGACAATCTGAGCGGAAGTCATCATCAGAGTCAAGTGATTTGTTGTAAAGTCAGCAGATGGTATAAATACTCTGGTCGTTGATGTGATTGGTCAACGAACTCGTGATGTTATTGGTCGACTGTCAGTTAAGCCTAGTTGTCATTGGCTGTGAAGACTGTACACAGTGATTGGTGCGTTTCACTATTGACATCCGACGTTACAACAGACTGATCATGATGAGGTGCCAGGTACCACAGCCACCTAAACTTTACGGACTACCGAAACTCCACAAACCTGGCGTACCTATGCGTCCCATAGTCTCGTTTTGTGGTTCGCCGACTTACCAACTGTTTAAATACCTGACTACGATACTGACACCTTTAACTGACGAATCCCGACACAAACTACAGTCTACGGAGACCTTCATTGACGCTATCAAGACAGTACAAGTACCTGACGACCACAAACTAGTGTCTTTTGATGTGAAATCACTGTTCACCAGTATTCCACTTCAATTGGCCCTAGACTGCACTGAGACCGCCATCGACAACTCCACTTTACAACTGCCACTACCTACGAACGACCTTATGGACTAAATGAACCTCTGCCTTACGTCTACCTACTTCCAGTACAACCATGAGAGGCACGTTTAATGAAGTACCTTTTTGTACTACGGTTCTACTACGCGTAGTTACGTAGCAAACTAGAAAAAAATCCAATCAGTTCGGTATGGCTGGTACCGTAGTAACCGTAGTGCTTGACGTAGGTGGTCTGGTAATGAGGACAACAGCACGAATTTTTAACCAATGGACTGGAAACTAGCCAAATCAAAGATGGCGACGAAAAATCGTAAAGTCGACTTTTCGGGTAATGCCATCTTGCGTGAAATTGGCAAGGGAGAAGAAGTTTTACGGCGTATAAAGGAGTTTGAAAGTAATGTTAGTATATCTAAGATATCCGAAGTTCTGAAGACTTTTCAGGAGAATGTAGAATTCGACGTTGTTGGACTGCTGGCATTGATGTGTGGTTTCGAGGTTGTGATGTGGACCATGCTTGCCATGAAGCAACGACAATACATACCCTAACAAGACGAGCGCAACCAGTTTGCGACTCACACGACAGTTTAACAGACGAACACGAGTACCTAAACAAAGTTTTCAGTAAAAACAACTACAACCACGACTTCGTCAGACGCAACACCTACCGTAAAGGACCTAACGTTACGAACACCAACGCGACACCTGTCACTACAGCTACGATACCTTACATCAAAGGCACATCTGAAACCATTGCACGCATCCTGCCCTACAATCTCCGTGTTGCTCACAAACTCATCACCAAAGGACAGACAAGGAGCAGTTTACAAGCTCAAATCCCGCGACTGCCAGGCTACCTATATCGGTGAGCGGCAGAAACGCGAACGTAAGACTGACTGAACACAAACAAGCGACGAGAAATGTTGACCTCAACAATAACATTGCTGAACACTATTGACAGACAAACCACAGAATCGACTGGCACTCTGCTGAATGTGTTACATACAGTACTAATTACTACCAACGGATCGTACTGGAAAACTGGTTAACTAACTTAGAACAGATACCACTAAACCGTTGCTTACAACTTCCCGCACCATACAAACGACTTATCGATGACATAAACAACAGACAAACAACAGACTGACCAACAACAGCACACGTACAGGGGGGGGGGGGGATTTTCCCAAGGAGTTTTTTGGAATGTTATCCCCGCCATGTCCCCTTAGCTTTCCTGGGTTTCTAAGCCATTCAGACAGGATATTCCCTAGTTGCATTCTACTTGGATGAAGCCTTGCAAATCTCCACGTTATGGTGGATACTGGTAGCAAGGCACGCCTGTCAGTCTTGTCTGTGACATAGTGCTTCGCAAGAACGTTTTCAGTCTCAGAATCTTGTAATTCCCACTCTTTTGCCATTAAGTCATCTCGGCATTATTAATTAAGGCTCAAAGGACGAGTCGCGGAACGCGTACCGGCGCAAGGACTTCATAATAATAATAATAATACATCTTATATAGCGCATCTATCCATAACAATGATCAGTGCGCTTAGAATAAAAATATAGATAAAATTAAAACTAAAAATAAAAATATATACATATAGAAAAAATAATGGTCAATGTCAAAAGTAACTATGTTTAAAAAGGTACGTCTTGAGCTTCTTCTTGAAAATATCAGTCGACGTGAATGTTTTTAATTCCATTGGAAGAGAGTTCCACAAGCGTGGGGCAGCTACGGAGAAGGCACGTTTACCATAAGACTCCAAGTTGTAATTAGGAGTTTCAAGCAGACATTTTGAACCAGAGCGCAGATTTCTCTGTGGAGTATAGTCATTTATAAGGTCTTGTATACATTGAGGGGCCAATTTTACTCGAGCTTTAAAGGTCAGGAGCAGAATCTTAAACACAATTCTATTATCGATTGGCAACCAATGAAGTTTCTTCAGCACTGGACGAATATGGTCACGTTTATTAGTACCCATAATTAAGCGTGCGGCACTGTTCTGTACATATTGAAGTTTCTGTAACCGTAGATTCTTAGGAAGACCAAGTAGTAGAGCATTGCAATTCATGTTCGTTTGCTTTGAAGTTAACAGACACGACATTGCTGTTTCTTGCCGGGTCACCTTTTCCAAACCATTTTCGAGATTCAACTTGTAAATTTGCTTTCAAAACGGTGGGAAACAATATGGATCCGCCCCTGCGAGCTGCTGGTCTTTCTCTAAAATCCTTACCCTTTTACAGTCTGCTTTGTGGCCGTTACATACCCCCATTGTACTTACTTTGCTTCAAATCTTGAAAAGAATTGGTTTAATTCAAATCCCACCCTTTTCAATAGTTTATTGCGAGGAAAATTTTCCGTGAGACCCGTCAAGGCCTTCTTTGAGTAGTCACACAAACCAATAGGAATTAACCACGAAAGGGATTATCGAAGATCAGCGATGTCACAGACAAAACATAAACACAGTTATTTCCAAACTGATTGCTTTGACCTTTTCTTTTTGACACTGTCCTAATTCTGTAATTTCATGACGAAATAAAAAAATCGCCAGCTATTTTTTCACACCTTCAAGACTGGCAATCCGACACACATGCCTTGTATCCGCGATGCCCATTTATAAATCGACGAGTAAAGAGAACCAGGAAATTACATAACTGTTTGATGGGAGTGAGAGCCAGGAAATCGAGGAAACAAAAGAGTTTATCAACGTTTTTACAGTGCAGAAAAGAAAGAGGTGACGAAAATCTGATATTCGAGACAGCATAATCAATGTATCCTGCTGGTATTTAACTACGCTATTGAGAAATACCTCGCACGTCAGAGTTCCAGAGAACGCCTCGTTGCTTATCTCTTTTGTCACGTTCATCGACCTTCTTCTGGTTATAAAGACATTTAGAGGTTTACAGGAGGTTTACAGAAGGTTTACATACAAGCAAACTTGAAGTCTCTCTGTACGATGTTGCTCTTCTTTACTTCGATTTACCTGGTCACTACCCAAGCGACTCAAGCAGTTTCAGCTCAAGGTATAATATTAAAATTGCATGTTATTTTTAGTGCGCGAGAATAGCTTTTTAAAGCTTTTCAGTTCTAATACCTATTAATTTGCCTTTGCTGTGAGCTTCCACTGTTGGTTATCATGTGTCGAAATTATCTGTTGAGATTTGTATACGTTTGAATACGTTCACTCTGTCTTCTCTGAAGTCGCCTCTGAGTTCAATTTAGCTACAGAAACGTGTCACCTCCTTCATAAAGTTATTTACCGCGTCACAGTAAGAATATTTGATGCTCTGTGATTTTGCAGCGGACGTTTGCGACACTCGAAACACCACAGACGGAAATTGCTGTACGTTTCCTTTCATATACCGCGGCGAAACATATTACGAGTGTACCACGCGAGATTTCGGCCAAGAGTGGTGCTCCCTGAAGGAAGATTATGAAAAACATAAGCAGTGGGGATATTGTGGTAGGTAAACATTTTATGCTGCCCAAACAATAGACCGCGAACTGTCCTTCCTTTCGTGGCCACGAGATAATTGAGCGCGCGAAGCGCGAGTGTAGAGAGAAGGACACGCGCGAGCCCACTCAAAAATGATACGACTCTTCAAAACATGCCGACGTGGGAGGGTAGTCAGTTTCTCGCGCGTTACGTGATCCTCTTGCTTGTAAATTCGTTTGTAAATTCTTCAGTAAAACGTGAAACTACTTGTATTAACAAAAAGAAAATGATGGCAAATATCTTCGCCGGAGCAGATAAGTCGTGCATTTCCAAACCATCATCCCAGCTCCCGTGTCCTGGGTTGTTATGCAATGTTTAGTTAGTGGGTTCTTCCTCACTCGTATCATGCTGAATACTGTATCTTTCCCGTAAAATCGTTTTGTTTCCTTTTCCGCAGCAAACCAGACAACGAAACCTGTTTTTGATTTAATACTCGAGGCGACAGGCGAAAACGGCAAATCCCGAGGTTAGTTAAAAAATGATTTTAGATATAGTGACATGATGAACTAGCCACTTCTTAAGTGTTAGTTAGATGGAAACAGTAGCTAAAGAGAACCACTGCCTCTCAACTTCGGTTGCTTCATTGAACAATCGGTTCTGTTATAGTTAACTCTTTAAAACCTAATGCAGCAGAATGTATATTCTCCACACTACTCTCCATACATTTTCTATGGTAATGATGAGGAGAATTCGTTAAACAATCAAGACCTTTGTTACTTGTTGATCACTTCCTATTTTCTCACAGCCGTTTTGTTTGATTGAATAGTGTTACCATAGGAGAAATTAAGCAATCTCGCCTCTAAGGGTTAAAGGATCAATTGCCAATGACTTCCCCCCTTTTTAGCGTTGCTCAGGTTCCCGATATATCCCTTCTCTCCCACCTCCCCCTCTTTCAGATTTCCCGCTTCCCGCCCTCTCCTCCCCATGTCTCAATCTCCGCCCCCCCCCACCCTAAAAAAGGATGCTATAATTTTTGAGTCTTTAGTTTAATTTGCTAAAACCCAAGAGTTCAAACTGAATGTTACCAATTTCTTCTCTGACACACTTTTGTTTTTATTGCGTCATAAAATTGCTGAGAGGAAACAAGAGGGTTCAGCCAATCATCTCATATTTTCGAGTTTACTTGTCTATTTCCTCTTGCAGACGGCGTCCAACTCTTCCAAGCTGATATAATCATGACACGAGACATTAGCCGCCATTTAACAAGCAGAGGGATCGTAGTACCTGGTGAAGACATAAGCCGACTCTTACCTCAGGGGTATGGCGCGAAGAGACCCAAAAGGGCCATTATGAGAACCAACAGAGGTTCTGATTTACGATGGCCTGTTGGCAGCAGTGGGAAGCGAGAGGTTCCTTATATAATCAACATACACGACTGTGAGTCGATTATTCAGTATTAATAATGCCTTGTTTTGTTGAATTGTTTCTGACCAGGCCTAAACATTTCCACCACAGTATTTGTTGGGCTTTGTTCTCGTAAAGTGCGTCAAGCTTGCGTTGATTAATTCTCGCACGAGAAGGCCAATTATCCTTACAGGCTCAAATCTATAGGTCATGTAAGAAAAGAAAAACACTTATCAAAGAAAAAATTCTCCCTATTAGTACCAAGAGAAGTACATGGCGAACGCTGAGGAGAATTAGCATGTTGATATTTTTGTCGCATATTTTTAGACGTATGATATGAAATTGAAGGGACTTTTCTTGATTGTAAATACAAGCAATAGTCCTTTTTTCACAGATAACGTTCGCCAAGTCATTCTGCGTGCTATGAATCACTGGATGGAAAGAGTTAAATGCCTGAAGTTCGTTTCCAGGACCGGAAGTCACAAGCGCTACCTCAATTTCTTCGTTGGAGGCGGGTAAGTGTTGAGCCTTTTTGTCAATCACTGTAGAATTCGTCTTATGATAACTGAATACGTCTGTACTTTTTTGCAAAAGACGTCGAAAGATGACCAAGGTAAAGAGGCATAAGGATACTTCACGCCTTTTGAGAGCGTATAAGTTTCGAAAAAAGAACCTGGGCTATCAGAGTCAATAGAAGAAATCAAGCTGAGGTGCTTAAACTTCCGTCGGTTGTGATGAAAACCAGTTTGAGTGGATTAAGACTCCTCAAACATAAATCTGTTGTATGTGGTACTCAACGTATTTCGCACTATTTCCTCGAGCCCTAAAGTTAACTAAAAAAAACGGCACGTAGCAGTGCAGAACCAAAAAAGTTGGAAGGCATTGCAAAAATGCGTCGACAAAGAGGATAATGCTTTAAACAAATTTCAAAATTTAGTTCACTATGTTCACTGCATCTGGGGTTTTGTACGCGATCATACGTGAAGTGCATGTTAAACTTCTGGATCTACATTTTAGGTGTTATTCTATGGTGGGTCGCCAACCAGGCGTAGGGGCGCAGAGAGTCTCAATCGGAAATGGATGTGGGCACCTTGGTGTTGTAGTACACGAGATCGGTATGAAAATGTTCTGACCTGTTTCAATTGTATTCTTCATGTATATTTTTATCATACAGGCTCTTGCGTTTCATGCGCTCATAATAATAATAATATGAACTCGCCATCTGTTTCCTTGTTTTATCAGGACACGCCCTCGGTTTCTGGCACGAGCAGTCCCGCCCTGATAGGGACAATTACGTGATAGTCAACTGGCAAAATATCCAAAGAGGTAAACGTTTACACTCCAGTTCTAATGACGATTTCGTTAGTTTCCGTTCGTGTTTGTTTTATGGTTTCGAACGCAATCAGATAAGGTCACATGAATTAAGTAAAATCCACCTGTTTGACCCCACAATCATTTACCGATGAATAACTGAGCTGAGTGAGTAACCTCAAGAACAATTAACTGAGCAAGTAACCACACACCAGTGTCATGTTTTTATGATACGTGTTTATGCATACATGATACTTAAAACTGCTGAAAGTATGGCCCCAGGGGGATGTGGTTTTGGGGGAGGGGGGAGGGGGAGTCGGAGGTAGGTGAACCGGAGCTGTAAGAGTTGTGAGTTGGGAGGCCACTCACCTGCCAGTAACCTTTTATTTCATTGGTTGTTATTAAAACGCAGCTCAATTGTTTTAGGGCTAGGGTCCATTGTTTCTGTTGTTTGTTTATTGTTTTCTCAGCCAGTGAATTGTTTCCGACGATAGCTGCGTGGCACCTCTATAAGTCAAAGTGAACATGCCTCGCATAGAAAGCATCTTCAGTCTTTCCGGGTAAACAATTTGAAGTCCAAAAGTGGGTAATCGTTTTGCCCCTCGGAGAATCCCTGGGTTTTACCACTGACCCTTATAACACCAGAAAAAAGAGGGAGGGGTTGCGTTGCCTACTTTAAATAGTAACTAAATCTAGGTTTGCTTAAATTCTGCTGATTGAAAAAACTAAAACATGGAAGTGATTCATAATGGTGTATGTATCGCAGCTGCGATGTTCCATAGAAACCTTGAAATACGCCTTTTTAGGGACAAATTGGCGAATACTTATATCGTCTCTCCGACTGATCTGCGTGTTGAGATCAATGGCCAGCAAATCTTTTAGTATATTTTTTGTAATTGAGATTTAATTTATTTGTCAATTCGGACCTCGTAGTGATGAAGGTAGGCTAAAGAAAAGGCAGAGGATTTAATGCTCAACGATATCCTTCAATGGTTATTGTACTACTAGGGAAGCTGTTTTCCGGTCTCTAGGAGCTGCTGTGTTTTTCCCCATTCAGCCGTTCGTTTTGCTTTCAGGGATGGCGTATAACTTCCACAAGTACGATACTAATCGCATTGACAGTCGCGGCGTTTCGTATGACTACGACAGCATTATGCACTACTCCTCCACGGCTTTCGCCAACCGAGCGGGAGTGCGAACTATCGTCGGCAAGAACGGCCGCACTAACCTTGGTCAGCGGTATGGTTTAAGCAAGAAAGACATTCAACAAGCAAACCTATTGTACTGCGGGGCCCAACCACCAGTCACCAGACCCCCACCAGAGCCTCAAACACCTCCACCACCAGGTAAGGCAACTGCGTTCAGTTAGAACGACTGGCCTGACGCAGTGGATCACTAGTACAACCCCCACGCCTACCCAATCAACTCAACATTTTGGTTCGAGAGTGATTATTTTGATTTAAAAGATTCAAAATTCATTGAAGCTGTCTTCCCGGTAATACTCTGCAAAAGACATCTAATTTCCACAAAAGAGACCCAGTAGTGTAGAAATAGCGTGCAGTCTGCAGTCATTGGACTCGCTGTTGGACACCAATGCATCAAGAAATACATGCTTTAATTGGAGTTTCCTCCACTTTTCCATTAGAAAACTGAATATGTAGTTTTCCACGTAGCCTTTTTGTCGACTTTACCCCTATTGGGCGGCCAGTAATCAAAGTCCTGATGAGGGTTCTTCTATTGTTTTTTAACCTCTATTAATCGGCCAGGCCGAGAGTGGCCGCTTAATAGGGATTGAACTGTATTTCGTTATGCCCATCTCAAAGCAATTTGCACCTCACTGAATTACAGGTTGCCAAAAGACGGATCGCCATTATTGGTGTCCCTACTGGAAAAGTCGCGGATACTGCAGTAGCAGCAGTCAACATTTCAGATTCATGGATAAAGAGTGTGAGAAAAGTTGCAAGTGCAGCACACCGGGTTAGTCAACATGTGTTATGTACCGCCGATTGATTCCATCTAGGCAGACAATGGTGAAAGAAACTTAATAATAACTGTGCCCTGGTACTAACATTTGCAACAGAATTTGACAATTATTTGGGGAATTGAATTGTTGAATCCGATGTGTTTTGGGTAACTGCAGTTGTTGATGTACGGCTACTGATGCAGACCAAGCACAGACCTCTGCAAAGGGCTGATTACTCAAAAGAATCCAAGCACTCTCCCCTCTCTGGTCATATCTGGCCAGCGTACCACCATCTGATGAATTTTTAGGACGTGATTTTGTCAGCAGCAGCCTCGAAAAAGTCTTTTCACCTTTGTCGTCAACGTTCGGTTGTTCAGCTGAAAAATGGAGAGTCACGAGAGAGAATTCTTAGTTTCGTTCTAACGCTTTTGCGCCTTCTTTTCTTTTATCCTAGTTGCTTGCAAAGACGAGAACAAGCATTGTCAGCCGTGGTCAACCTCGGGCTACTGCCAAAAGTACAAACCTTATATGGACGTCTTCTGCAGGAAGAGCTGCCGTCGGTGTTAAACCCGTTAGACCTCATGAGAAGTACATAACACTGTCTGGGTTGATAAGGATGATGACGATGATAATGGACGATGCCGGTGTTCTGATTAGTGGTGATATTGTAGATAAATAAAAAATGAAAATGTGGTCACTTTGTACCATTTGCTACAGAAAGTACTTCTAAAACAATTGCTTTAAGCGACCACCACGAACTCAAGATCTCATTACGTTTTCACCAGTCGCCAACTGCACTGTGTTTCAGAAATTGAAAGTCTGTAAGGTAAATTTTTTGATACTTTTCTACGAATAGAAAGGGAAATAAACTTTTAAAGGGTAAACCCGTTCCAGTTGTGTACTACTCTCTACTACCCTGTGTGGTGCCTTTTAGCATAGTACCCGGCTTCTCCCCACCCCCGTCATCAAACTGGTGCCCTTAACTTTGATCTGTTTACACAGACCTACTATTTTTTTTTTTAGAAAGGAAATTATTTTTATGGCTTGAATCGGATGTTCACGAAATAGGATCTTGTTTGGTTTCATGAGTTGAGCAACGTTTGTCGCTTCCCTCGCCTACAATTGTTTTGTATAGGTAATCGCATGGGGCCGAGTAAAAATTAAGGATCAATCTTTACTTGTGTTGTCAGAAGTTGCCAAAATTGCCCGTGCCGCGCATTTGTTTATCGTTAAAAGGGCAAAATTAATTAATTACATGCAGTTTATTCATTTCTCATTGAAAGCCCGCTTACTGCGAATACAATTTCAATCAAAACTAACCAATCGATTCAATTAGATTTAACCAAAGACCTGGCCAAAAAAAAAACAAATTTCGTTTCAAATGAATCACGTTAGCCATTGTAAAGTCTGTTTGAACTGATTTACAAAAAACGTAGAAGTCGGCCCTCTTGATTAGGAAAAATGCCCTTGATTACGAAATGCCCTCTTTCTCAGCCAATCAGCGTTCAGTAATTTTGTCCTTTAGAGATAAATTCAGAAATGACATACATGTATTACAGCATGGAAAGCGCTTTGTACGGGATTTTCACACTCGTTGGTTTTGTATCAGAAATCTCACTCGTTCGATTTCAGATACTTCACCAACTCGTGTGAAAATCCCTACGCGCGCGCTTTCCATGAAGTAATCTCTATTTACATCAGCGATTAAATTTATACCAGTGACATCATTACACCAAAAAGCCTGGGGATTCCCCGCTAGATCCGGGGTTTTTATTCTTACTTTCGCTTTCAAAAGGTCCCAAGTGTTGTCTTTTCTGGTTTTGTTTGCGACGCTTTGGACCTTGCGTTCGTATTCGGCGATCTTCTCGTAAATTTGATGCTTCTAACTGTAAGCTAATTGGTAAGAACCTTCAATTGTGGCATTGAACGATCTAGAATATCGGGGAACCGTTCTTACGCCTTCCCAGCTGGTTCAATTACCTCAACTTATCGTCTGCACATTGAAGAGCGTTGTTGGCCACAAAACTCGGTTTTGTTAGCGATGTAATTCATCTAAATAGCCAAAAATCGTCATAGACTTCCTTTAAAATCTACAAAAGTCACAGTTGAGTGTATTTTTACACTGACGACTTCGAATTAAACGTTGCAAGATTTTAACCATGGCGGCGACTGCTTCTGTGTCTGTTACAAGCCTACCCTCTTCATCCTCAAGTTTGAACAGTTCCCATTCAAGCCAAGGGAGTTATGTTCTGGTGGATAAAAGTTCCTGTGATGATATCTCGCAAATGCCGCAGAATAGCGAACATGAAAACGAAGAGATTCAGCCCACAAGTGAAAGTTTATTAAACGGCGGAAGTACACCTCGAGATGATCTCGATCTGGTGGAACGTGTTCAAAGTCTCACCAAAGAAAACGAGGAACTGAAAGGCGTCCTACTTCAAAACAATAAACGGCTCGAGGTAATTTGTTTCAAATACAATTTATCATAATAAAGGGTTGAATCTATCACCGCACGGTTGAAATACGCAGTACATGTATTTTCTATACCAGTAAAATTAATATAAGTAAACTTTTTTGATCAGATTGTTCTATGTTTCTGCACGGAAGTGTGCTTGACTATTCTAGTAAGTTAAGTGCATTTGCATATTTCGAGGTTTTTCTGCGGGTACTCTGGTGTTTTCCCTTCTCCTCAAAAACCAACATTTGATTAGATTTGATTTAGAGTTCATTTGATTTACAGTCTTCCTAGTAAGTAGAGCACCCGTGCTTGGCAAAGGAATGATTACAACAAAGGAGTTATTGCTTTAATATCATTATACTCAACCAATTATTTTACAGGATTATTTTAAAGAACTTGCTAGTATGCAGAGAAATCAAAAGCAGACAAATGAAACACTGCGTAAAGGTTATGATCATGCTAAAGTGGTGGTGAAACAATTGCGTGAGAACAATGCAAGTCTGAAGACTGAGCTCAAAAATGAACAGGACAAAAACCGGCACTTGGAGGAACAGATGGCAAAAATGAAGAATGGGATCCTAACTGATTCTTCATCTCAACCTGATTGTAAAGTCAGCAGTCCCAATCAAGTAGAGTCCCTACAAGAGGTCATCAAGAGACTGGAGATTGAGAAGGTGACCTTGGAGACCAATAACTGCAAACTACAAGAACACATCTCCTGTTTAAAATCTTTACGAGATGCTGAGCAGGTAATCTTGTGAATGAAGATTACCATTTTTTTTATCCAAGGGACTGATCTTCAAGAAAAACTTAGTTTATAGTACTAAACCTTATGGGATGTTTAGAAAATTATGACTTATGCTGATGCTGCTTCAAAGGAGGAAAATGATAATTACAAGTCTTGCAAAATTACAGGCACACTTTGCAAGTCTCAGACAAGAGGCCTTCCAAGTGATGGTCTGGTGTTCCTTTGTCGCTCGGTTACGACTCTGTCTGTGGCCTGTTTAGTTAAGTACAAATGTTACTGTGGCAAAGAAAAGAAAGAGGAATTGAATGTTTATTTCTCCAGTCACAAACTCTTGCACTTTTTCTGCCAATTTCTGTTTGTTGTCGGTATTTTGGGTGAAAATTGTCACCTGGTTTCAGAGTCATGTCATTCACCACTTCTACCCTTTGGGAGGCTTCAGTAACAGACTTGGGTCACAGAGAATTATATATACTAGTTACTCATTATATCTTTCAAAGTCTCAAATCCCAAGGTCACAATGCTATCAAGGGGGAGGCACTAATAACACACCATAAGAGCTTATGGTGCTGGGAAGACAAGTGACTCAGATTACTTGTAACTTTCTTTGCTTGTAGAACTTTGAGGGTGAAGAGTGTGACACTTTGATTTCCTTTGGCTCTCTGCCGTTACAATCAGACCAGGTTAGTCTGGAGACACTACAAGAGAAGTACAAAAAACTTGAAACAGATAAAGAGATTCTCCTGGTGGATCTGCAGAAGATGACAATTGAGAGCCAGCAAAATCAACAACGCTTTTGTCAGATGGAGGAGGACCACGACCAGCTCTTGAAGAAACTTGCAGATATGGAGCAAAGGCTACAAGATGATACTGAAGCCAAAGCGGACCAGATTTTAAACCTCTCAGAAGAGCTTCAAGAACAAACTGAGGCAGTGGACAGACTGAAGGAGGAACTTGATGCTGTGAGCCAAGAAAGAGAAGTGTATAAGAAAAAGGTTGAAGAACTTGAGCTAGCAAAGGTAGGTACTGGCGTGCTACATGTAAAATTACATGTAAGTGGGAATTTTTACCATGAATTCTGAATGAGACTTGAAATATTTTCATTAGTAGGCATAATACACTGCAAGTTGCTTTTCTTTCAAGCTTTCAAAAAAAGCTGTTAGAACCATTTTGTATGTGGAAAGAAGGGTGCAAGTTGTGTTACCTATACACTGTATTATGCAACAGACACCCTTCATGATGCAGATCAATCAATATCACAGTTCTTGGCTGATTATTTTAGTTGGGGGGGGGATGGATGACAGATGAGACAGATGCAGAAAGATCTGAAACTTCTACCTACATGTCCTTCCCATAACAACATTATAATTGTGTATTTATTTAAGCTACTAGAGCATAAACAGTTAAACACTAAATTCATTCCTGACAGGAAAGTGCCAGAACGGAACAAGCAGCTTCGCAGACTGATCATGAAGAAACAAGGGAAGTAACTGAAAGTGGTGTTTTAACCCAACAGCCTGAAAATGATGATGTTACGAAGCTAAAGGAAGATATCCTTATTTTGACTCGAGAGAGAGATACGTACAAAAAGAAATTAGATGACTTTCAAGGACATCTTGAGGCAGCCAAGGTGTGAATATTTGTTACATGTAATTATTATTATTATCATTCATTATCATAATTTCTATATTTAATATTATTATTGGCATCATTATTTGTGTTTGTATAAGCCCTGATTGTGATTCTGACAAGCCAAAGATTCTTCAGCTCTATTAAAACCCATAGGGACTTCCCTATAGAAATGACATGGGTGCTTGTCGGAAAGTTTGAAAACAACCCTAAAAGGTACCAGAATCTTGTTTCATGTGTGTGGCTCAAAGTAATTTTAACCCCTAAGAGGAAACAAAATACTGTACAGTTACGGTTCCTGTCACTTTTCATATCAACGAGGCTCCCCAAAAAGACACTGTGACAACTCTGCCAGCAGCCATTGTAGGTCTTAGCACCCTAAGTGGTACCAATCCACAAATTCCACCCCCCCCCCCCCCCCCCCTTATGGGTATGACAAGCACCCTGTTGTTTTTATAGGGGGGTCCTTTCCCCTGGGTATTACATTTTTTAAATTAAAACTTAAGTAATCTTCCTGGTGATTTCTTTCAGGAAAGTGCAAAAGATGCATTTGGAGATGTAGAGGACACAGAAATGAAAGAAAAGTATGTCAAACTGAAGCAGGAAGTTTTGTTGTATCAAAAACGTGAAGCAGAGGTTCTAGCCAGGGAGAATACCTTATATCGTGAGAGGGAAGAGGCACAAAAGAAGGTTGGTTAACTCTATACGGTCTCAAACTAACTATTATTACATAGAATATGACTATATTAATTTGAAAATTAGAAATTTTCAGGAAAATTAAAGGGTTTGCTTTGGCAAATTTTAATGATTACAGTATTCTGGTGGGACTTTATTTTGCATTTCTAAACATTGAACTTTTAGGCGTCAGTTTGATATACTACTGACAAAAGTTGAACAGCATTATTCTAGTTACATGTGTAACACGGACTACATAATTATCTGATGGTATTTGGTCAGCTATCAACTTTAAGTAGTGTTAAACTTGTGTAGTGTTACACAAGTTGGTGGTATAGACCGTAACATACCTGTAGGTCTGGAAATTTTTTTATTTGGGAGCCAATGCTGTGTTGTGAGAAAAATTTAAAACGTTCCATGCTGAAAATTGTAGAGTCGGCTGGCTACAAAATCATGCATTAATTTTAAACCTTAAAGAGTTCATTTTGTTGCTTTTCAGGAAGCTGCTGAGAAAGAGGAGATTGAACGGTTACAACAGCTGCTACAAAACTTTGAGATGAAAGAGAGAGACCAACTTGAGGCAGCTAATAAACAGCTGGCTTCTCAAGCTGAACTTGAGAAGAAAATAAACAGGCTTAATGAACAGATTGAGGCAGATAAAACAGAGTTCAGAAAGCAATTCATCCAGTTGACACAAGAGAAAGAAATGTACAAAATGAAAGCTGAAGAATTTCAGACACAAGCAGCAGATGAGGCTAAGGTAGTGTAGTGAGAGTGTTCTTTCCAAAACAAAGAGTCTCAGAAAATTTGCATGAAGTCATCTTGGATTAAAAATGTTTTGGGGGGGAAATTCAATTCAATTCAATTCAATTCAATTTATTCCAATAAGTTCAATAATAAATACATAGATGTATACAACCCGCAAATAGCAAAGCTAATCTAGGCGGGTTGTATAACTGATAAACAAATTAATATAGGCAAAATAAGTTGTTACTAAAATCAAGTACCAGTAAATAAATAAATGAATAAAATAAATAGAATAAAAATAGGTAAACATTCACAGATAGTGTTTACATGACTAAAGTAATAACCTATAAAAACACATAGAATATAAGGAAATACATAACAGCTAGAGTTTGATTAATGATAATTGGTAATTTTTTCCATCAGCGTAGAGACATCAACATAATCATCCTCAGTACCAAGTACCGCAAGTAGAAATTGGTGAATTTTATTTTTGAAAGGTTTTTTTCTAAGTTTACGCAGATCATGCTTCAGGCAATTCCACAACTTAGCTCCAAAAATAGAAAAAGAATTCAGACGAATACTCAATCTTGATTTCTTAACATATAAATTGCCAGCATCAGAAAATCTAGTGTTATATGTATGAACATCAGATGAACGGGAAAAAAGATCACAGATATTCTGAGGCGCAGAATTGGTAGATATGTCGTGCATTAGAGAGCATACTGTTTCAAAGAAAAGCATATTGAGGGGTAAGACATTAGTAGAGACAAACAAAGGAATAGCATGAGATCTATTACCAGCAAAGAACATTAGCCGAAGAGCTCGTTTTTGTAAGATGAAGACCTTCCTCAAATAGACCTGTGCAGCTTGGCCCCAGACAGCAATTCCGTAGTATGTATATGGGAAAATCAGAGAACAGTAAATTTGGATTAAGGTATTTAGAGGGACAAAGTGCCTCAACCGTGCAATAATTCCAACAACCCTACTAATTTTGGAGGCAATGTAGTCGATATGATATTTCCAAGTTAAGTTTTTATCGATGAGCACACCCAGGAACTTTACATAATCTTTGCATTCAAGAAAAGTATCACTATTTGAGGCATTATTGTATATCCTTATATTAATCTGATGGCTAAGCTTCTTTTGTGATGGTCTAAAGATGACAAAATTGGACTTTTTTGCATTTATGGTCAACTTGTTAGCATTTAACCAGTCACAGACTTTCTGCAGTTCGATGTTGGTTACAAACTTTCTTGAAGAACGTTTGACAGTTGGCCTTATATGAAAATTCTTGAGCTTTTATTATTTTTCATTTTTTAATTATATTGAGTCCTTTTTGGGTCTAATGCTCTGTTGGCATACAATTTGACCTTTTTTTCTCCAGCAGGGGGAACTGATGATTTTTGGCTGCCTGTAGACAACAAGTCCACCCTCACCTCTGATTTGTGATGTCTCTGTCTTTTCTTCTTTTTTTTCACTTCAACTGTGACTGTTTGAAAACGAAAACCCTGCTCCAAATGAACACTGGTTGAAAAATATCCACCTGAGTACCTACTGATTCTCACTGTGTTTTAGCATCACAACACGTATTGAGTTGTTTTTATTTTTGTTAAGGCAGAGAAGGGCATTGTTCTAGAACAGGGACATCCAGTACGTATGTTACAGTATTTCTGTGGGGTTATTCAGGAAATTAATCTTGGTGGGCATCAAATTATTTTGTGCCGGCATGAAAGGGACATAAATGCTTTATTTTTTGTCTGAGCAGGCAAGTGCAGAAGAGGTTCTTGCAGCAGGAGGAGAAGCAGATTTGAAGGAGAGGCTAAAGAAAGTAAGGGATCAACTCTTGAAATACCAACAACGTGAAAACATTCTTCAGGACAGAGAAAATGCTGTTCTTGAGAAAGAGGAGGCCATTAAAGAGGTCAGTATAGAAGTGACTATACCTCAGACAATTAACTGTATTTTGGGTAATGTTGTCACCTTTGGCGAACCCTTAAAAAATGATGAAAGTACTAACAGAATATTTTATGTAACTATAAGTTACTCAATGAACCAACAGGATTTGGCCCAGAAGCCAAAGAGACACTTCCTTGTCCCTTTCCATGGACTTTCATGTGAATTTTATGGGGTAAGGGGGCGGGGGTGAATATTCCCTGCATTTATATCCCTCCCACTGGGGGCCTTTTGAATATCCCACCCTAGTCAGAATTTCCTGTGACCTACTATGACGGGGGACTGTGTGTAAACAGTATTCTAACTTACAATGGGATTCAATAATTATTATTGTGCGATGGTAATTTTGCTCTCAACAGCTCGTAAAGGAAAACGAAAATCTAAAGCGTCAACTTGCAGAGGCTTTGTTGAAGGAGGAGACATTGGCACAAGAGAAACAAAAGCAAGAAACCGAGTCACAGACATTGAATAGACAGCTGAGTGAAAACCACGAGCAGGAAGTTCTCCTGTTGAAGGAAGAATTGCGAAATAAGGATGAAGCTATCACAGCTGTTCACAGCAGTGAAGAGAATCTCAAGACACAAGTGGTTAAACTCCTGCAAGAAAACCAGAATCTTGTCATAGAATGTGAGAAGTGTAAAGCAGAGAGTACAAAAAAGTGAGAACAAGTTTTGTTTTATTCAAGTCTCAAATCTTTTTAGCTGAGCGCAGGTTCTTCACTAATTGGGGAGACTGTCAAATCAAAAGAACTCTCAATCAACTCAAATCAAATCAAATGTCGCTTTTTGAGGAGAGGGGAAAACCGGAGTAGCTGGAGAAAAACCTCTCGGAGCAGAGTAGAGAACCAACAAACTCAGGACACATTGGCGGAAAGCGTGCGCTCTCACCACTGCGCCAACCTGCTCCCTCTTGCCACTTTTAATGCTAATTTAAGACTTAGCGTCACCTCCAGATATAAAATGGTAAACGTTTGGCATTCTATTAATAGGCAGCAAGTTCACTCATCTGATGCTTACGTTTAACTCAGGTCTCTATGACACTACTTTCTCCCCCACTGGATGCTTTGTAAATTGCCAAGTGGAGTTGATGAAATTTTCAAATTGCATTACCGATTTGACTGTGGTTTCTGATACCTCATACACCACAATAGAGAGCTGCAAATAACTGTTGGTCATCAGACAATGTCCGAATAAAACCGGCCCATGTCCGACAAAATCTTAACTTTGTCTGGATAAATAATTATTTTTACTAAATAATAAGGAAACAATACTAAACGTCTGTTACGTCCGACCAAAATAGAGACTTGGTCAGACATATGTCCTTTCAAGAAAGAAAAATTATTTGAGCCCTGCCTTATAGACTTTGTTATCACTACATTAACCGTTATAGACTGAAGTCTTAATATTATTCATTCTTGATCTTTCAGAGAAGAAGAAGCACAGTCAGTGAAGAGGCAGCTGAGTGAAACACACGAGCAAGAAGTGTTGCTGTTAAAGGAGGAGTTGCAGAACAAACACTCGGCCATAACCTCAGCTCAAACCAATGAGGAACACTTGAAGGCTCAAGTCACTCAGCTCATTCAGGAAAACGAGACACTTAACATCGAACTGGAGAGGCTGAAGGAAGATATACAGCAACAGTGAGTGGGGTCATAAATAAGCTGTGTCAGCAATTCATGAAAAGAAAGTAATAATAGCGGAGCTCCGCGCGCGCCGAAGGCGCGCGCGCGCGGAGCACCATTGCTAAGAAAATATGGTAACCCATCCATCCGAGAAATTTTGGTTATGACGTCATCGTACGACCGACCGACCGACCGTCCGACCGACCGTCCGACCGTCCGACCGACCGTACGTACGTCCACCCCATCATGTAAGCCAAAGTCAAATGTGATACTCCAGTTAACCCTTTCGTGTGCAAGCTCGCACGTAGGCGCACTTCCATATGGACTGTTTTTGGAAAGATCAGTTGCCCATACACGCAGTTCTCAACCCGCGTTTCTGTGGCGGGAAACTGCATAGCCAAATTTTGAAGATAGTTTTAAAACAAAGTCAGTTTTGTCTATTCGTTGGCGGAGTATCAGTGACAAACAGCGGGAGAAAGAACAAGAAAGGGCACGAGTAAACAGGCAGAGTATCAGTGACAAACAGCGGGAGAAAAAGCACGAGCAAACCGGCTGAATTGTATTGTCGAGCAACGGGAGAAAGAATAAGAAAGGGCTCAAGTAAACAGGCTGAATCGTACTGGGAGCAACGGGAGAAAGAAAAACAAAAAGCTCGAGAAAAGAGACGAAATTATACTGAGGAACAGCGAAAAAGAGAGCGTCTCTTGTCAAGCTGTAAAAACATTACCAATTCAAGTGTCAGGAAGTTTCAGCTTTTCCCCGTATTTGCCTGCATAAGCTTGCACGAAGAGAAAAGATTGTGTGGTCTGGCAAGGTTTCAGTAATTATGCACTGTCTTCGGACCTTGCTGTGTATTAAACTGGACGGTTTTGCCGCTAAAATCCTTAATTGAACAAGCTTCCTTGACAGGCATGAGAAGTAATAAGACTTACTTTTGTGTGAAATGACCGCTTCTGCTTAAGCTCGGCGTTCGGAGTGATTGTTGACTGACTTAAACTGTGCACAGGTTAGTACTCCTGTTTTGTGTTTTATATGGACATTTATGCCAAGAAAATTGAATAGCGATTTGTCTCGGTTTGTTACTTGTCTTATTTTTTCCGATTTGTACGAGAAAAGTCGAATAGACGCATCGGTTTCTTTTTTCTTACGCGGTTTTGTTGTTTTCACGCTTCCATCTCAAATTGGTTTGGACTCTTGTTTTTTCCAAATGTTTTCTACCCAATATTTCATCTTGGATCCTAAACCGTTTCGTTTTAGGGCACAAAATTTGTTGAAGAAAAGCCAAGCGAAGTCCGGACGGTTTATAACCTCGGCCCCGCTTGGTAAGTTTGACATTTGGAAAACTCTCGCCGAAAGAACAACAACTCCATGCCAAAAGTAAACGCGATTTTTAACAGTTGCAGCATTGGAAATGCCGGCAATATATTGTTCCTCGCCGCAATTCTTAGCAAAGCAATGATTTTGTGTGAAATGACGGCTATTATGTCAGCTCTGCGTTCGGAGTGATTATTGACTAACCTAAACTGTCCGCATCCGTAGGCTTAGTATTCCTGTTTTGTCTTTTATACGGAGACTTATGTCAAGAACACTCGGACTAGCGATTTGCCTAGGTTGCTCACGAGTTATGTTTGTTGCTTGTCTTATTTTTCCAAGAAACGCCAAAACGCCGAAGAAACATTCGTATCGTTTTTTGTTTTCTTACGTTTTGTTGTTTTCACGCTTTCATCTCAAATTGATTTGGACTAAAAAATGCTCGTGTTTTTTCCAAATGTTTTCTATTCAATATTTCATTAGTGGATCCTAAAAGTCTTCGTTTTCCCTGCTGTCGCTCATTTTTGGGCACAAAATTGGTTGAAGAAAAGCCAAACGAAGTTCGGACGGTTTAAATCCTCGGCTCCGCTTTGTTAGGAACAAGAGCCGGATTGACATTTGGAAAACTCTCGCAAAGAGCGACAACTCCTTGCCAGAAGTAAACACGATTTTTAACAGCTTTAGCAGTCGAAATGCCAGCAATATGTTGTCCTTCACAGCAATTCTCGTTGTAAGTTAAAAAATCGTAGATTTAATGGGCTAATTGCAGTAAAAACTTCGTCTTTAATTCAATGTTTATTGACAAATGTTTTTCTGAAACCGATTTGTTTGTCTGTTGTCATTGCCAATCAGATGTTATCATTAACAATGATGTAAAAAATAATACCGCCCACGACTCGTAGTCAACGTTTGTAGTTTGCAATATTTGTAGTTGACCGAAGTCAAGAATAAAACAATTCTCAACCATTTGTAGTTGATCACCTGAGTTGATTCATGGCTTATTGTGCCGCAGCCACTTTTCACAACGAAAAGTTAAGTTAAAGTCATTTTCGGTTAATGTTTTTTGGTGCTATTGTACAAAGGACACAGACGGCACTTTTTTATCGTCTTTATAGCTCACAAAAAATGACGCCATAAAATAGTACAAACAAGGCGAACAAAGTACTTTCCTTTTTTTTTTTTGGGTAGTGTCGAAGAGTACCCACTTTGGGGTTTTACCATGTTGTTTTGTTGTGGAATATTTCGGTTTGTTGAGGTTAAAATGTCAACGATACATGTTAGAAAATTTGTGACTTAGCCAAAGCACATAACCGGTTGTGATGTTGGATTTAAAAGTGAGACTGGGACTGTTAATCGATAGTTTAGAGATTTACACCATTTGTATTGAATGTAATCGGATGTAATTAAACTGTGATGAAGTAAAATCGTTTATGCTCTTAGTCATGTAGTCCCCTAATCCAACGTGGCAAAGGCCGATGATAAATCGAAAATGTACGTTAGCACATGTTTGAATGGTGGCTGTGGCTCTGCAGCAAAACAGTAAAAACTATAATCACAATGCAGAAGTCCTTACTAGAGTCCTGGCATTGATTTTATTTTAACGGTAAATGCCATACAATAAAAAAAGAACTGTGGAGCTCCGCTTTTAGGTTTGCCTAAATATATATATTAATAATTGAACTTTATTTAAGTCTCAAATCTTTCTAGCCGACGCTCACAGGTGCTCTACTAACTGGGGAGACTGTAAATCAAATGAAGTCTGAATCAACTCAATCAAATGTTGGTTTTTGAGGTGGGGGGAAAAATGGACTAGCCGGAGAAAAACCTTTCGTAGCTGAGTATAGAACCAACAAACGCCACCCACATATAACGCCGAGTGCGGGAATCGAACTCGAGACACATTGGTGAAAGGCGAGCGCTCTCACCACTGCACCAACCCTGTTCTTCCAAAGAAGAAGAACTTTAGTATAAAGACGTTTTGGATACATGCGATCTGTACGATAAAATCTGATGGACTTTGTGGATACTTCAACAAACGTTTCTAATGGTTTGAGAAGCATAGCCAGGAGTGTCGAAATGTTGGGTCTTAAAGTTACATTCATCAATCTTCAAACCAGAGTAGCATCAAACCATGTCTGAATAACCCGAGCGACTTTCTCATCAGTTATAAGTTCAAAAGCATATTGCCCTGCCTTATTTTTTAAGTCACTAAATTCATTTGGTGGATATTGTCATGAATCATTCTTTATAGTGTTTGATAAAATACTTACTGTGAAAATCCGAAAACCATGGACACTAGAAGTATTTATGGAATGTTAATCAGTCTGTTTCAAGTAAAAAGCCAATCACGCAGGAGAAAACGAAACCGAAAAGGTAATTAGTTTGTGGTTTCATGTCGCTTCTGATTGGTTGCTGCACACTGGGAAATGTCAAATCAAATCAAAGTGTTCACGGTTTTTGGATTCACAAAATACGCAATTCTCGTGGACTGAAATGTTTTTCAGAGGGAATCCAACAGCCACTCAAGTAACAACTGGACAAAAGCTTTGTACCAAGGACACTTGCATCGTACTGCAAACTTCTTTTTGACTGATTTCAAGATCTAATTCTTTTTTTAATCTTTATTTATCCACGGTAAAAAATTCATCAGGTCTAAAGAACATAAGTACTGAAGAAAGAAGCCATTTCTAACTGTTCTAACAACACCAAATGTTGAGAACAAATCATGAAGTTCATATGATTCAATTAAAGATATTGATGATGAAGTTTTACCTGTGGTGGCACAATTTCTGTGAACTTTAAATTTTATTTTCTCGGAACCACTTTGGAAATTGTTCTTGGTGTTAGTACAGGCAACTAGAGACATCTTTAACTTTTAAAAAATGTAAAAAGAAATGTCATATACTTATACTTTACATATAAATTTTTGCGGTACAAGATTTCTGTCCATTAAATACTCCAATTACTCGACTTCTCGATGGATTTCGTCTTAACTAGTTTCACCTTCATCCCTGTCAGCCTCAACCTTTGGTATAAGAACACTTGGTTCTTCCTAAAATAACTGTGTGCTATTTAGCAGAGGTGAATTTCAAGTGAATGTCGAAAGTAATTCGCGTTTGCTCCGGTTTTGCTTCACTTCTCTCTGTGATTGGTTGACAGAATTCGCGCCACTTTCTCAGCCAATGAGAAGGAAAACCAAAACCAATCACAAGTTGCACACCGCACACGTGTATTTTCCCGCGCTTGGCGTGGGTTGCATGTATCTTCTTTCTGATTGGTTCGCTGAGCTGTCTTCATCTCTTGTGATTGGTTAGAGTAATCGCTTTGGTTTGGGTTTGAAAAGCACTCTAAAACGTGTAATTTTAAATTAAGTCAATGTTGCTTGTTTGTGTTTAGAGAAAACATGTATCAGGAGCATCTCCATAAAGTTACACAAGACAGTGAGCATCAGCGGCAAAGGAGAGATGACATCATTAAAAACCTGAAGACACAACTCTCAAGTACTGAAGGAGAAATGCAAAAGTCGCGTGCAAAACATGACACTGAGAAGTATGTGTTTGGTAAAGCGCTGTTGAACTGATCGGAAACCGTGCTATTTATGCAAAATTTTGTTATGAGTATCGTTATGATTGCGATTATGATTACATGTCTGTGTACAGTATATGCCAGTAGTGTCCCATACTTTTTAGAGTTGAAAATAAAATATTTGACATGTTAATTAAAGTTTTTTAACGCCACAGTTCACATTTTAGTTGTTTGGAACTTGTAAATTAGACTTTATTGTGCTGAATATATTTTGTTCTCGTTTTTCGTTTAATTGCAAACTGGGTTGCCTGTGTTGAACTCTCCAATTAGAACAGACATTTAAGGCGCCGGGATCTTTATGTCCCGGATTCCTTCACATCCTACTTCTACTTTGATGATGGAGTTTTCTTTTTTTTGAAATACAATGATCGCTGTCCTTATAATTCTACAGGAAGACTTTCCTTGATCTTCAGAGCCAACATGAAGGCCTGATTGCACAATTCCAAGAACTGCTTCAGAACTACGATACAATTATGAACAATGCCAAGGTAATGCACCACGATCGTCTACCCCAGTACACGTGAAACTGTGTTGCATTCCTAACTCTCTGGTGTTAGAGTGTTCTCGCGCCTAAGACTCGCGTGTAAGAGTCTTCCCGCGTGTCAGAAGATGACTGCAATCGTGGACTAATTTCCATAGTCTTCGAAAAAAAAAAGCACCGTTGCCAGTGTTAAATGCGTCTTGTTTCCCGCCCTTGACCCTCAACAATACGTCAACAATGTTGACGAACTGGCTTTTGTCAAGGATTGAGTTGCGGCACAGGAAACCTTTCATTAAACACTCAAGGCAGTTTTTCTTTCGATCCATCGCCTTTGTCGCGGTATAGAGGAAAATCGACTGTTCACATCTTTGCGGAACATAACAAGACATAACATAAGCGAAATTATCTTCTATAATGCTGAATTTAAAGTACAGAAGTACAATTTGAATGTATTAATTATGCACTAATCAATTGAAATACCGAACCCCCTCTGCCCCCACCCCCCCCCCTCCTCCGGGACAGGGTGGGGATTTGACTTCATGTCATATCAAAATGTGACAAACCCCCACCCTATTGGGACACTTGAACTGGAAAACCCCGTTCTCACAAAGTAAATTGAACATGGAAAATCTTGAGGAATCCCCCACCCCCACGGGCAAAACATGCTGTCAAATCTGATCAAACACCCTTCTACCCCCCCCCCTCCTACCTTAGCCTGGGGTGGGGGGGGGTCGGGATTTCAGTTGATAAGTGCGTCATAACCCTGGTTTTGAGACAGAAAAATGATTTCTAAGTATTGTTACTCAAGAAAAAAAAGAATTGTTTGTAATAGATCTTTGCACTCTTCTTTTTCCATTCAAGGCGAGCAATTCTCAATTACAGCCCGCTGTATCATGCTACTGTTAGATTTTCATGTAAGCCAGGTAACGAAAACACCTTAAAATTAGTGAACCAACTGTAGCCGAAACATCGTCTGAGTTTTGGTACAGATGTATGCACAATGAACATTATTAAGGTGTATTACTTTATTTTCAGGATCACGAAAAGGAAAAGTCAGATTTGCAATTACATTTGAATGACTCTGAATGTCATCGCCAGAAGTTGAAGGAGGATATTGGCTTGAAGGAAGGAGAGATAGCGAATTTGAGAGAGAGGGTGTTCCAACAAGGAAATCTACAAGAACAGTTTTCAGTCCAGAAAACTCAAGTAAGACACAGCTTTAACTCCGTAATGTAAGGCAAGCTGCTGCTATGTACCTCTATTTTCACTGGCGTCGTCCCAGGGAAAGGGACGTTTTTTGACATATGAAACACACAATTAACGTTGGTCTTGTCTCCTTTATCCATGGTTCGTACGGGCCTGGAAAACTCCTTTAAAAACTGCTTGGTCTTTGAAAACTGCTTGAATTTGTAGGTGCAGTGCTTGAATGTTACGAATAAGTTCTTGAATACTTGAGACTAAAGCAAAATAAGTTCATTTTCACATCAAAAGATGAAAAAGATTGTATCTCAACAGCCGAGACATGCTTTCGAAGTCTCAAAAAAGGCAAAGCCTTTATATCAGGAAAATTCATTGTTTCTTATCCAAAATATCTAAGCAACCGCGCCTTCCAATGGGGTTTCCCAATTGTATTGTGAAACCCCCATCCAAGCAAACAAAGCCACAAGGGAAATGTAGCTTGACGCGTCGCTCGAAGCGTGAAATTTATTCAACTTTGGCGCTCTTCATTTTATTATCAAATGAATTCAAAAAGTCAAAGAGGAAACTGCATATATATAATCGGCAGTGGGAACGTAATTACCTCTGCAAAGGTTGGGTGACTGCGTTCAAAGGTGACAGGAAAATGGCCTTATGCAAATGCGATGATCGGATGGACTCCTTGAATTTTGTGGTAAAGTCCTGGAAAAGTCCTTGAATAAAAGTTCTTTTCACCTGTATGAACCATGTTATCTCCACACGTAAAACTTGGAGGGGGCGTGGTAGAACCCACATTTTGGTCGCAAATAGAGGGAAGGCAGATCCAGATGTTGTGGCCCGACCCACATCTAAGAGTTGAATGGAAAATGGGCGATGTGCTGACCACCTGACCCTGCAAAAGCCTCCGTTTTAGAAAGCAACGGTGGCTGGTGTGCCTGTGCTGTTACCAGAAACCGAAAGGATTTAATAGTATTACTTAGTTGAATTGTTGTTGCTGGTGATGGTGATGGCGATGATAAGGATATTGATGATGCTTTATTTTTCATTGCAGCTTGAGGTATACAGAGCAGACTTCCAAGTCGAGCGTGAGGCCAGAGAGAAACAACACGAAGAAATACTTCGTCTTCGGGAACAAATCCATCAACTTCAACAGGAAAACCAACATTACCAAGACGAGATGGACAGACTCGGCAACTCATCAATGGCCGAGATGCAGCGAAGGCATGGCAGCTTCGTTCCAGAGCAGCAGGATCCCCAACAACCACGAGGATGGTTCGACATGTTTCCCGCAGGACTTTTCCCCCGAGGGGGCTCGGAAATGCCGGAAGGTCTGAGAAATCCTGAGGGTCACATGCACGGAGGACAGCAATTTCCCGAGCGTGAACAGATGGGGAGTGGAATGCAGGTGCACCAGACGGGAGGTGTGGCGGAAGAAGATTGGGAATGCCCGCATTGTCGTCGTACGTTTCCAGATTTTGATAATCTTCAGATACATGCTGTGGCATGCAGTGGAGCTCAACCTCCTCCCGATCACCAGTGTCCGAAATGCATGAATGTGTTCCCCGACTACGATACACTGGCGATTCACGTTGAAGAGTGTTTGGAAACGGATTAACGCGGTGCTGTACTCACTCCGGCATTCAGCTCTATGATGACCTTTGATCAGCTGAACCAACTATTAACGTTTGGACAAGCAAACAAATTAAGGTGGCTCCAGTCACCAAACTGACTCCAGGTTTTCCTTACCGACCTTAGTATCTTTTTAGAGCGACAACTAACATAGGACGACATTACTCGTGCCTTTGTATCTACCCCTGAAGTTAGCTGTTCTGGTCACTTCTAGTTCTCTGTAAGATACTCCTCCTCTTGTCAAAACTAGTCCATGGTTTGCTTTCTTTCTTGTAGCTTGACATCAAAGTGTGATGAGCTGTTCTTCTTTTCCATTCCTGTGAAACAGGTGTCGATAAGCAGCATTATTAATAAAGCTGTCTCACTTGATTCAGCTGAATAGGGTGGACATTTCGTTAAATCAAGGTAATGGAAACCAAAACTATGCGTAGCTATGAATGCATGCCTGATAAGTTATTTCTTTTAAAACTGATCGAGTTCATCAAGGCTTTTGTCTCAGTATCAGGCTGGAACAAAACTTGGGTCACTTTATTGAGTGGGAAACGTTTCCTAAAGAGATACACTTGTATGTTAGACAACAATTTATCCTCTGGCTAAAGGTATCACGAGATGTATCACTTAAGTGCTGTAGTTGTGTGTTATAAACCAATAGATTGTGTTTTTGCTCTCTCTGTTTGGCTGTTCAAACTCCGGACAGTATTTGGCATTCACCCCTCCCGGTAGGGCCCTTGGCTTGTAGCAGAGGGGGCAAGCAAGCTGGCATGTATGTCCAAAACGTGTCAATCTTTGAAGAACTTAGTGTACGCTTGCCTGGGAAGAATAGGTCGTGCTTTCTTCGAATATATCTACGTATCTTATGTAACACCTTAGTAGCATCTGTCTAAATAAGAGATGCATGTGAGAAATGAACTCAAATCAAAGGTTTGTAAAGGTTAATTCGGCCTCTATATCAACGTTCCATCTAAGCTTCGAATTGAAGTCGTTTCAAGCACATGCACTATGTAAACGTTCCACATTTTAGGTTAGGTTATTTTAAGCTCTATATTACTGAGACCTCTATCTTATCTCGAAATTTTTTGGTTGCTGTGGCATCAGCAGGCACATTAGTTTTCTTAATTTTTCATGGGTACCTGTGGAAACGTTTTCGTTTGTCAAATACTGATGTTACGTAAACAAGACAACAGAAGTATGCTTATTATATCTTGACTTTGCTATCGACGTCATAAAAAAGCATTGGTGAAGTAAATAAACCCGCCACTAACAATTTCAAAATTTGTCTCGAGTGTTCTTTGTGATACTAAAATTCGCCTCTCACGTTTCTTTATCTCTTTTCCTTCTATCGGATTCTTAGCACCTCTCCACTAAAGGCCGTGACAAATTACTGAACGCTGATTGGCTGAGACAGGGAGTATTGTTTCTTAATCAATGGCATTTTTGGTAATCATTTTTAGTAATCGAACTTTTTTGCCAGGACTTTGCAGTAACTGATTGATAACAAAATGTCATTGAATCGATTGCTTAGTTAAATTTGATTATGTACTTGCACGTAGCGGGCTTCCCAGATATTAGGGACGGACCATGAGAAAAGTGATGGGGGGGGGGGGGATTTTCAGCTGGTACGAATTTTTTTTTCGCGCAGTGCTTGTGCAGGAATTTTTTTTTCAGGTGAAACCCCCTGCACGAATTTTTTTTTTTAGACAACTATTGCTTTTTTTTAACAGTGAAATCTTGATTCATTATCTATGTTTTTGTGATTTATAAATTATTCTACACTCACAACAGATCAAAGGATACAGGCCACTTTTTAATTCAAAATCTTTTCAAAAATGTACACACAGCAGGGGCGTAGCCATCCTTTTTGTATGGAGGGGTTCCTAATGTATATTGCTTACCCGATTGACAATCGAGTGCCAGAGGCGCTTTTTAGTAGGCGGGTCCGGGGGCATGCTACCCCGGAAAATTTTTGAATTTTGGGTTTTCAGAAATGGCGTTTCCTTGATTTTGAGCACAAATTTCCAATAACTTCAGCGTTTAACGTAGTTAGCATTTCTAAGGGGATTGTAAATATCGCTTCCTGGAGAGATGGACCGTCATAGAATTAAAAATGGGTAAAATAACAGTTAGTTAACATATTACATACTTCATCAAATGCTGTATAAAATTGTGATATAGCGTGCGATGCATTTTTAAATTGATTTTCTTTTATTCTTCTTCAAAGACGAAAATCTCGTCTAGCGGAATTTCTAAAGGGGGTTTCCGATACGTTTTTCCTCTTGAGATAATATTCATTCTCATAACCCAAAAGGGGGATTCCAGAACCCCTGGAACCCTCCCCTGGCTACGCCCCTGCACAGTGAGAGAGGAGGAAGCCACTTGGAGTGGACGGCTTCCCTGTACATTTTTGCAGTCCCTGCCCTCTGGAATTCCCCTCCCACAGCCCATCATAATGATGCCATGCTCCATTCACCAACACAGCCCCTCTGTAGTGCCCTCCACTCCAGAATGTTAATCCAAGAATATTTTGAATAAGAATTATTTTTAATAGACACTGGCAAATATTATATAATTATTAAATAAAAGTCACAATTGGACCTTCCTCCTGCATGAATTTTTTTTCTTTACCTTCTTTGCGTGAATTTTTTTTCTTGGCATTTTCCCTTGCATGATTTTTTTTTTGGTTTTTTCCCCACCCACCCCCCCCCCATCACTTTTCTAATGGTCCGTCCCTTAATACTCGCGTAATGATTGATCCCTAATATTACCTGGCCCCGTGAGATTGCCTGTACTTATCATCTTTGTTAAGGATCCATGTATGGCTGACTTTTCAGGAAAGTGCAAAATGTGAACAGTAATATCAGCCATCCGTTTGGCAAGAAGATGGGAAAGATTCTTTCGTAGAAGCTAAACCAAGATCACGCAGAATTTGAAACAAGGTTTAAAATGAGGCAGGCAGGAAAAGATCTTCCAATTTCTGAACCGATTTTCTTAGAAAATGATTGCTTGACGAAAAAGTTAACCAGCCAAAATGTTAGATCGGAGGAATTTCTGAAATTATTGGTATACAAAGGCACACAGTAGCTAACATGATGTTTTGCCCTTTTCAGAGGTAGTTTCTCGTGTCCAAAACCTTGGCAAGTTTTCAGCTTGGATTAGCGCAGAGTGACAAAGCGTACAGCTTTGCAAACACACAAAAGAATCGTTTTGTCGGTATTTAAAGAAATTAATAGGGAGTACCAGAGCGTTGCATTGGAAACAAATGAAAGTGAAAGTATTCCATATGCTGTGAATTTCACTTTTTATTTTTAAAATTGTAAACACACACTCTTAAGATTTTATCATTCTTCTATGGGGTAAAGCAGGCATATCTTAGGTTAATTCCGTGAGGCTTATGAGCCATTACTCGCACGTAAGGACTCTTTCATTAGCAACTGTGTGTCGCCTTCATTGATAAAACAGACTACCGACTGTTTGGTTCTTAGGGCGGAAGAAAGCCAACCCTGAACACGAGCTACAGAGGGAGTCTTTATATTCATTATTATATTCGCTACACACACACACAAAAAAAATAAATAGTTGCGGCTTTAACTGTTGGCGAAGGAAAGTAGAGTTTTAAAACAGCCTAGAGGTCCTGTAGCTTAAAGAAATGATTGTCTTAGCGATCTCAGTTTGCCGGAAAACTCCTTACTCTTTCAAAAGTGTTTTCCGCCGTCAGTTAGAAAAATAAGGCCCAGTTCAAACGTCGAACTTTTCATGCGCCAAATCAAATACCTATTTGGGTCGACCCAAATAAATTAAAATTCGACGTTGGTTCAGACGTCGAATTAAATGCGTCGAATTATATGTGACTCTTGATGTTTTTCCGAAAATACATTGAAATAATCAGATAATTGATGCATTAGATTCGGCGCATGAGAAGTTCGACGTTTGAATCAATTAAATTCGACGAATTTGATTTGGGTCGACCCAACTATTGAATTCGACTGAGCCGGTCGAATTTAATAGTTGGGTCGACCCAAATCAAATTCGTCGAATTTAATTGATTTAAACGTCGAACTTCTCATGTGCCGAATCAAATGATTTGATTCGGCGCATGAAAAGTTCGACGTTTGAACCGGGCCTAAGTAATTAATTTCCAAAACGAACCTTGTTACTCGGGCTTCCTGTGGAAGGCCCGAGTCTATATCTGTCGTCCGTTTTTCTTTTTTTTTCTTTTTTTTTTCGTTGTTTTCCACAAACCTCATTTCCGGCGTATTTGCGCAGGCGCTAACGAAGAGCCTGTAAAACCCGGTAAAAACCTGTTTACGTTTTGTTTACGCTTGTCTTCTCTGTTGAAAAGCAAGGCACAAAGCAACTGTGGTTTTCTCGACGGATTTTCAAAGGAAAAAGTTGACATGTGTACAGCTAAGGCAAACGGTGTCGAATCCAATAAACTCAAACCACTTCCAAACGCACAAGCCGTTCGCGGTAGACCCACACTAAATGATGATGGTGAGTTATGGCGCGCCTTTCCAGTCAATTTTCAAACAACCTTAATATACTATACATCCATTACATTTCTGTGCCATATTTTTTATTTCCCTTCTGTATATTTTTTATTTTGCGCCTTTATTTTTCATTTTGCTTCTATATTTTTTTTTGTCTCTTCCCATTAATTTTTATATACGTGTTTAGTTCATCTATTTTTTTATTTTGCTCTCTTTATTTTATATGCGTTCTATATTTTTTATATTTAATCCATATTTTTTTTTCGTTCCGAGTGGGATTTTTTATTGTCGTTCTAATTAGTATGCAACGTGATCACATGACCGCGATGCACTTATTCCATTCCTCCATTTGGCTTTCGGTCATATGGAGGAAGAACTGTCTACTTCTTGTCGTGCGGCTGCGGATGCCTTAGAGATTTTAAGTAATTTGAGACCTGGTTTTACGAGAAATGTTATACCTCAGATGAATTCAACGGCACTCTCTGTCAGTCAGCCAAATAACGAGGATCGCCAGGTGAAAAACGAGGAACTTCAGTCGAACGAACGCTCGACGTCGCTAGCTTCAAGCAGTTCTATTCAAGCTCGGCTTGCGACCCTCTTTCCGACAGTTGGCTCGAACCGAGGTAGTAGGAAAAGCACTAGTAGAAGACCAGCAAGGTCAAAGCAGAACATCAAGTCGACCAAAGGCCGCCCATCCAAGGCACTTTTTTACAAGGATCTAGTCCTTATTCCCAGTCCCAAGATCAACAAAGTGCCTAAACATACAACCCGACTTCAGTTAGAAGAGAGAGAACTTGTCTGCCACGAGTTTCCCTTTGACAAAAGCTGGGATGCAAATTCCCTCAAAGCTGCTATATTGAATCGGTTTCCAAACCTTTTGCTATTTGAATATGTCAAGGTGGGGAACTTTCCGCTTGTGTTAAAAGTTAAGCTTAAACATTGTGTGACGTTTAATGCAATAACAATAATATCATTGTGGTTCAGTTTGCGCATTTGTTGTGGCTGCACTATAACTATAAATACACATTTATACTATTTTTCCAATAATTCACCCACATAAGAGGATACCTGCTGCAACCCGAGTAATGGACTTACAATGCTGGGCTATAGCCGACCAACGCTACTCGCTCTGACGCTCCTCGCCGCTGCCGAACGAGAAGACCTCTGGCATCCAGAGTGCCGTTGAATTCATCTGAGGTATAACATTTCTCGTAAAACCAGGTCTCAAATTACTTAAAATCTCTAAGGCATCCGCAGCCGCACGACAAGAAGTAGACAGTTCTTTCTTCATGTGACCGAAAGCCAAAATGGAGGAATGGAATAAGTGCATCGCGGTCATGTGATCACGTTGCATACTAATTAGAACGACAATAAAAAATCCCACTCGGAACGAAAAAAATATGGATTAAATATAAAAAATATAGAACGCATATAAAATAAAGAGAGCAAAATAGAAAAATAGATGAACTAAACACGTATATAAAAATTAATGGGAAGAGATATGAAAAATATAGAAGCAAAATGAAAAATAAAGGCGCAAAATAAAAAATATACAGAAAGGAAATAAAAAATATAGCACAGAAATGTAATGGATGTATTGTATATTAAGGTTGTTTGAAAATTGACTGGAAAGGCGCGCCATAGGTGAGCGTACATTTCGAAACGGGTCGTTCGGCGAACTCGAAGCAAATGTGAGAAATATTATGAAATCAAATGAGCTGAATGAGCTATCAATGAGTACAAAAAGTGCACAAACTTTGACTACCAATGACAAATGTTCCTTGACGAACTTGGGTGGAAACTTTGACACGAACAGTTTAGGTGCTGGCGAATACAAAACACCCGTTGATGATGAGATTAGAGGTACAAAGACGAACAGCAGTAGTAACGACAGCAACAGGAAAGCGTTCATATTGGGTGATGAAGAACCCACGCATCGAAGCGAAGATGCAAGTAACGTTTTTACTTTTATGACTATTGTCACCAGTATTTCATTTCTTGTGTATACTTTAGATTGTGGATTATCAGCTGTATCAACTCTGTGTAGTGTGTTACTTTTATGTTTAATCTTGTAACTTCGCGTGCTCTACATGATGAATGTGTTAAGTTTATCAGTTTTATCAACACAAATGTCGGATGTACTTGAAAAATGCGAGGTATTTGAGAAGGCAATGCAGTTATCTGTACATGATCCCCGTGATGCCTTAGTGAAAATAAAATATAGAAAGGAATTCAGATCTCGTTATGCTAAGTTTGTATTTTAACGACAACCGTGAATGCGTAGTAGGATACCAGTGAAAAAGCTAAAAAGTCTGTCACAGAAAAGCAGAAAACTAAGATTGTTTGTGTGGGAAAGAGTTCTCAAGCAAACTCCGTTGTCGTCAAAACTTCATCGTTACATCAAATATAATCTAGGCTAAGAAGAACTCGAACTACAAAAAGGCCAACAGTGAATGGAAGGTTTGTACAAAGAGTGAGGAAGAAGCCAGCTTCTGTTCGACAAAATATTACGTCAAACACCTTCGCCTTGCTTCAAAAGATATACCGGTAGACGAAAACAGGTAAATCTGAAGAAATATCAACTGTTATACACGTGCAGTGGGCTAATAAGCGTGTACAAGAATGGTAATCACAGAGGGTGCTGTGCTATGTTTAAACTACGTAATGACATAGAATCCTGGGCCTCCTATACATCATGTTGATCACACCCCAACAATGAAAGCACCATATAGTCAAGGTGATGTGACAGTGTTTGGTGTAAATGCTGGACAGCAATGTGTTGCCATGAGCTTGTGTGCTTTGGTTTACAACAATATCAAAGGAATAAACAGTTGTAATGATCTGGTGCAAATCATGAATATGGGAAATGAATTATACTCTATTTTATCACAGTCAACAGGACAGTCATATTTAATGCTTACAGAACTACCATCAATGATTTCAATGCTGGACGAGAATTATCAGCTAAAATACAGTGAAAGTTACACTGGCAATGCACAAAATGATGCCATTATTGAGAGATATCATATTGCATGCCCATGGATAGACTTTTGAATCACTGCTGTCAGAAAATTATATGTCATTCATTTTAACAGTAGGATTTATTACTGTTGGCATTTATTGTACTGATACAGGGAAGTTTAAAATATTTGATTCACATGCTAGAGATGCATATGGTAAAAGCCATCCTCAGGGTACCTGTGTGCTATTAGAGAGATTTAGCATCGCGTTTACGGCAAACGGCAAACGTCAGGCTGAAATTTGCCGTTTACTAAGAGGCTCTCAATGGGGTGGTGGCTTTTACGGTTATCGGCTAAAATTTTGGCTCTTTTACGGCTATCGGTTAATTTTTTTCAGTTACGGTTAACAAAAAAGTTAAAAATTGATTTCTTTTGTTGCAAAAAGTTAAATATTAATAAACCTGTTTTTTTTTTAATCTTTAAAGCAAAGAAAAAGTCTTATGATCATCTCGGGCTTCAATAAGTCGTTCTTTTGAAACATTTTAATGTTTGATAGATTATACCACTTCTAACTAGTATTATTTTAGGTATAGAATAGTGAACTACGAAAAAGGATTCAATACAAGGGCATACACAAAACTTACGTCATACATTCTTACATTTACTTGTAGGAGTGGTGTTCTGTTTGTCCTTATATGGTGTTATATGCGTGTTAAATTGTCTCAAAATATAGCCATGCTTGATGCCTCAAAATCCTTCAATGTACAGTCTAGCTTGCCTCGGGTACCTTTTTTTTGCCTAGACATAAAACCTTGTCCACACCTTGACTTGCCTTCCGGACCTTGTTACTACTGGCTTACTAATGATAAGATCCTCTGAGTCACTGTCCGTATGAACCTCGCTGATTTCAGAAGATCTTTGAATATGAGATTTTTCGATCTCATTTTCTTAAATTGACATGTGCTCTTTGTTTAAAACAGAATAAAAGGTTTAAGCTATTGCCAGTGAACTAAGATCAACTAACATTTTTTTTGTGAGGGATGAAAATGATCATTCCTGATAACAGTTCATTATGAAAATAAATCAACTTCCGCTGTGAATGTCAGAGGCGTATTTTGCAGCTTCTAGTATCTATTGTCCACGCGAATCAATAATGCATCTGCAAGTAGGCATCCAGTTATAAAAAACAAAACAAAAACAAAACAAAATTTCAGGGTCTAGTGTTTTTTTACGATAGCGAAGGACTGTACAGAACGACTTTCTGCAGCAGCGTTGGAGAAAAACAGGGAATTGTTACAAAATTAAATTGACAATGTTTACCGGCAACGTGTTTTACAAACAGTGACATCTCTGCTACTTGCTTTACTGGTATTTCGAGCGGACGACCTCCTGAAAATCGCAAATATTAAACCCCAGCAAGAAAACCAGACTTTCGCTATGGAAACAATTAGCTCCCCAAACATTTGGGGAGCTAATTTAGTTTCTGCAATCCGCAAAATAAAAGTCCCGCAAAATTTTCGTGCCACGCGGCATCTTAGTACAAAATTCATAACTTTAAGAGTACTTACTGTTCAGCTCGCTTTCACCATCTGAGTCAAGCAACAGGGTTTGTTCCAGATCTAGCTGCTGTTGGGTCGATAAAGAATAATTTTCTATTTTGCCGCTGATTTTGGCGAGGCGGTAAAGTTTTTTAAGGTCAAATGACCCAAGACCGAACTTCCTCGCTTGCTCGTTAAGACCAAGAAAGTTTTTCTTGAACGTTGAAAATGTCCGATGCTATTCTTGGACTTTGCGTC
>OX419341.1:3737012-3754512 GCA_948470475.1 Galaxea fascicularis
CGACAAAACAACAAAATATGCTTACCCCGGCGGCTGATAATCTATGAACTAAAGAAAATAAAAAGCGTATAAGCCGAGAGATAACTTATAAAGACGAAAGAAACGACAGACAACTAGTTGAAAGGAAATATACAGAATCACGGCACGAGTTTACAATCAAATAGAACTGCATAAAACGGTAGAAAACGAGACATATCTACGGGAAAAGCTAGATAAATGAAAAGAAAAACAATTTAACAGAAAGATTATACGGCGATTATGAAATGATGGATCACTTAGAAAAATAAAACAAGGAAAAAAGCTACTAAGAAAATAACTCACATGTGTTCCGAATTACAACCTTGTTCCTTTGTCGCCAGTGCGCACGCGCGGCTCAAAGGCCCACAGGGTACCCATGATGCGTAAGAAACGCACTCTCACGCAAACGCCAGAGAAAACAACTTTTCAATTTTGCTCGGGAAATAAGTAGAATAAAATATTAAAAAATCACGCCTCGTATTTGGACATTTAGGGTGTGTTTGACAAGGCCGTAGCTGGCGTGAAGCGAAGCAAGGCATTGTCTGGGTAAACTCTTTGACCACGGCTTTATCTTAGGCTGCGTTTACATGAGACCCGGGGTGAGTTTCATCCCGGGATGAGTTCATCCCGGGGTGAAATTTGATTTCGTTTACATGGTTGATTTTACCCCGGGATGAAAGGAAAACAGTTTCATCCCGGAATGAAATCAATCGAAAGCTACCTAGGTGTTTTTGGTCAGCACCTATCAAAACAACATGGCGCTTTCGAGACGAAAAAAGGGCCTCTTGCTCACAAGCTTGAACATCATGCTAAGCTCAGTTGCTTTGCTGCTACAAATGCAGTCCATTCTTCTGCTTCAGTTATACATGCAACATAAACAGCAAGCAGCTTTTCTTCATATGCACAGTTATGATCATTCACTGCCGGTCATACGTAGGGAGGCACAGAAAAATGTCATTTCGGCCCGGGACAGAAAAGAATCAAGTGTTTACATGGATTTTTGATCCCGGGATGAAATTTCGTCCCGGTGCTGAAGACCAGGATGAAATCGTCCCGGGATGAACAAATTTCACCCCGGGATCTTGTAAACATCAAAAGCCAAATGACCAGACACCGAGGTGAAACTCATCCCGGGACGAGTTTTGTCCCGGGATGAGTTCTCTGATGTAAACAGCGCCTTAGAAAACATATTTGCGAGTCATTTTACCTAGGGGTAGGAATACTGCTAAGAGTGCCCCCCCCCCCCCCCCCAAAAAAAAAAGCTTCGATCTGAATTGTTAGCGCCGCCCAAAGGAGCAGAAATATCAACTGAAGACAGTGTGCCGCGCTTCGGTCCTATCAATGTCGTGACCGAAACTACCAAACATGAGAACATTCCTACCATATTTAAATTAAGAATAATAAAGGTCAAGCCACAGCCGTGCTCTGTTTACAAACTAATTACTAAAAATACTATTCAGTTTCAATGTCTTAGACAACTGTTACAAACACACCAAACAGTGTCGCTCTTATTCAGAAACAACAAGGCCGTGCAGTATTACCAACATAGCGTAAAACCTCCAATTTTGTACAGGGAGGTAGAGCGGTGCTAGATGGTGAAAAATTTCATCTGCGGATCTAGCACAGCGCAATTAATTATGGCGTCAGAATAAACAAAAATTCTGAAAATATATAAGCAATTGTTGTTCATAAGTTACGCAAAAGTCAGAGTCAAGCCAGCAGCCGATTAAGAGTTTCCTATCTGTCTATTCATGTTTATTCTGTTTACTAAATTCAATCATTATTTGGATTTGTTTGCAGCCCAAGACAGTTCTGGTTCTCTCCAAATGGGAGCGTTTCCTCAGTTCTATTACAGCGATGCGAATGACTCCAGCGTAATAGATGCCGAGATAAAGAATAACTTTATCACTTCGCTCACGCAACTTATTCCTTGCCCACAGGGGCAGTGCCCAACTGAGGAGAGCATACAAGTTTACCTTGGTAAAGCGTTAGCTCCCAGGGGGATTCTCTGCATTTCAAGTGAGGGGGATGATCGAGCGGAGGAAAAAATCAACTCCCAAAAAACTCCCCAGGGCTTCCAACAAAACCCGAACAACTCCCTACATCAAAAATTAACCCTTAGAAAAATCCCATGCCGAAAATCCGAGCCTTAAAAATTTCCAGCAAAGGTTCTACTTTATTTGCAGAACTACCCAGGCACAATACCCCAATCTTCAGATAGTTTTTACTACCCAAAACAACCCCTACTTAAATTATTAAGCAACACAAAAAATATTTCCTAAATTGTAATTAACCCACCCAAAAATTCCCGGAATCGAAAATTTCAAACCCATTCAAATCCTTCGATCCTCCCTGTCACTTGAAATTCGGAATACCCCCGCTGGGCGTTAGGCAACATATGCCAATACTGTTTATTAATTCAAATTTGCTTTTGTTGCTGTTGTTGTTGTTTTCTCTGGTGGGGGGGGGGGGGGTAATTATTCCTGAATAAAGGTGCAAGGGTAACCTAGCTGACACCGCGGCTGTTGTCCATTTTCCAATATCTAAGGGTGTAAAGAAATTACATTTACAGTAATTTCCCTGAATTGGATTGCGCATCCTTACTGTGCATAATTTCTTGCGTCAGCAGCGCGCTCACCAGCGCGTGCATGTTCAGAACACCGCAGGTTTTCTGAAGGAGTCATCCCCTAGAAAAAGGTAAATGGCGATTTTCTCCCATACCAATATGAGGACCTATACTTTTTATTTCTCATATTAAAAGAAAATGCAATTCTCCATGACATATCCAGATTTGAAGAATTTTTTATTGCCCAGTTTTTCGTTATTCACAGAAGATCTCTTTTACGATGAGGCTACTGAAACTTCAGTGGTAAAGCACAAATGCAAAAAGCACGACTAATCTTTCATTAGTTCAGTTTTTCTTCACCTTTGAGAGGTTTTCATTTGACCATGATGTGCTTTTGACAAAATAAACCTATATCCCATTACTTCTGTCCCGTTTTGGTAAATTATAGAGTCCCAGACCACTTTCGGCTATCAACTTAAACTGTCCTAACAATGTACCAAATTAGGTGTAAACTAAAGCCTCAAAGCATGAAAACGGACATGGGCATCCTATGTTTTTATTGCATTTCTTTAATGTTTTTGACGTTGCCAACCACCAAGCAAAGTTTCAAATAAAATCTATTGTGACTTCTATTTCTGGGGAATGATCTTAAGGAGATAATATGTACTTATCATATGGCCTCCTTAGACTCTTCATGAGCGCGTAAAAGTTGAAGTTTTTTTTGCACATAACTAATCTAATATGTTGTTTGTATTTGCTTTCTGGTTGTAAAATAAATTTACATGGTTAGACAAGGCGAAATCCTCTAAAATCGTATCGCGCGGGGCCGGGCTTTGCGTACGGCCCTCATGCGGGGATTTTGTCGATAGTTTTGGAATGAAAGCGCGCGCGAGGCCGCGCGGTCTGACCACCCCTAGTGCTGACCTGTGGGTAGGCACCTCGCATGGGTCCCGTTCGTGCTCTTCCCCGCAGCAGGTCTGCTGTCCAGTAAAAGCTGGTAATAAATAAATGATTTTCCATTTCTCGACTTTTCAAACCGGCGTCAGACACGAGGTCAGCAAAAATACGCGATACTTTCAAAAATGCATTTTTTCAAATCATATATATCGTGTGGCTTATTTAAAGCTGTGCTTCGCTACTATGTCATAGTAATCCCTGAAAAGCATCCAGTCTCATATATGGCTTCAGTTTCGACATTCGAACGAATGTATGAGAAACCTGACTACGGCTAGCCTACTTGCTTCTCATTACCATGTAGATACTAATAATACTTAAAATGACCTATTTACTTCTTCCAGGTTGAAGCATCAAGGGAATCTCACAGATTATGAGGTCAACGTACAAAAACGTCTGAAGCATTAGTACATTGCAACTGGTTAATGTATTCACAGTAATAAATAAATATGTGTTAACGCATTACGATTGGTAAACGTGTTCACAGTAATCAATAAAATTTACGTTCAAAATATCTGAGAGTCTCTTGCAGCACGACAAAACATGGTATTGACTGTTCGAAGTTCACTTCGTTGCTTGGTAATAAACAAATCGAACAGCTCTTGTAACTGATATTAATTATGACTACTGCAGTTGTTTCTTTTCTTTTTTACCTTTATTTCTTCCATTTCTCTTCGTTTTTGCCCCTTTTACAACTCTTTGATTAAATCAGGCATGTTTCGCAACCTTTCGAAATACGAAAATTTTAAATTCTGGTGGCCTTTTACATATATAAGGGTCAAAACAGCAAACCCTTCTAGTGAGGACCTGAATTACAGCACACAGCAAGGACGTAATTCCTCATTAATGTAAGAAACCCAATTATCTTGAGCGCAAAATGTGATAAATGGGAATGAGTGACTGACAAAGTTCTTGGTTAAATTATCCCAAGTAATATTTTACCAACACAAGCAAGCCCAACATTGTGCATTGCAGCGTGTGAACGATGCTTTTGTTTAAATCGGATTTTGAATCAATCCCTGGAAAAATTAAAATGAAAAGGCTTGGTATTCGTCAGCCTTTGTTGTTTAGTCGTCCTTCAGCGATCAGTAAAAAAAAAGATGATTTACTCCGTGCAAGTTGTCCTCTTCAGTTTTCTTGCACGGTCATTCAGGTCATTACTACATGTTCCTCTCCACTGCAATTTTCCAGCCTGGATTAGTGCAAACACACGAAAGAATCGTTTTACCGGAATTTGAACAAAATTCACATCAATGAATACCAGAGCGTTGCATTGGGAACGAATGAAATTTCACTTTTCAGTTTTATAATAACAACCTATTACACTCAAGACTGTTTTATCTTTTCTCCAGATAAAGTCGTGATCTATGAAGAATCGGTTCAGTTGATCTCTATCCTTCATTTAAAACTGGCGGAGGAAGGACTTACTAATGTCTCTTGGGAAAATTTAACAAAAAACCAAGGCACTGATATAATTTAAGAGAGACCAGATCGGCTTAATATTGGCAATCCTCTTACTAAAGCTCACCTTTTTGTTAAGAGGAAACGCCTGGTCCCCCCCAAAAACTGCTAAAATTTATCTTCTCACTTTCTAAAAGCTTTTTGATTTGGCCTATAGTTTTCTTATGAATTTGAACACGCATCGAAATCCGGAAATGAAAACAGTGCGTAAACTGACACATAAACAGTGTCATGTCAACATCGAAAAGGTAAATCTAAACACCAAGGCCCGGTTGTTCGAAAGCCGATTAACGCTAATCCAAGATTAAAAATAATTTAAGGAGGTTATTTCTCTATCCCCAAACGTTGTTCAATGCTGATATTCCGCAAAATTTTAGATTAGGGAAAGTCAATCCTGAAAAACAAAAAGCAGCGAAAACAACTTTCGTCCAAAAGTGAAAAACTGCAACCAAAGTTTACGCTAATCCTGGATTATGTTAATCGGCTTTCGAACAACCGGGCCTTAATTACCCTGATCCCAGGGGTTTTTCTTAACTTTTCTCCGCATGAGAGAGCCGTGAGAAGCGGCGAAGCGGCGGCAACGAGTCGTGAAGCAGCGAGAAAGAAAAACCTCTAGTTACCTTGGACTCGAATCTCACTTTCATGCAGTCGCCAGGGTCAGGAACTGACCCTCGGCCTCGGATTGGTTGATATTTTTAAAAGCCTGCAAATCAATATGATTGGTTAGTTTGATTGGTAATACCGATGGGACGGTGGGGATATCTGTCACTGCACTTTTAGTTGTAAATTTTGCCTGCCTAGGGAAGGGAAGGAAATTGTTTGTAAAATACAGTACTTCAGTTCTCGATGATTCGCCGCGTGTTTGACAAGTTCGACATGGATTCTGTTTCTGAAAGTGTCTTCGAAGAAATTTTGACTTCGGCACTCGAGAAGCGTTTTCCAGAGATTGAAAATCTCACCGAACATCAAAAGACAGCCTTGTTCGCAGGAGTCATAAATCGTAAGGATGTGTTCGCCATTCTTCCAACCGGACATGGAAAGTCAATGATATTTCAGTTGCTCCCTGGTATCTGCAAATACCTGTACCTGTCCGGCTATTCATACCCTCATCATGCCATAATTTTGGTTGTGTGTCCTCTGAAGTCTTGTAGACTCTCATATCGGCGAACTGCGAAACCGAGGCATTTTCAGCGGCCAGTTTGAGCTGTGAAGACGTTGACGAGAACAATCTGCTCAAAGGAGCGTATTCCTTTGTATTCGGAAGTCCCGAGTCCTTCTTACAAAACGAGAAGTGGAGAAACATGCTACGTAGTGATGTTTATCAAGACAGAACCTTCGCCGCGGATGAAGTTCATGTTGTTGACAAGTAGGTCAAGTAATACCACACTTCACCACCCGAGTGGAAATGGATTCTCATACGAACAATTTCCCGGGTCTACCCTGCTTTAAGAAATTAGCGGCTGATAAGCACGTGCTTGCTGAGTTGCTATTGGTCCCTTTTGTAATTATCAATTTGACGCGTTTGACAGCTGGCGACTGCATGAAAGTGAGATTCGAGTCCAAGGTAACCAGAGGTTTTTCTTTCTCGCCGCTTCGCGACTCGGCGAAAAATTAAACTCACGGCTCTCTCATGCGGAGAAAAATTTAGAAAAACCTCTGGGACCAGGGTACCAAGTAATCAACTTTGCTGTAAATTGACTTCAAATAAGTTATGTTAAGAATATGCTGATCTTAGTATCATTATTGTTCTTCCAAACAGCTGCCAAAATATCATTATATCAATCCTAAATTAATTTCCACGAGTGGCACTTACTGGAATCCGCTCAGGACCTTAAGACTGTCTTTAACTGTGCTACAACACAGGCACGGTAATTAGGGCACTTTTTGAGGGGCAACCGATGAAACACGCCTAACTGAATGCGCGGTTCCGCACGTATCGTGCTATAAATTGGCTTCATTATTTCGTTATGTAAAGAATATCATGATTTAACTGTCAATGCCTTCACAGCTGGCAAAACGTAATTATACCAGAGCCGTGGGAATCTGCCCCACAAGCGATTCTTAAATGCACAACGTTTGGCTATGAATGATTATATTGTGTAATGAAAGCTGGGCCGGACACAATGATTTGGACAAGTTTTATTGCTGTCGTTTTCTTCACTTCGTTTACCACTGGAGCCGCTGTTGGTAAGAAAACTATTTCAGTCGAACTTAGCTGTTCGTAGTCCAGCCAAAAGCATCAATTTTCTTCGAACATTCATTTAGCAATTATCAGAATCAAACCATTGATGAGGACAGGAAAATAAAGTTATAGATCGTACCACAAACATCTTTTGCAAAATGTAGTGAATTCTGTCCACACTCAGACTGCATTATCAAGTGGTATGTTAGTCAAAGCCATGCACCGCTATAACACTGAAAATATACCACTTACGAGAACGTTACCAAAAACCTAAAATGAGCGGTACTTTGCCAAAAGTGAGAATGAGAAGGTTCAACTGATCCGAGAGATTGATATCTCCGTATAGGTACATGCGTATAATTTCTCGATTTTCCCTGCATAGTTGCTTTCTTTCAAAACAACCCCTGTCTCACATTTTGTACCATTTTTTTTGTTAACCTTCATTTTAGACAATGAGCCTCCAGTGATCATCTGTCCAAGTGACATCGTACAAAACGATCTCACAGTGATAGAAACGCGTGTGATTTGGGAAAGGCCTAATGCTACAGACAACTCTGGTGTTCCACCAATCATTTTATCAACCCGACAAAATGGAGACCTTTTCGATGTCCCTGGGACGTATGAAATTGTTTACACGGCAGAAGATCAGTCTGGGAATAAAGCAACGTGCTCCTTCCGGATAACCCTAGAAAGTAAGTAAAAGTGCTGACGAAATTCTTAGCGCCTCAAACTGCGAAAACAACCGGCAAACTTTCTAACCGATTTTCTGTTTGTCAACGTGACTTGATCTGTTTCCTTGCATGGTACAGCAATAATGATTATAAATCCTTTGCAACTCATCACTGAACGTTTGCTGTTACTTTCCTTTTAAACGTTTCCTCGTTTATTCTTGGTTATGTTTTAGTGAACCTGAAAAGCTTGTTTGGGGTTATGGAGGAATCAAGAATGAATTCAAAATGACGGCCTTTAGGTGCAAATGATGCAATTTTTAAGTGAATATAATGTCATCATCCTAACTTTCAGACCTCAGGGAAAACATGTTTGGTCATCTTGTGTGATCTCTATCCTAGTGGTTGTTATTTAATGACAAATCAGGACGATTTAAACCTCCTATGTGATTTAACTGCTGCCGCCGCCAGGGAGATTTCACTTTCTTTAATGTTACAAACTAGAGCACCTGTTGCCCTCACGGAAGCATTCACTGTGAAAGGTAGCATGTATTTTTATTGATTCATTTATCTTCATTTTTTTTACAGGAAAACAGTGTCCTTTGTACCCTGCCCCTCACTTTGGCGCCTTGGCCTGTAGAAAAGTTGGCAGCGACAGAGTGTGTGCTGTAATGTGCAAAAGCACTCTCGACTTTACCTCTGATCCTCCACAAATCTATTATTGTTCGCAGGGAGAATGGAGTACATTTTCCATTTTTCCTTTTTCCTCAAACCTTCCGTGGCCAAACTGCTCTGGTGAGATAATAACCACAATTTTGATCTGATAACAAGTTAAATATAACACTGAACCAATGAACAATAAGACAGTAGGAGTGATAACTTAGTTTAAATCAGAACTAACTTTGTAACGACGGTCATATATGCACAGTTTTTAGCGTTTTTTGTTGTTATCTTAGTTCAATGATCGAAGTTAAACGGGTTTCTTTTACCTTAATAGCGAAAAATGAGTGGGAAGAAGAAGACTAAGGCTCGATTCAGACTGTCCGTACTTTTCATGAGCCGAACTAAATTCGAACTTGGACCGACCCAAATTAACAACAGTATGCCTGTTGATTCAGACGTTGAACTTAATTAGCCGTTCCACAGCCGTTTCTCATACAGTTGCAAGAAAACTAATCAATATTGTCAGTATTTTTCAAAATATATACATAATAATAATTTATCATACATAATTTTTCGGCACATGAAAAGCTCGGCGTCTGAATTAAAGCCGTGGACATTCCAGGCCAAGCCAATCGGGGAGAACGCCTAAGCCGCTCCAAATTGAAATAGCCGTTCCTAATTGATTCGGACGCCGAACTTTTCATGTACTTAGGTTCGGCTCATGAAATGTAGGGCGACTGAATCAGGCCTAAGTGTTTCGATTGCGCTCGCGAAATGGAGAGCATTTCCTACCAAGCTCGATCCATGACATATCTGTGTACTACTGTATGGTTTAGATGCTGAGCTTCTTCAGGTAACTGTAGCAGAAAAAGCGCTCTTCGATGCTTGCCGATGGTATTGCCAGACAAATTACATCTTGGGTGCGCCAGATCACCTGTAATTATTATTATTATTATTATTATTATTATTATTATTATTATAAGAATATTATTGGACGGATATAAGTGCAATGCCAAACTCACAGGAACGATTTTCAGCCTGTGCCCCGTAATGAAAAACCCTTTAAATGGTAGAAAGATCCGTTGAATTTACGCATACGATATTATCAATAAGGAAATATTCATGCAGCCAATAATTGTTAAGAATTTGTATCGTGAGAGCATCCCACGATGACTGTTCCAGGACTAATCTTTTTAATTTGACATGTTGTGCATCGGGAATGCACGTTTCCTGCTGGCGTTTCATCATTTAGTAGTTGTCAACAGCTTGTTCCCGATTTTTCTCCACAGCTCTCGAAAAGTCTGGAGCAAGTTCTGGCGATATTTAGCGGAAAATCTTCCACCGTTTTATAAATATTAGAATTAATTTTTGTACGATTTTCTTCTTTATCTATTTAGCTGTTATTTTATTTGCTATTTTCATTTTTTGTTTTAATTATTGATAATAACTATTTCTTAAACTGGAGGCCATCACAAAAACACACGTTCACTTTCAATCTAATCGATATTTATTTGTTTTCCTCGCAGTCAGAGCCGATTCCTCTTTCCTGAAGTCACAATTTCACAGCTACTATTTCTTCAGTGGCGATGTGAGTGACCCAAGCGTCACTGAAGTCATAAGGGGCAATTTTTTCAATATTTTGACAAGCGCTTTTGTCCCTCCATTTTTTTGCCAAGGGTGTACAAAGGAGAGCATAGAAGTGTTCCCTGGTAATGTGTCAGGTAAGATAAGGTTATTGTCCATTTATTCGTCCAGTCATTTGTCAGTAACTCTGCGAATAATTAGTCAAAATAGTAGCAGTAGTGGTAGTAGTAGTAGTAGTAGTAGTAGCAGTAGGCAATTTTATACCTAGAGGTGTGTTACACTAAAGAAAGGTATAATAATAATAAGAAGAAGAAGAAGAAGAAGAAGGAGGACAAGAACAACAACAACAGCAGCATACATTCATTGGAAGATCTGCAGGGGTTACGAAATTGAGACAACTGAGAAGTTGTATGAACACCACCCAACAACAGTAACTGAGAATAGCGAGGTCACAATACCATGGGATATGTCTGTGCCGCACTGATTGAGAAATAAAAGCTAACAGACCTGACATTGTGGTTAAGGACAAGAAACAAAGAACATGCATGCTCAACGACACAGCAGTTCCATCTGAAAGAAACACCTCTGAGAAATTCACAGAGAAATTCACAAAGATTTGAAAATCGAAATCCACGGCAATAGGATGTGGAATATAAAAACAGAAACAATACCAGTGGTTGTTGGAGCGCTAGGGCTAATTAAAAAGGGACTAGACAAGGTCATTAGTAGATCTGATCCAGGGTAACATCAACACCAATGAAATCTAGAAAATCACAATGCTTGGAACAGCCCACATACTAAGGAAAGTACCGTCGCTAAAATAACTTCACCTATACCGCCCTAGGTCCAATACTTGGACCCGGCTACAACGGATGAAAACAGGAGCCAGTAACATCAATGAGCTGCAAAATATCATCCTCCTAGGAACGGCGCACATACTGAGAGGGTTTCTGTCTATCAAACAAAAAACTCCTCTGGTCCCTCAGGATCAAGGATTTGCCCCGGTTCTAGGAGACTGTAAGAAGCAATTAATAGCGCTTAAAACGTTTATAATAAATTAAAAGAAAACTTTCAAGTACGCCCCACTACGTCTGGAGCTGAAACAGCAATACCCAGGGCATAAGATCAACCAAGTGAACATTATAATCGATGTTCTGGGGGGCTACTCCAAGGAACTGTACAGCAGTGGTAGGGATTTGCTAGGAGCGGAACGAAGTAGAGAATGCCTGAGAAGGATGCAGAAGTCCGTGCTGAGTAGTAGCTTGAATATTGCGAGATCTTTCAAGGTTTTGAGCTAAACAATAGACTCGCAATACTAGGAACTTTTAGGGTTTTATTGATTTATTTGTCTATTTTATGTCTTTTTTTTTAACTATTTAGAGAACTTTAAATAGATTTATGTATAATATTTTAAATAGTTCATCTTCTGTAAATTTATACACGGAGCTAGCTACGGTTATCCGCCTAGCTGTTGTTGTGGTTTTTTTTTTTTAATCTGGCATCCAGATGTGTATAACTGCCATAATAATAATAATAAGGAAGAGATTTATTGACTACTAACACAAACATTAAAATCCTATATAGAATAAGTAAAACAAAACTATCCATTTATTAATTCTTAAAAGTAATAATAACTTAACCTTACATAAAATAAAAGGAAATAGATATAATTAACAATAAAAGTTCAAAATTCTATAAAATTACGAATTCCATGATGCAGAGATATTAAAATCATACAATCGAATTATACTAACGGACGGCTAAACCAGTGTCCATAAAACGCCCTAAGTATAAAAGCATATAGACCGCGTATTTCAGATATCCGCACTAGCTACATTTATTTTACAGTCTAATGATTGCTCTATCTTGCTACGAAACGGCGTTCGCGAACCTCTAACGCATGCATGTACCGATCTTAAGAGTTCAAACGAAATCTGTGTCCTGAGCCAAGTGATTACAATATGATAAGGCTCGCTATCTTTCTGAGCTATCTTGTCTGCAAGATGCTTTAAGAACCGCTGACACTCATTTCCCATTCCGCCATTGGTTCCAAACACTAAAGGCGTAAACAAACCCATTTCTACATCTAACACCCGCTGCTGGTATTTGCGCTTCTTCTCTTCTTCTTGCTCCTTGAACACTTCCGATGTTGGCTTGCTCTGGTAACACTTGGAGTTGACGTGCGTAACTCTCACATCAAAAAATGCCGCAACTCCTCTTGCCCAGAACCCTCCCGCTTTGATGTCCAACCTTGCCTCAGAACTTGTAACAGCGCTCCTCAAATGAAATCGCTCGTTGTCCAGGGGTTGAAGGCGTGGTTCGATTTCGACATTATTGCAGATCTTGTCGATGAATGTCGTTAACAAGTTCCGTACACCGTCATGTCTCTGCGCTACAACCCCCCCCCCCCCCGCCCCTTTTTACAAGAGAGGGCGTGACCGACGGTGAATTTATCCCCACATATGCAATGACTTGGTAAATCGACCAAGGGCAAGTCATAACGCAAGCGTAGCGAGTCTCTGAACTCTTGCTTGTTCAGGGCTAAACCCTGGTCTGCGAGAGGCATCGCATTCAACCAAGAACTTTAGCCCAGTCGCAGCAGGTCTGGGGAGAGGCTCTGATTGACCGAACAAAGTTGGAAGTAGTAAATCCTCAAGCACCTCCTGGATTGGGTCGACATAAACTTCAAACGATTCTATCGTGCGCATGAAGTAGGTAAACTTCGACTTGTAGCATTTTGTGAAAACAATGTACGCCGTATGGAGCTGGCTCTTCGCTATTTCAGAGAGACGTTCGATTTCCTCTTTCCATGCACAAACCTTCTTTTCACAATACTGATCTTTGCATTCTTGCGACGCAATAACTGCTCCCAAATGGCGCTGACCTTCAGTCGTTATGTTGACTTCCTCTCCAAACACCCTCTTTGCTTCCTCCGCAAGTTCCCTAGACTTCACAATAAGCCAGCTCTTTGACACATTCACAAGGTAACCAAACTTTTGTCCTTCCTTACTCAATTGCCTGTACCAGTTGTACAACTGCACAATACTCCCTCCTCCAGCCGGCTGAGTCGTCTGCAAGCCACACCTGTTTAACCAATGGGCAGTGGTCCCTCAAATTCTGAATCATTATAGATGTATTAAGTGCGTACCATGGCATCGCTAACGGATCTCCTTGTGTGGTGCCTTCTCGAGAAAGTATTTCACCTCCCCCGTAGATAAACAGTCTAGATGGGCTTCTATATGTGTTAATAACATAGAGCGCCATTTCTTTGCACATGATCTGGATATTGTGTAAAGCCGCTGACCTATTCATTTGGTTAAAAGCGTTACTAGCATCAATTAACAATATTCCACTGATCTGTTCCTTCTTCAACAAACACTTGACTCATTGCATGGATCGCAGCCTCCGCTCCCGTGTTATCGGACCAGCGCAAACTTGTAGGGGACCTGCCGCTTCTTTTATTTCCTCCTTTAAGAAACCGCTGACCGTTTTCCTCCTTAGTACCTCTCCAGCACCAATTGGTCTGATTCCCAGGTTCTTATCGAGCGGGATAAGCCTGCAGGACGTAAAGGCTTCAAGTAAGGATGGGTGGTACGATTTCCTTAGCAGATTTCTTGTGAACACGGCTAACTCTTCTCTCGGTATTTTGCCCTCGATCTTAAAGAAATCTTAGAGCACAGGATTCTCTTATACAGCTCTGCGTCCATTCCAGATGGTCCGGCTGAGCCCTTGGTTTTACTTGCTGAGTTGTAGATCGATTCTTCGTCTATGAGGTCATAAACATTTGGCGGAATATAATCAATTGGGCCATGTAACAAACTCTCCTCTGCGATATCAGCTGCCTCTGGGTGCTTGTCCTGTAGCCCTTGCAGGACATCTGGCGATAGGTCAAGCAGACCGGACGAGCTCTCGTTATCTAGGAGTTTCATTGCAGTTGTCAATTTTCCTTGCAGAACCAGCTTTAAGAAGGCTTTGGATATGTCTTCAACCTTTCTAGGTTTCTTGGAATTCACAAATTTCCCTTGAAAAAACCTCACTTCTTTAAGTAGCAAATTAAGGTCCCCTTGTTTCCAGAGTGCTAATCAACGCTTTATTGCTTCGTTATGCCCCTTGCTTTTGGAAGTAGCGCGTGGTTTTTGCAAAATCAAAGTTGGGAGCACCATGAATGCTTTAAGAGCAACCGAGTTCAAGTCAGAATCTGAATTAAATTGCTTAATCCAGAAGGTTAATTCTTCAATGAAACTCTTCCCTGCGCGGCCCGATGGAACATTGAATATCAGTTCCTCCTGTAGTGGACGATTTCATCGTAAACATCATTGACAGTATTACAGAAACATGCGTAACTAATACTGCCCCAAGTTTTGTTCTTTGTTTCGGAGGGAAGCACATCATAATCAGGCAAATTATTTATTAATAATAATAATAACAATAATAATAACAATAACAATAATAATAATCATTATTATAATAAGGATAATAATAATACGAAACGTGCTTGACTTCTAAGGTTGCAAGGAGAGCTAGTTAATATTTGAAACCACCAGCAGTATTCGTTTATACCCAGATTCGAAGACGGATTAAAAGAGGGAGGTATAATGCATGCAGAGATAAAACAACGATTAAAGACAGAGTGCGTACAGAGAACAAGAAGGCTATTTTAGCCAAAGTGGATTTTTTTAACCAAGGCAGACCTCCGTGATCGAGATGGGTAGAAAAACAAGGGAATTGTTTACTATGCGGGCCTTACATTACCCGAATCCTACGTCAATAGGTTATATCTCCCTAGAAAACGTGGTGGACGTGGTTTGATTAGTATTAAGCATGATGCCGGCGGTAACTTGTAAAACTAGGGGGCTGGATCACTAGCGTACAGAAGAGTCAGAACAGACTGCTTGAAGCTGTGTGTCGCACGTGCGAAAGGAATGTGAATGCAGTGGTAAGCGAAGGAATACAGACGGAGAAAAGAAGACGACAGATTAAAAAATTGCAAAGAGAAACCCGGCCAGTTTCCGGCAAAAACGAGCAAGATGACGAAAAGCAGCTCCTGTAATTGGCTCAGTACTCAAAAAGAACTAAAGGAAGAGACCGAGTTGATTACAGAAACTCAAGATCAGGTGGTTATATACCTACATTGTTTGCGGGGGCACTTGGAGCTACCCCGAGACGGTTAATTGCACAGTTGGAGAGAATTGGAATTCGTTTGTCGGTAAAACAAATCCATAAGACTGCTTTGCTTGGTACGGCTAAGATCCAAAGCTTTAGTGTGTATATTGATGCCCTCGTTACATGGTTTTAGGAGCCTACACCTGTTAGCATATATCGCAAACTTTCCATGTCGGAACCTTGCCCCACAGTGATCAAAGATGTAACACCGTCATTAATAAAATTAATGTTATTGTTTTTTCTTGATTCATTTATTTGATTTATCTCATTTAGTTGTTGTAGGTAAGACCTGATTTGAGTCATCAAGATATGTAGTGCAAGCTAGGGAAACAAAAGTTTTCATCGTTCATTCTTCATTTGTCTGAACACTAGAATTACTTAGATCAAACTCTCGACTGGTAGACGGAAATAAAATGACTAAATTGGACTAAATTTGAAGGAAGAATGAGAAGGCTCAAGGGAAGATTGCTCCACATTTAAACAGGCAGTTATTGAGTAATGGTTTCATATCTTGTTGTAGAACATGCATACGTAGCCTAGTAACAATAAACGTGTTTCACGCTTGATTTTTCATCATCCCCCTTGTCTCACATTTTGTACCATTTTGTTATTTAACCTTCATTTTAGACAATGCGCCTCCAATGATTACCTGCCCAAGTGACATCGTACAAAACGATCTCACAGTGCCAAACACGCATGTGTCTTGGGACAGGCCTTATGCTACAGACAACTCCGGTGATCAACCAAGTGTTACATCAACCCGACCGTCTGGAGACTTTTTCGCAGTTCCTGGTTCATATGAAATTATTTACACGGCGCAAGATTGGTCTGGGAATAAAGCAACGTGCTCCTTCCGGATAACCCTAGAAAGTAAGTAAAAGTGCTGACGAAATTCTAAGCGCCTCTGCGAACGGCATGCGCCTGTTATGATGTCATCCTTTCTAGCTGCGGACTTCATAGAATTGAAAACATGTTTGTGCATGTGAGTTGCATTTCCATCCAAATGGTTCTCATTTCAGTTTTATAGCTGCCGTTTTCTTAACTTTGTTTACCACTGGAGCGGCTGTAGGTAAGAAACTTACTTCACTTCGAGTGCGTGTACTGGAAGTCTAAAAAATAAGCTGCAACTAGTCAACATTTGAAAGCTCAATGCTGGGACGATTGCATACTTTTAAGTTCATAGTAAACCTAACAACTTGCGTGCAGTCCTTGGAAATACTCTGAAAGGTTTTGAATGGATGATACACACAAGTCAAAGCCCAGCGACTCATTTGCCGCTACTTTCTTTGAGCGAGCACTTCACCCCTCGAATATCTTTACGCTCAATTTTTTACTATTTCTTGTATTCTGGAGACCTTGCAACCAAGCTGTTTCTTCGTCTGCATTTTTCGGCCTTCGAAATCGAGATCCTTCCATGTTGGCAATCACTAGCGAACGACTTTAGCATTCCCTGATCATTTCATCCCGTGCGAATTCCCTTCAAAGGTTAAATGAAAGCGTGCTTTTCATTTCATAAGCACAATACAATATTCGCGACCGTATTGCATTGGATATTTTATTTTATAGATATAAAATGTCTCGCCTTCGGTTCGACATGGTATATCCGATACAATACGGTAGCGAATATCGTATTGATAGTGACCTGCCAATTTTCACGCATTATGCGTGAGTCTCACGCCGGTGGACCAAAGACGTCGATCTCACGCTTTGAGGATAATTTCTCACGCCTGAATTAGAAATCCCGATGACTTGTTATTTAACAGCAAAAATTGAATTCAATATTTCCCGTAAACTTTCCAACAAACGGCGCTCAATGTAGAGTTTGAGTCCTAACTGTATCAGAACGCGCTAAAATAACAAAAAAATGTCGCGTTCCAGTTCGCATTTGAGGGACTAGAAGCGAACTGGAGTCTCGTCATCAGATCGTTCAACGTGACATCGGAAAAGCTTCGAATAACTTCGCAAGTTTAAAAATAGAGTAGTGGCAGTCAGGAGCTAACATAGTAGGATAATGGTTTGATACTGACTAGTTTTTGATGTTATGTTCAAGACGTTTCGGCTGGTGCTTAAGCCTTCATCAGTTGGAGAAAAAAAAAATAACGTTAGCACGCGTGATTCAAATAAAAAAAAAAAAAACAGCTTGTCGAGCGCGCGCCTAGAACTATCTGCGTGCAGTTTCCTGAAAACGTAGCGCGAGACTTATGCGCATGCCAGAGACTTGTAGACCTCCAAGGGTTCGGA
>OX419341.1:3759512-3904512 GCA_948470475.1 Galaxea fascicularis
CAACGTAATTTGAAGCATTATTGCACTGCGACTGGTGAATGTATTCACAGTAATCAATAAAAATTACGTTCAAAATATCTGAGAATCTCTTGCAGCGCGACAAAACATGGTATTGACTGTTCGAAGTTCACTTCGTTCCTAGCTAGTAAACAAATCGAACAGCTCTTGTGACTGATATTAATTATGACCACTCCCTATATGTTTTTTTTTTAACTTTGTCTCCTCCATTTCACTTCGTTTTTGCTCCTTTTATCCCTTTGAAATACTTAAATTTTAAATCCTGGTGACTTTTCACCATTACACTGACAGCACACAACAAGGACGTAATTCCTTATTAGTGTAAAAAATCCCATTATCTTGAGCGCAAAGTGTGATAAATGGAAATGAGTGACTGACGAAGTTCTGTCAATATCCTGATTGCTTATGAATTACGAATTATATGAAAACCGTCGTGCCATTTAATTATTTATCTGTCTTTCCCTCAGCGAAATAATTACGCGAAAAGAAACATTCCACAGAATCGGAAATTCAATTGTGTCTTTAACCCTTTGACACCTTGAAATTTTGCAGATTTATGCCGTTGGAAGGGAATCGAGCAATTTTCTGGTCAGTGTGAGGCCAAGAACTGAAAACCCACTCTGTCCAAAATGTTGTTTTTAAGTCGAGAGAAAGCCCAGCTTTAGTTTCTGCATTCTCGTCCCTAGAGGCCGCGATTCTTTCGGTCAGCACCAAGAATAACTACCTCTGGCTGGTTCCAAACCAGGAAGTCCGTGAATCAAAAATACACTTTCACAGCGACTTCGTATACTTCGGAACTGGGGCCCGTTTCTCCACTGACTCCCGAAAACTTTTCGGGCCCGAAAAGCCATTTCTAAAACTGCCATCCACATATTCTAAAAAGCTGGGGCCCGTTTCTCGAAAGTCCCGAAACTTTTCGGGCATATTTCGGGTGCCATAATTTCCTTCGTATCTTAAAAGCGAAGATGTTTTCAGGCATGAGATTTTGCAACAAATTTTCCTTTTCGTGTCTTGAAATCATATTAAAAGACCAGCTTTCTAGAATAAGCGGATCGCAGTTTTAGAAATGGCTTTTCGGGCCCGAAAAGTTTTCGGGAATTTCGAGAAACGGGCGCCTGGTCTTTTACTATAATTTCAAGATAGGAAAGGGCAACTTTGTTGCAAAATTTTATGCCTGGAAACGTCTTCATTTTCACGATACGAAGGAAATTATGGCACCGGAAATAGGCCCGAAAAGGTTTGGGGGGTTTCGAGGAACGTACGCCTGGCCAACGCCTGGCCTGTAGGCTTTGGTAAATTGTGCTCGAAAAAAAAGCATATTATGCTTTTAGCAGTGCTCATATTTTTTTAGAAATTATGTCAAAATTATGCTACTTTCTAAAAATTATACTCTCTGTCACCGAAATTATGCTACGTACATTTTACACGATTTTACTAAGGAAAATAAAGATCATCAGTGGCTTAACTCTATCAACTTTGACTTTAATGAACATTCACATAGTCCACCTTCCAGTCTTACAGTCTTTAGCATCGCAAATACGCATGTGCGCACCTCGAAAAGCCAAATGATTAACAAATGATACCAAAATCAACCGTTTCTGGGTTCTGAATCCGGGTCAGAAAGTTATAGCCCGCATACTTGTTTTAGACGCCATCCAGGCAAAGCCCTCAGTTCAGTATAAAGACAACTATGCATGTTGTTAATCTCTGTGTTATCGGTTATTGAAGTATTACCCAAGCCTGTAAATAGTCCACGAGAGCATGCTCTTGTAAATCGTTGAACGATGTGTTAAGAATAGAGAATACTCGTTCAGCGGCTGCAGACGAGGGCTGCACCAGTAGAACCTTTATAACTGCAGAAGACCAATGGGGTAGGTTATCAGATTGCTGCCTCCACCACTTCACTTTATCTTCTTCGCATGCGCAAAAGGCAAAATTTTGCTACCTCGACTTTTACTTTTCGTTTTCTGCCTTCCGCGCTTCTTTTGCTTTTCTTTTCCCATTTCTTCCTTTTGTTGGGCGTATACTAGGCTTTATTTCAGGGGGAAAACTTTGTGCGAGAGGCTGGAGGATCATGAAATTATTTTGAAGGAAGCACGAGTGGGTAGTGGGACAAGATTTTCAGTGGAATTTTCTGGTGAAAATTACAAGGTTTTTCGGCATTTTCTCTGGCCTGTTTCACTGAATGGGGCTCATTTGAGTACGGTTTGAAAGATCTTGTCCTCCCACACAAGTTGGTTGTCAAAGTTATCTACCGTCGAGAACGATGACGTCACAAGTGGTACAAAGGAATTGGTTGTCAATCGGTTAAGACCGATTTTACCCGTCAAGATTTGTTCACACGCCGCTGCCAATTTGCTATACTTGAGAGGTACTACTCTAGTTATGTTCCGTATAACTAAGTCATATACCTCAATGCTAGCTAACGGTTTTACTTTCGTTTTCCGCGCATGCTGAATTTCTCAGTGAGCACTCTGATCTAGCATATTCTGAATGCGTCAGTTACGCCTTGAGGAATTTCACGTTGACGGGAGGACAACAAAGAATCTCTAAAGAGGGATTTACGCCAATTGAAGACACGATTTTGCAGACCCCAAAAGCAAGGTTTACAGTGCCCACTCTTCTGACTACATGGATTTGATTTTGGCAGTAGCTGATCATCACCGGGGACCCATTCCCAAATGCCCCCTCCCCCCTCCCCGCCTAAGTTTTGGACCAAAGCCGAGAACTGTAGGACCGCGCCAAAAGCCGCGAAAGGGCCAAAAATTTTTGATTGCGGACCCATCACCCCCGTTACCCCCCACCCGCCACAAACTCTCAGCAATCAACTCTCGTGTGCAGTCAAGATAAACGCCACCACGACAAAGTAACCAAAGTAAAATAGCAGCTTGACCCAAATTGAAAGAAACGAATAAAATGCCCCAGCTCGAATAACTTATTATTTTTTTGAAGCCATTAAAGTTTCTCAGCCATCTATCAACCCTTAGTTCCTCCACTGGAGGAGAACCTCTGCAGGCGTTTAATTAACTTTCTATATTCTTATAAACTTGCATATTCTTGTTACTGTTTTCCATACACTCTTAATTACGTAGTGCTGAAGTTAACAGAAATTTGTTTAGATATCAAAACAATGTAAATTTGGTGGCTTTTTTCCCTTTTTTTTTAGTTATAGTGTGATTCCTAGCCTCTCTAAACAAAAGCTATTAAAAGGAGAAATTAACTGTTCTTTACCGATGAGGCTCAATTAAAGCGTAACCCAACAAAAATATTTCAAAAGGCGTTTTCTCCTTACCATCAACGGACCTTTGGACACGAGCACGACTTTTCAAATCTTGTTCGCGTGCTTTATATGATCACCAGTGACATCAATCTTGTTTGAACTATCTCCTAATCTACTGGTAAGCGACAAGGAAGAGTGAGGGTTCAGGGGAGGTGACTGGTTTGAAGCTGGAAAAACTTGGAAATCTTGCCCGTACTCAAATTTGAAGGTCCCTAGGTAGGCCTTGGGCCTGGGCCTAGGTCCGTCTTACCATAAGTATTACATGGGCTCGTAACACTGTAATCGAAGTTACGTGTATTTTTGGCTCCTGGCGGTTTACTTTAAAAAAAGTCACTGTGCCAGACAAACGAAAAATACAAAAACTTCAAATTTGAAAGAAAAGTACAAATGTATAAATGAGACTAACAGTATTTACTTTTATATTAACGGCGTACTGTATAAACGAGATTAAAGTGCTCCAGTTCTGCTGCTGAACAGAAAACCTTCATAAAAATTGTAATAAAAAACACTGACATGAAGACTGAATTTACACCCAAAACTTGAGAAATTATGTAACGTTACGCAACGACATGATAACACCAAAGACAAGGTAAACAATAGAAGAAATGGAAATGAAGCTACACACAATGGCAGATGATTAACTGGTGGACTCGACATACACCAAACAAACAACAACAAAAAGGAAAAATCTAGATCTTCGAAGTTTCGCGCCTGTGTTGGATAAATACCGACAGGAGCCCATTACATGATACTGGCTACGTTCAGAAATAGTTCTCATCATCAGCAAATACAATTGTTAGATCCATTGTTGTATTGGTCAATAAATCGTGTCGGCCTTTCTGTTTCTGGTATGCCTCTGTACCATCTGCTGATGTAACATCCTTTGCCGGTCACGTGACCTAACGCGCGGCTGTCCAACGGCCAAGGCTGGGAGTTGCCCAGTACATTTTGACAATTGTAGAGATCAGTCAATACCTTACATGTCTAGAATGTCAGGGTCAAATCGTAGCATATTAATTACTAATCGCAAAAGCTTTACTCAACTAAGATTTGTCTGAAGGTAGGATATTTCAACGAGCTGTTAGAGATGCCCCGCGACGAGGTAAGAAATTCATTTTTGTCAACTGCTACAGTTAAAAAAAGAGAGGCAAACCATTCTTCAAACTTCATGGTCTCATCTGAGACGTCTTTTATCAGTTTATCATTTGATTGTTTCAAAGGGCTCCTTCAAAGGCTATTTCAGCACGTACGCTTTAGATAGTATCTTTATATTTCGGTTTCGGACTGTTTTTAATACACGCTTCTCGGAATTTGTCTGTCGCAGCGTCTTTGGTCGAGAAAATGTTTTTACATCTCGGGTGAAGGTTTTCTATAAGATGCCTTTCTTTGGCTTGTCTGTGGTTTAGATACGGTGGGGTTGTTTACTTTTTTCTGCTTCGTTATAATTTAAGAGTTTCTAAGGACACACTAAAATGGGCCAGCATCACGAATCACTGAACACAGAACACACTGGAAAACACTGTGAATAGATGATGCAAATATACAGTTGATTGTAAAAGCATTTGCTACGTGACGTGAAAACCAAAGAGCTCCAAAGAATGTTATGTGGTTTGGAAAACCAGAATTCACGTAAGACTGGTTCCTTAGATTATTGGCGTCCGAAACAGATCAATGGTTGTGATTTAAGCCTGAAATGGCAAATTGAAAATGGTTTCCGCTGAGGTGCTTTGTACCGGAGAATTAGATTTATTTAATCGCCGTTTTCTTTTATGTTCACATTTTTTACTTTGCTTGTCCAGATAACTGGTAGCCGTGAGTTTAATTACAGGTGCCTCGAGATTTAAAACAGCTATAACACATCCAAGAATATGCCAAAAACTTAGATCTGTCTTATCTGAAAAGAGTACTTTCTCAAAGGACTACTTACAGTTCAAATACAACTTTTGCCTCATTCTCCCCTCCCTCGTTTTGTTGCGTGATCCATCATTCCTCGCGAGTTTCCGAGTCGAGTCACATCCGTTTGCATTTTGGGAGGCGAGATATTTAGGAATCGTACATTTATTTGTCGTTTAGTCATTTGCTATCGAACTTTTGACCCTACAAAAACAGCAAGGATATCATCGAGGATTAAATTTTCCGATCTGACAAGGAAAATGTCGGTCAGCTCGGATGAGGCGGTAAACTTTCATCTTCCCAAAAAGGTTGGTGGTGCGATTGTAAGGGAAGTGAACGCTTTGACGAAATAAGCCTGTTAGTGCGCGATTTATGTTTCACATTTTTGGAATGTTGTTTTCAGCGAGAAAGACTGTTTCACGTGCGACGCAACAAGCGTCGCGTACGTGAAGATCGTGTTGCGAACGCTCAAAATTATTCGACTGCTGTTTTGTTAGAAGCCAAAATATGTAAATTATACAACGGATTTCATGATACAAATTTCAGAAATTTATCTCGTTGATTAGCTCTGTTTTTGTTAGCCTTATTTTTCTCACGTAAATGTTCGCAGGACTGCATGGCGTCCATGGCTTTGAATGTGTTCTGCTTGGGCAAATAATCACGATCTTCCCAAGTCTTCGTCGTATCTTGTTTGCTTAATTTATATGCAGAACTTGCTGCTTGTAATATTCTTCACTTGCGTCATTCTCTAGTATTTACCATAGCAAGCAAGCGCATTTTTTTGCATTGAAAGATCCGTTACTTTTGAAGAGTTACATGCGTGATGTGTTAGATATTACTAACCACAGGAGGCACATATTACGTTTCTCTGCATTTCAAAATAATGTGCGTCTGATTTTTGACGAAACAGAATTTCTCAGAATAAAATCCTACTACAGCAGCGTGAGCACCGATAGCTTTGTGAGACTATTCATGTTCGTGACTGGATTACTGACGTGCTTGATGTCATCACTAAAAGTACACGTAGCTTTGAAACTCTGAGCCATTTATATGTGAAGCTATAACTATTTTATTGATGGAATTCGTGTTTCTGTCCTGGTACAATTAAATTATTGTTACGCAAGGAGTAAAAATTAAAGCCCAGTCAGTGGAGATTTGCTGAATCCTAAGAGCAGTTGTGACAATTGTCAGAAACTTGGTGGTTTTTGCTAAATTTTGGAATAACAATATTATTACAGGCTTTCATTACTGGATTTTAGTCATGCCCTCTTGGATGTGTTATTTTCTCTGTTTTAAGATCATTAGTAGTTAGACTGGCAGTAAGTTCAGCAAAACTTGTACTTTTGCCATATGCCTTGAAATATTATTTTTACTTACAAATCAAACCAAATTTATTATTTTACTGAAACATCAAGCTGACAAAAATCACTATGGGCAAATATACAATGAAATATTATTTACAAGAAATACAGGTATTAAATTTCAATTATATACATAAAACGGTAAAAACAAACGATAAAATCCAACATTTCGGAGTAGTCATGACTCCATTATCAAGGAAATATAAATAAGATCAGGCAAATTACAGCATTTATGTCTATATTTCTAAAAGTTCTATCAGGAACGTATTTTCCTGGAAAATATACAGGATTGAGGTTTTGACCCATAAATTTAAAACCATACTTTGGAATGATAATGATGCAGTTAACTTTCTATGCTCTGTGAAACTAAAATGGAAATTGAAAGTGAAATTGAATGACAGTTTTCGTAAGAAATTATGATTAATTGAAAAGAACTAATATTTTGATGGGGACATATGTATTGTATTTTTTTGCTGTAGGTTCTCAGGCAGCTTCTGAATTTCATATCTTTGTGGTGATAATTTACATGCAATCAGCAGTTTTGGTTTTGACGTTTTGAGCTTTTTTAAATGTTTGAACTTTTGTTTGTTTTGTTCGATCACTGTTTGGTTTTGGCTTTCCATAATTATTCAGCTAATTATCTAGCTGGTAGTTAATCCAATATTGACAGCATAGCTATTATCCTTTAATTTTCAAAAACTGTCCAATTAAGGATTAATTTGGATAGTTTTAGATAGGACTTTCCTGTTGAAAATGGCAAACTGTCCAATTTAAGAAAAATAGGACAGCTTGTATGAGCCAATCAAATCCAAGAAAATACCACAGGTAATGGAAAGTAGCCAATCAGCTTAAAGTATTGCATCAGCGCACTAAACAGGACGTCATGTCATGCTGTCTCTTGTTGTTGAACAATGGCCAAATTAAGCAATGCAGATTTGCTAAACCTTTCTATTTCTCATGACCTTTAAGCAAAGCACTGCAAATGAAAGATTTCCTACGCTACAAGAAGACCTTGCGAATCTGAGAGGCAAAAACCAAAACCAAAACACCTCCAAGAGTACAAAAACTTGGCTGAACGTTTTTCAATGAGTGGAAAGTACAGCATAACGAACCAAGAAAGTTTGAAGACATCCCTCGCAATTAGCTGGATGGAATTATTTGCCGTTTCTTCACGGAAATTAGAAAAAAAAGACAGGGATGGATATGAGCCAGAAAGCTTGGCTGTTATGCAGTGTCTATTGGACTGTTATTTGAAGAACTGTGGCAGAAATACAGTATTTTGTAAGATCGTGAATTTGCACAATGAAGACAACAACTTCAAGCGAAAGCAAGAGAATTACGAGCACAGGGTTACAAAAAGCGAAAAAATGCCTCATGCCAAATTACATCTGACCAGCTATAAACAGCCAAATTGGACTGGGTCTATGGCCTTGTCCAGTTTTGGCTGTCCTCAGAATTTTTTTCATCCAATTATTTCCAAATTGGACAGCAAGTAGTCCTATTACATATACTAAGACTTGAAACCTTATGGCATTTGGATAGTATTAATCTGACTGACAGATTCTTAGATTCTTGACTGTAATCAAAATACATGTACACCTGGTATTTTGTTGTGAGGCCCTCCTTTCTAATGCTTGTTCTCACTTCTAAGGAGGATATGACTAGACCCCTGGCTTGTTTACCCCTGATTTTATCTTTTGTTTCAATAAATTAACCACATCTGTGCATAATGTTTGTTAGTTCACATTAGGTCATGAAAAGAATGCTGGTGCACCTTGCCTAAAGTGTGGGCCAGTAAAATGTGAAGGAGGACTTGATTTGCACTTTTGGAGGTAATGCTGTCCAGCTGTGTTTTGTTTGATAAAAAAATTAACAATCATCTAGTTAATAGTAATTTCTACTCTTGTGTATTATTCATCAGTTATGCTTAGAACTTCCGTGACGTATGTGTCGGTCTTGTCTTGAAAACCAAGAGTGCTCTAAGGAAATGTTAAAGAGCCCAAAAGCTGTGAAGGTGCTCAATATTCGAAGTTTATAAAAAAAAACTAAGATTTTGTTCTCACCCGAAGGCACAAACATGTTGCAAGAGGCCATCAGGAGCTGCAAAAGCACAGCACTGGTTTAAATGTTGTGACAGAAAGATCTTTTTTCATAAATTAGCCCCTTAACAACAGTTTCTACCAAATTTTACAGATAAAACAACTACACAGATGGAGCTATATCCTCCATTTAATTCACTGGAAGAAAGGAGTGTGATCTGCTGTTCGCATGACATTTCCAAAATTAATACTGGATGGATAAGAAACTATCAATTTGAGAACTGCTACAAACTTAGAATTAAACAATTGCAGCACTTTTTTTTTTACAATGAAAGGTATCAATGTGTGGGTGTTATCCACCAATGACCCACACAAGTCTTTTAGAATGGTGAAGTACAAGTAATGCATGGAAACACTCATGTCACTTAACAGATTTGCTCCTCTGCCCTGCCCCCCCCCCCAAAAAAAAAAAACCACTACACCTTAGGCTTGAAGATACATTGCAAGAGAGCAAAGGGAGCAGGTCAAAAGTAATGCATATGCTGATTTGCCCTATTAGAGACAGACAATTCACCTTTACTCTGCACCAACAGGAAAATCTGCAAGACATGCAAATGTAACCCAGAGGAGCATGATATCAAGAGTGCAGAAGAGGAGGCCCATAAACTGGTGGTTCACAGTCTGTTCTCTAAAGACTCCCCTGTGGGACACATCAGGGACTACTTCCGCAAATTAGAAGATGCTAACAACACTCAGCAGTCTGAGTATGCTAAGCAGTTTGCATGGACTCCTCCTGGCTTACAGCAGGGCGTGGTATGTACAGTGTCTTGTTATTTTGCATGGGTAATATTTCTTGTTATTGTCTCAGATTAAGAATTCTTCACACGGTCAAGAAGGATCTGAGCAGCTCCCTTGGTGTTATGTTCAACCCTTGAATACTAAGCATTTTTTTGGAGCTTCTGAATGCGACAGACAGAAACTACCTTCCCTGTTGCACCCACCTCCTTATGCAAGACCTTGCAAACTGGCATTTCCCAGCTCCGCCCACCGCGATTTGTGGGCAGAGACAGACTGTACCTTTTGTATCTGTTTGTTTGTATTATGTTCCTTTATTATATTATTAGGCTCCTATTATTATTAGGCTCTAATTAGATTAAATGAATTTTCCTTGAATTTCTTCTAAAAGCTGCCATCCACAGGTTAGCTGGGTGCCCTTCTGGCTAAAACCTTGTGCACAACTAGCCTTTATGGGTACAACCCTGGAGCCTCAGTGCTTAGTTTTAATACTAAAAGGTGTTACTGAAGTGCTTCAAGTATTGTGTACTGTAGTCTCTGCTAACAGTTGATCAAGCCATAAAAATCAAGTATATGTGGTTTCTTTCACAGTTGAAAAAATACATGAATGCGCTGCCACCTCACGTTAAGCCGAAAGTAGGAAGTGATGGTGCAAAGTATCGTCGGAAACAAATGATGTACCAGCTGCCCATCCACGATCATGATGAAAACTATTGCGACAATTTGACTGAACCAGAGAGAGCCAGCATGAGGCAGTTCTGCGAGGAGAGGAACCAGAATGCTTTGGGGGTGGGTGATGTACGAGAGAAGACTAACCCTGTCTCAAAGTGGGTAGGTATAATTATAGCAACTTGTGCTAACCTTTCATAAGCATCAGGAAACTTTCTATGAAGAATAAGCTAAAAATATGTTAACTTAACTTGATTGAAAACTCGTTCTAAGGTCAGACAACATAGCAGTCAGACAAATGCCACTTGAACCACAACCATGGTGCATCCTTAAGTTCTAAAGTTGTGAGAAAGGAGAATGATACACTACTGTTTGCGTTTCCCTAGCCCAGCATTTATAGATTTCCTTACTGCCCACCTTGAAGTATATTTCTTGTAATGGGAGAAAGTTTGCAAAATCTCGTAATGTGTGTTAGCGCTGTAGAGTACTCTTCTGTTTATTACGTGTGTTTATTTTCAGGTTTGTTATCGATGCGGCAACAATATTGGTCTTGGAGAAGTTGCTGTGTTCGCGTCTCGCGCAGGGGAGAACAGGTGTTGGCACCCAGGGTGTTTTGTGTGCCAGATCTGCAACAACGTCTTGGTAGATTTGATTTACTTCTACAAAGATGGAGGCATCTACTGTGGCAGACATTATGCCGAGATGTTCAAACCCCGCTGTGCTGCTTGTGATGAGGTAGGGAATGAACAAGAAAATTTCCAACTGCAGTAAGGCGCACGGAGCTGTCGTGTTGGGATGAGGATGGGTGTGCCCTTCCCTCCCTCATTCCTGCCAGTGTTGGCTGCCAGGTTATTGACCGATTCTGTATAACTGAGGGGGAGGGGGAGGGATGAGCTAGCCTCTCCCTTATAACTGTTAGTGGGTGGCCGGGATTGGCTGTCTGGCTTAACTTGCTTCAAGCTGTCTTTGATCTAGATACTCTATAAAATTCCATTTTGTCTTCCTGTGTTCTTTCATTTTTACTTTTTTTGAAGCCGAAGGGATTAATTTTTACGATTTTGTCGCACAAAGGAGAGTTCATACATTGTATGAGATAATTTCCGGCCAGTGTGTGTTGGCCTTGAAGTGGAATTGAAGCTACAATTATAATTCTCTCTTTTGTAGCATTTGCTCTCCCTGTGCCATTCTTTTGTGTTGCAGCTTGATCACACAGTCAACTATTAAACACTCTCCTTTTCATCTTGTTTTAGCTGATCTTCAGCCGAGAGTACACCCAAGCCGAGGAACGCAACTGGCACCGGAAGCACTTCTGTTGTTACGAGTGTGACTTGGATCTGGGCGGGCTCCTGTATGTAGCACGTGAAGGCCACCCTCACTGTATGCAGTGTTACAACCGACTGTACGCCAAGAAGTGCTTCGAATGCCGCGAGATCATCAGCGCGGACGCTCAGAGGATCGAATATGAGGGCGACTTCTGGCATGCGACAGACGCGTGCTTCAAGTGCGGCATGTGTCGGACCTCGCTGATTGGAAGGCAGTTCCTTCGCCACCCGAGAAAGAACCAAATTTTCTGCTCAACTGATTGTGCCAGGAGTTACTAAGACAATGCAATAGCTCAGTAACAACTATGGTTTTGGAGGACTGGTTTAATTTTTATCCATGAACGTTGTGTAGGTTTTTTAGAATTTGGCATGTTATGATGACGACAAAGGTATTGAGATTCAATTGGGCAATTAATTTGCCATCAAGCGGACTTGCTAGGTTCCTCAATGGCTAGCAGGAAAGACTTGTGTTTTCCATGTAGAGTGGATACTCTGTGAAAACGAAGGTTAAGTCGGGTGACGCATTCGTCTTAATTTAAAGTGTTATCATTAATTCAAACCTCCACCTTTCACATCCCAGAGTTTTCAAATGATAACGCTAGGAAACTCTTTTTAGCTGAAGTAAAGTTTTGGTGCCACAGTGGTTCCGCAACCCTCAGGGACGGACCATTAGAAACGTGATGGGTAGGAACAAAGTAGAAGTCTGCACAAGCGATGGGTGAAAACAAAAATCATGCAAACTAACCCCCCCCCCATCTCTCTCTCTCTCTCTCTCCCCCACCCCCTCATTTTTCTTTCTAATGGTCCGTTCCCAACGGAATATGAAAAGAAACCACAACAGTTTTAATCTTGGCGTATGAATCTTTACCCGTTACAGAAGTTGGTATGGACGTCGTTCCGCTATCGTTTGAAAGCAATGTTCAGTTTACTGAATCGTGCGCTTCCTATGATTGTACGCGTTTTATTGAGCTTTGTTATTGGTTGACGAACTCATGCCAGGCGTGCGCTAGCCAATGAGAACAAGCGTTTTTTTTTTGTTTTGTTTTTTTTTTAACCAATCCAATCGCACCCTTATTTTCCCGCATGTTCTCTTATTGGTTGCAAACACTGTTTTTGGGCAGAAGCGACTTAAGGCCCTGGCAAACGAAGACTCATTGTTGCGGACACACTGTTGCTCATGATGTTTCTTGGGCGCGCAAACGCGCGGGACACAAAATGAATGTTGTTTCCATGCTGCGCAAACTGGGAAACATTTGTTGCGGACACAAATGTTGCGCGCGCGGGCAAACGGGGAAACATTTGTGTTGGCAACAATGTGTCCTCGTTTGCCAGGGCCTTTAGGTTTCACTTTAGTTATCACCTGCAGCCGTACTTACAGAAACACTGGTTATAGTGATTCATGTACTGTTGATGTTAAGGATTGAAGTTCCCTTGTTTCATTGAATGTAATCATTAAAGGCATTTCATGTGGCAACAACGCAAAGTAATTTACTACCTTTTCATTGTTTCAGTGTTGTATTTGTTTTAGCTGAATCTCAATTTCCATGGTCATTTTATTTATCCCTCGTATGTTGAGAACTGTTGAAAAAGTTAAACGACGGTCAGGTTCTTTTTATACATTAAATCAAAATGGGGCACTTGATCACAGCTTGGAGCTCCTAAATTGTTTCTTCTGAAGTTCCAACTCAACGCCAGAGACCGTGACATTTCACAATAAAAACATGGAGCGACATGTGTCGCTCGACTTCCGGCGTACCAGACACCTTTTTCATTCCAAAGTCAGAGCGCGTTTCGCTTGCTCTGGCGGCAAACGTATGACGTCGGGCAAGGAGCTGGAAACTCGTGATTCTCTTTGTTTTCATACCAGTAACCCTAAATTGTTATCTTTTAATACCTTGATTTACCACGAACATTCCGCGAAAGGACGAGAGATAACGGTTGTTTACCATTTGCCTAAAAAATCCGGAAGTTTCGGATGGAGTGTAAATGGAAAGACTATTTTTTTTCTTCCCGAACGGAAATTTCCACGGGAAAACGGGATTTCTTGAAAGGTAGTCCGAAATTTCCGAACGGAAAATGTGTTTTCACTAGTTCCAAGCCCTACTCCAATTTTGATGCGTGTCACGTGTTATTTAGTAGGGGTTGTGCGAATCTACACGCCAATCCTGATCGGAACTTTTCATTGGGGAATTTTGCTTACCATTTGTACAAACTGTCGACCAACCGGTTTTCCCATGTAAATGGTAAACAACCAACTTACTCATGGCGACTCTTAGCAGGATTCTTTTGGCTGACGGGCAACAAAGCCTCTTGTGTGGGACATTCTGCATGTCTTGTGTAAAACTAACCACGAGTTTGACGATAATATTGTTTCTTAGATAACAGTTTCCCGTATAAAGTTCATCCACTGACGTGGAACGTGAACAACGTCAATCCTGTGGTTACAAATATGCAAACTGCATCCGACTTGGTTTCAAGTCCACCTGTTGGATCAAACGCGTGAGACAAGTCACTGTGGGTAGGAATCCAGTAACCAAAGGCAACAGTGTGCCCGTATCCTTCGTATTGAGCTGGAACAAGTTTGCACACGCGCATTTTTGAAACGAGTCCTTTTCCTAGGCTCATCAATGTCACGTGTCTAAATAAAGTTTTTCAGTTTTTTTCAGAGAGGGTAATTTTTTGGTGTATTAATTGCTTCCTAACGCCATCCTACAAACAAGCAACACAGTTTCGCCCCTCCCCTAATAAGTGCTTTTTAGGGCCGCGCAAACCTTTGGCTGGCACTCACACAATTCATGAGAATCTAATTAAGTATTGCTGTTTTCCATATGGGATTCTTGTGGCTGATGTCTCTGAGCTCAGTGTGACGTTTTCTCAAGATTGTACATCCACTTCAGTATTGAGAGTACGAATAAAATCTATTTAAACTGCGATGTGGGACATGCTGCATGCCTTCCACATATCAAAACTCTCAGTTGGACGGAGGTAACATAGTATTGTTTTTCAGTTCAGAGTTCCCGAATAAATTTCAAACACTCGTGTAGAGCGCGAGTGAAATCATGTGGGCGGTTAGTGATATGCAAAGTGGTATCTGGGCTCCAGTACCAGTGTTCCTGTTGCATTGAATCCGCTTGCTATTAATTTAATTCACCTGTTAGATTCATTAAGACCGGAACAGGACAATATTGTTTTACTATGATCACATATCAGTTGAAGTGACCGGACGTATAAGATCAGATACCAGAGATAAATATGGTTAAGGTACTCCAACCAAACTTTCGCAATTTTCCACGGACTTCACCTCATGTTACTTTGATAGGAATGCCACTCGCCAGGGTAAAATGATTTCTTGAGCTTTTCATGTCTTTTCATGACTTGTCACAGGTAAACTGAGGAGCCAGCGATAAGGTCATAGAAATTAATTTCTTGGCAAACATTTTCAGTTTCAAACAAAAGTTAAATCCCATAAATCCGCGATGAACGCGCAAACCAAGTGGCGGACCAAAAACGTCCGTGGTTAGTTTTACCGAGTAAAGACACACGCCACGATTTCTCTGCGAGGATGATAATTAATTTCCCCCGGACTATAACTGTCTGGCCGGAACCAAAGCCAACCGGTCACTCGAGTTCCAAATTCCAGGGCAGTAACTACATGAGTGTTAAACTCCAGTATTATTTGTACTTTTGTCAGGCTGGTGTACCTTTGATAAAATGTGGAAGGGGAATGGCTTGTGGCGAAAGTAGTATTCAGAGAGGAAATCAGTTAAAACGTCACATCACACCGATAAGGCCACAAGCTACAATTGGTCATTTCTGTATCCTATAAAGTTCCAGTAGTGTGTAAAAGGATGAATTCTTTGAAGGGCTTAAATGTGTGTTGTACATAACAATATTGTTGGTCAATTTGTCACCCATTCCCCAGTTCATCAATTACTCCTCACAATAATCAAAGTGCAAATACAAGTCAGCCTCTGTTAAATTTGAGTTAATTCGTAGCTATCTCTTTAAGCTACGTTTAATCTTCCATAGATGATCCGTGCCTTGCCATGGAGAATACCAAACCAAGAGTTGATGTCATTGGACTTTACATGGCCGCTTCAATGGATTCTTGTCTAAGCCGGGTTCTTCATCGCGTCTGACTCAGTCGCTCATCTGCGCTATGAGGCCGACATAGTTTTGAGCGAGTCTAAAACAAAAATTCTGCCCTAGAACAGTTCTGTCCTCAGCCACTGTACATGACAAGGAAGGTGAGAGAGTTACCGGTTTAGGATTGGAACAATTTGCGTTGCTCAAGAAAAGATGGTCACTGTAACACGAAATCCATAATACTAAATTTCTTGACGGTACCGTACTTCATTTTAGTTTTTGTTTCTCGTATAAGGTCTATATATATTTTTAATTCTTGCCAAGAAAGAAATTCTGGCCAGCAAAACAATGCTAAGACTGTGCTCAGTACTCCTATATGCGTGCCATCATTGCTATGCACCTTAATGCACAGCAATCAAGGAAGATCCGCTGTTGGTCATTTCTGGTTGTGCGCGTTTCAGTCAGGTGTTAGAACTTTATTTATTTCAGTATTGTGGTGCAGGAAGGTGTGTACTTTTCTCAACATTTCGCCGAAATGTTGAGAAAAGTACACACCTTCCTGCACCTTCAGTTAGCGCGGCATCATCAATACCGCAAAAATTCATCCAGCCAAATTTCTGTTGCCGAGAATCAAATCCCACGAAAATTAAATTGAGGGTATTACTTCGACACTGCTATTTGGTCGTATTTAAAAACGGATATCTACAGGTCTCTTATGACAATCCATTTTTTTGTCTAACGTGTGCCACTTCTTACAACCTGTGTTAACTAATTTCTTTCGTGTTTTAAAACTAGCACCTAGAATAATCATGTTTGCGACCCTTCCGTCTCAGGGGACACTCCCTTCCGAGTAATCAAATCAGTTTTAAACCTTAAAGTTCCTTGACAGTTTTATCCCGACCTATCACATAACCAGCGATATATCTGTGGCTCTTGTATTATGCAAATCGTACTATGGATCTTGTGGAATCTCTGAATGTTTGCTATTCAGTCGGAACGGACCGATATTGTAGTACTACGAGAAGCTAATGGTAGTTACTCCAAAAAGGAAAAATTACTGATAGAAAAAGATATAGCGCATTGCAAAGTGAAAAGAAGGCGAATGTCTTGACAGTTTCCTTTTCCTCATAATGATCTATGACCATCGATGAATCTAACGAGTACACAACGGTCACTGACCAAACTTTGTCAAGCTCCATTATATAGAGATAACTGAACATAATATTTGACAGCGCAAGAGTTTCCGGCTGGATTGCTCGTTGATTTTCCCGTGACACTGAAATTAAACTGCTCTCAATGATATCGGCGTGGTTTATTTTCAAACGTGGGCGGAGCATATTCTTTTTTGGAAAAGGTTGTTTTTACGGTGGGCACTGATATTGATGTTCGGAAAGAAAGCGAATGCTTGCATGTAAGAATCACAAAACTTGCAAACATTAAACCCGCAAAATGTTATGGAGGTGCTGCTCTTGTCTCGTACTTAATTGTGGTTTACTCTTGATGAAATGTTACGTTTTAATCCCCTAATTTAATATTTTTCTTCACCTTTTCAAGGTAAACTCAAACAAGGGCACGACATAGCGATAAACGAAGTAACCACCACAAACATGTATGCATTTAGTTATAGCAAGTAACAGTGGAAATCTCACGTACAAGAAAGTGGAAAGAACGCGTGAAACAAACCGCAAATGCCGGCAAATCAAGGTAACTACCACTCAAGTATATGGTCAAATTTATTCGACAGGAATGTCTATGACAAGCCACAACAAAAGAACTCATGCCATATACACTTGAATCGACCAATCATGAACCAAAAATTAAGAACGGATCTCAAAATTTCATTTGTCACCTAAAATCGCGTGTCGAGAAAATAGATTCGCCGTCAAAAACAATTTAAAGGCTCTCTGTGTAGCTAATAAATAAATAAAGCAATGTTTGAAGAGCCTATTGCTTTGCCATCAATCAGTTCTTTTCAATCAATGGATTAGCAAACGAAAAAAAACCTCTCTGACTGTTCGCATGAACAGCGTGGTCGGTAGATATTTGGTACGATAATATAAGATTCCGTTCTGGTTTGAAGTCACCTTCTCTGGGCATATTAGCAGGGGAATATTAAACGGTCTGGGATGAATGTCTATTAAAATTTTTTATTGTTAATTTAATAAGACGCGATAAGTGGTTAGTTGCGTTCTGTCAGTTACTATTTGTTCCCTCGTTTTTAATTCGGAACTGGACGAGTCTTTTGTTTGGTGATCAACAGAGCAGCAAGAGACTATAATTTTATGTAAATCTACTTCCTGGCTGCTATATATACAAGTAATATCGCGCTGATTGATCAACTTGTCTGCGAGATTAATAGCTTCTTCAACAAGACCCACACAGCTGATTATGCAAATATCGTAAACCTCAAAGATTAATTTTCTTGTTTTACCCAATGAGACGCCCAACTAGTCACTTCGCAAACTCATTGTTGTCAAGCCGAGGGGACACAAAGACGTACATTGATTCGTGCAACTGCCCCAGCTGCGAGGAGGCTTTCTATAAAGGTTTGGTGATTAAGAAAACAGAGGTAAGAGTACTTTAAACTCAATGGGACTTGTTAGGAGAATTTTAACACATTGCACATAATGCACCTTTAAAGTTATCAATTTAGAGCGGACGAAATATCGGGAAGATGAGCGTTAAGTCAAACACGTCCCAAGTTCTTGTTTAAAATCTAGTGCAACGTACCTTCGATAACAAAGAACGCCGGATAACTAGGCATAAATATTGCAAAACTGAAGATTCGTTTCAGAGCCGTGTTTTTCGTTTCCGATGTTCGTGTCTCCTCAAAGCACCTGACGTGATAGATGACAAATGGAGTTTTCTAAAATGCGCTCGGGGCAAGCCGCAATTTAAAAATTCTTTGCCAATTACTGATTCAGCAACCAAAGAATGGAGAAAACACACATCTGTCGGTCATGCATTGTGGCTGAATGTTTCATTTCTTTTTGTTCACCAGTTATAAAACTGAAGGGATAGAGATAAATGATGACCATCACTATAAAATTACAACCGACACTACAAAGGACAGATTTCAGAACGTGATTCTCAGTCGAGGCATATCAACGTTCACCGCCGACAACGTTTTCCATAAACGAGTTAGTTTATGAAATCGGAACAAAGCAGACTCGTGTTTCTAATAACTGTTAAAAGCGGGGGTTTCAAAACCACGAGATTCAAATGAAACTAATAATTCAGTACGGCGTGAAATAACTTTGTTCAGTGAACCAAGTTGGCGCGAAACGCGCTAATCACAAAAGCTCTTAAATCGAACCATTAAAACACAATGACGTTTCGAAATTCGACTGACGAGCACCTCACCCGAGACCAATATATAGGTTTGATGTGGTGACCCTCAAGGCCTTAGGTAAGTGGCAACGTAACGATCGCAATCACACAGCGAGTCAAAGTAGAAATACTACACGCACTCACATATACTTGATCAATACTGTACTGACGGCCGACATACTGACCACGAGAAGAAAAGGAATACTATAGTAAAACACTTGTTTTATAGACAGTTCAGTTATTTTAAGTGCGTTTCACTTAGTTTGTCGGCAGTTACTGGTATAAACTGCAAATGGATAGCTTTAAATGTCCGTTTAAGCTTCTTCGACAACAAATTTCTTTTTAATCTACTCCAATTCTCTTAACATGAAAACTTTAATCCCTGGCCACCGAGCAAACACTCCAGAAACTGATAATTAATTGCGGCCTTTTCAATCGTATCCTCTTAACCTGAACCAAAAACGCCATTTTCGCCAAAATAAATTAAATCCTTTTATACCATTTAAGAGGAAAAAAAAAAGAAAAAAAATTTGAATTTGATCCTCTGATCCGCATGACCAAACTGAAGGTTTGTCTTAGGGTTATAAAAATCAACCGGCGGCAGTTGGAGGTTGTACATGTTTTATTGATGTCATGAAATTCATTTATGTTATTATGCTATTGAGAAAATTACTGATACCAAATGACTGACAGACAAAATATAGTTGAAAGTACCGGTACTTAACAACTATGTAATTCATTAAAACCTAAAATCAAAATTCTCATTTGTTGCCGCTACGTCACTGACATTTCCTACAGAAGTAGCAGGAAGACATTTTCAAAATATCAAACAAATTCATCTTCTGTGATCCTGTCCTCAACTCTCGTGACCACTCCGTTTTAAAAGGTTATGGCTGAAGAAGCGCGCCCTTGAAACTCGTCAGTCACAAACGCATTTCACGTACTTCGGGCAACGCTACTTCGAGCAAAACAAAACAAAAAAAAAGGGATGGAAATTGTTTATCCGCCATCTAAAAGCGGTCTGTTTCCTACATCCGAGGCATTTCACACCTATGGCTGAAAATGTTTCTCCGGTAACCCCCCCCCCCCCCCCCTTTCCAAAAAAAATTAGAAACGAATTCTTTGAAGTGGAGCTTCCAATAATGACCATATTTGTTTGCCTCATAAGCTTCTCTTCTGGTAACTCGAATGGGAATAGACTAATTTTGTGACGAACAATAACAATGACTACAACAGGGTGTTCATTAGGCATCGAAGATCGGAGAATTCTCCGGCTACTGCGTGGAATTCTCCGCCTAAATTTCGATGGCCTGTAGCAGCCTTGAAGGTAATTTTTTGTCCGAGTGGCCAGATTCTCCTGTTACTTTATAATATCCTCCTACTACTTCAGTTCTTAATGAAAAGCCTGTTACAAACAAATTGTAGTTGCGGCTAGTAGATGTCAAGCGGTGACACAAAGCCCAATACACAGCAGTGACTTGACTCAGATTAGTGTCTATCGATTCAGCTACGGCTTTCTTGTGTTTGGCCGGATTGCTTAAATGAATGACCTAAAAGAGAACAGAAGAACGGAAGCTTGTTTGCTTGTTTATGGAACTGGTTCCCACCATTACGTTTATGGTGTTTCGCAGAACAAGTGACTGGTAGAGTGGGGAAGGGCGTTCCAGCTTCTATCCTTATAAGTGCAGTTTTAATTCTGATCATTTTTAGAATGCTTAAGATTTCTTGTCGGTTTGGGACACGATTGCGTGTTGACACTAAATTCAAACTTTTGGCGTCTGCCGAAAGCCTTTGGCGAACATAGACTCTGTCTTTTGACAAACTGTCTGGTTTCTGGTATAATACAGCAAAACCAGTATGGTATAAAAATATGTCTAGACAACGTTTGCTTTAGTAGAGATGTAGAAGGGCGTTCTCCGCTATAACGTCCATGTGCAAGTAACGTCGTTTATAGACTTTTTTTCACGATTTTACTATGTTCACGTACAAGAGGTGATGTGGTCAAACAATGAGAAGTTTATGACAGGTAGAACTATGGCAGAACAAAGTAATTTACTGTGACAAAAACGAATTGTAAAGATCAGTAGGATCCAAGACCCCTCATCAGTTAAATGGACTAACCTGACAGGAACCGGGCGATTATAGGTTAAGCCAATGAAAATAATCTCATTCACGTTTTATCCTCTTAGCCTGGATCATTGTAGGCAATGTTTGTAAGCCCTAAGTGAGTGCGAAATTGAGAAAAACTCAGAGGTACCACCATGAAAGGTGAAAAGCCGCGGACGCGAAGGAGGTCTGGGAAAGAACTGTGCAAAAGATTTAGTGGGGAGGGGTTGGGTGGGTGAAGGTCAAAGTCGACGAAAAGTCAGTTTAGGTGAGCTTCTCAACTGAAATGCATTTGTTTTTCGTTAAAAACGGCTGACCTAATAATAACTGATTCGCATTAAGACGGGTATCCAAATAGGGTATTTAACGTTTCCTTATAAGACAAATATGATCAGGTAGAAATGTAACACCAACCGGAAAAATGAGGGATGAAGCTACTATGGCAGACAGTCAGTGAAATGCGAAACGAGACCAAAATTTATTTTCAAACAAACAAAACAAAAACATACGAAGTGCGATTTAACCCTTTAATCCCCAATATCAAAATGAATATTCTCCTTACAGTTCACTTATTTTTAAGTTACACGTCGGGAGAATTTGTATAAACTGTTAACTCAACTCAAAATCAAATGAAGGCTGATCCACGCAGTTGTTAACGCAATTATATGCAATCGCGTAAAGAAACCTGAAAAAAAAAATTCCGGACTCCAACAACGGGGTTTGAACCCGTGACCTCGCCATACCGGTGCGACGCTCCGGCTAACCAACTGAGCTATGAAGCCACTGACGTTGGGAGCGGGTCATTTGAGGGTTCATATGTTCCCGTGAAAGAGATGAGTGTGAATGATGTCGAACTAGTGACATGGTAGGGAGAAGTTATATGATGGTCACATAAAAGCTTAAACTAAGGTGTTTTTCCCCGGCACATACAGTCAAGTTGAAAATGTTGGGACAGAAGCCTTTTGAAAGTACCGCCAGTTTAAGTGAAGTGTCAATTACGACCAAATAATGGAATAAGTTCCAAATGGAAAAAATCTCAAATTTCATGTAATAAAATAACATCAGAAGGCATAACAATAAACAACAGCTCAGCAGCTCTCATTAAAAATGATCATCGCAGTTGGAACTAATTGAAACGGCCCAGCGCGTTAATATCGAAAGCAAAAGATGTACAACTAAAAGAGAAACAACGGGCCGAAATGGCCGGATAAGACACACAATTTCGTTAAGTTTTCATTCAAAGAGGAGCGGATGGTCAACAGAAAATAAGTGCTGGAGAAAAGAAAGAAAGCGATCGGTTGCATTAAAAGCAGAGACAAGCTGTCTCTTAAGTATCTCATTACAGCAGGTGTATCAACCGGCTTCTTTTGTTCGCTGTCGATTCAGTTTCAATTTATCATTAAACTTTAACGACGAGAATCTTCATCACGGCTTCTGTGGAAACGATGAGGAAAGACAAGAACGAATCCCAGGCCTTAAAAGTAAGTTTCCGAAGTTTTGTTTTACAAACTGTGCTGGGCGAGACCAATGACGTGACGGTGAGAACATAGAAAAGAAAGGCTTTATCAATCAACCACATTTTCTTCGCAGACTGAAAACAACCGGCTAGTTCTCCAAACAACCCTCCTTATTGACGCGGCTTGTGCGTAGTTATAAAGAAAACATTGCAATTTTCCTGTTTCATAGGCATGCGAGAATAATCCGTGGTGTAACCAAGTTATATTTAACTCTCGTCTGGGTTTACGTTTCTAAATAAGACTATAAGCCATGTACTGCAACATTCCAATCGACATGATTATCACGAAATCGAAACTCGATGAACACGCAATGCCTGCCGGCACTCATTTTTGATGAGTACATTACTCACACGTCTGGCTTTAAATAACTAATATATAAACCTTGATCAAACTTGCCCTCGAATTAATCAGAAGTGTATTGCTGCCTTTCATTAGCACTGAACATACTGACCGTATGATTTTCAGAATTCTTGTGGGGCATTCATTTTGCGAATCGGCGATACCTAGATTTTTTACAAACAATTTTCTGCAGCAACGTAACTTTACCGAAAATTTCGTTTCTCCTTGATGGAGAGCTGGTATAGATTGCAAATTATCAAAATTCTGTCTGTAAATCGCCCGCACCGCCATGGGACAATCGATCAATAGGACTCCATGAACACAGCATTCACCGAGCTAAATACGCTCTGTAGGAAACAAAAAAACAAAAAACAAAAAAAGAAAATCTGGAAAACGATGATATGAATGATGAGAAAGGTATAATTTATTCTGTGAAAAGGCAAGGGGATTGGCCAAGGCAAACTTTACCCTGTAACCAGAGAGAAAAACAGAGCGATTTGCCAGCTGAGGGTGACCTTAAAAAACCGCAGTAAGGCCCCGTTTATATGAAGAAAGTTGTCCCGGGTAGAAGGGTCACCCGCCTTGCCGAGCCAACTTCTCACGACTGCTTACACGAGTAAAGTTGTCCCAGTTGACCGAGTCAACGTTAACCCTACTAAATTATTCATTGGTCCTGCTTAATAATTCATAACTTCAATATCCCTCTTTCCGCTGGATTTCTATTTTTTAATCACTCACACCGGTCACTGTTGACTTAGATTTAACTTCTTTCGTAGCAATTTAAGCCACTGACAATGTTCGTTTTAAAGATAAAACACGGACTTCAATTTCCGTGGAGTTGTCCCGGCTGACCAAGCCAAAGTATTTATCGGCGAAACTTTGGCTCGGCTAAGAGGGTGACCCGGCTTGGAGGGTCACCCTTCTAGCCGAGCCAACTTTTTGTTTCTCATATAAACGGTTCGCCATGTTTTGTAAGGAAATGTATGAAAAATTGGCTCGCCCAGAGTAGCTCGGATAGGCGGGTGACCCGTCTACTCGGGACAACTTTTCCCCATATAAACGGGGCCTAACACTCATTGTGCGTTTGATTGTTCTTTGTTTTCGTTTTATCGCTGTAACAAATGGGCCTTTTGTAAATTAATAAAACCACGTACGTCAATGTGTGGAAAAAGAAAAGTCAGTAAATAACCTGAGGGCTCACTGGCTTCTCTTGGCATACTTTCATCAAAACCTGAAAAAGCGGTTAACCGGTAAATTGGCGTTTTTATCTCGGAAGCAGTGGCTAAGAAAATTAGTGACGCTTTTTAGGTAGTTTGGAGGTTAATCGCAACTGATAAATTTAGCAAAACTGCGACCAAATAGGTTTATAAAAATAATTACTAAATTAATCAAGTTTATCATTCCTCTATGCAAAAGGCAAATACATGCAAGTTAAGGTGAAATAACTGTGATAACTAATTGCTCAGCTCTGAAGATGATTACAGTCAACTAGTAAACGAGGATAATGAGTCCTGAAGGCCAGATAGGATTTGAACAAAAAAAAAATTGGAGTGGGCGTAGGAATAGTGTTATCTTCCGTGTCGGTGAAGGGACTTCATAAAGTTCTAGTAATCAGTAAATGGGCTGGGTCATAGGATCAAACTATATTTAGCACTTTTTTTTCCCTATCTGCTGCAATTACCAGTTGAATCATTCAACGATAAAAGTAGAAAAAGCACCTTAGATCACGTTCTCTTGAATTCGCTTAAATTCGGTTTTCTGTCGGTGGCAACATTTACATTCGTTTTTCACTGATATCGTCCGATTGAGACCAGTCGCATACCGTATTCAGCCATGAACAGCCCAGTGGACGTGCTAATAAAAGATGCTAGAAAGGCCGGACAATTTAATTTTGCCGATACCTCGACGGAAGCCCTTTGCCCTTGCGGCCTCATTAAAGAGACCATCACAAACAAATCCGTTACCCACCGCACAAAGTAGCCGAAAAGGGTTCAGCAATAGTTATCGGCTGTTCAGACCTTTTCGTCTTAAAGAATATCCCGATTTTAAGAAGGTGGATTCTCGTGATTACGGTAACAAGTACACTTTGTGAGCTGGTACATACATACATACATTTTTATTAATCCTAGAAGTCGTGCGACTATACAGGATACTAAAACAGTAAAGCGACGAGGTAGAAAAGGGGGCAAAAAAAAAAGAGAATAAAGAAATACGTAAATTAAATTATTTACAACATCTACTGAAATATTTACATTCCATTGCAATATTGTCTTATGGTTGGCAAAGGATTCGCATGGAAGGCAGTAACAGACTGGGGGGAATGGATAACAAGTGGGAAAAGGGAGAACGTATATGCATTGGTGCGAGCAAAGATATAAAGCTGGTATTTGAATCAATTCCACCATACAATACAGTTCTCCTCTTTCCTGAGTGCCCTATATGCTGGGGCCGGATTCAACATTTCGTAAGTGTTTTCCTAAACTTCTCGTTTTGTTCCAATGAGTTCAGTTCAGTAGCGGCGTTCTGATAGTATGACTTTCAAATCATAATTTGGACCTATGCACCACCACGTAGTGTTACACCCTGACCCATAAAAAACTTGCAAGAATTTCGCTCGTCACGTTTAGGAGGTACAGCGACTGAAACGGCAAATTTCTTAGGTCGTAACTTTTTTTTTTCATTCCAAACTATTGATGTCTGACCCTATAAGAGATTTTGCCAGCTCTTTTTTTTTTTGCTCCACTGAAGAGCAGGCCAAAACAGACAATAAATGTTGTGTGACCTTGGCGCTCTTCGATTTCCCCCTCTGTTATTTCAGACAAAAATGAATTTTCCGCAGGGCCTTGTGCTCGTAACAAATGATAATTTTCTTGCAAGACGTGTTCCATTGTTGTCCGATGAAGAGGCGTAATACAGTTAAATGGACCAAGTAATTAACAGTGGAATATTGCACAGCTGGTGATTGGATTTATCCAACAGAGCTAATAAATGAATTGAGAAATGTTCTTATGATTTGCTTACCAATTCAAATATCAAGTACTAATCTCAAAGCGGATGAAAAGACTTAACTTTTGTCTCACTGATAAGGAGCCACCACGTCCGATTTAAGGTTCTGATCGCAAACCAAAGTTACTAAGTTACGTAAAGTAACATCAACGCGAAACCTCCTGTTCGCGTAATTGCACTGAAGCACTGATAAGTTTTTCACAGCTGAGTGAAAATTTCATTACAAGTCAAAAATTACTAGCTCAGCAAATCACTTCTCTTTAATTTGTGGTCACTTTTAGATCCAACTTGGCCGCAATTACTGAACATAGTTCGCTGCACCTTCTCGGTAGAATCTTTCATTTTTTTTTCTTTCACACTTCAGGTACATTCTAGCCAGTCCGAACATGTAAGAACTGTTTATGAGGCATTCATTATCACTTTCTCAGTTTTAGCTTCTTTTAGCTTCTTCAATCAATCTACATGTTCAGGTGAATTCTTTAAACACCTCTGTCCCCTGTTCAGTACTGATATGTGTTTATATAAATTAAGAGACGCACCAAGACTGTCAAGTGGATTGGGACGAAGAATATACAAAATTGTTTTTCTGGTTTGATTCCTAGATTAGCCCACTCCCTCCAGGTTCTAATTACAAGTGTATTACTTTTCATAATCGTGAAACTAGCGAGTGGTGCATGCATTATCAACATAACAAAGCGCACGTATTTTTAAGGCATGCAGTCGAAGGAAAATTATTAAACATGTTTGTCTTCGTTTCTGTACACAAACGTAACTCATTACCGTTCTTTTTCAAAAGGTTATTAGGTTATTTGTTTTCTTGAGTATTAGCTCATAACTGAGGGATCCACGCCTCCGATTGGTTCATATCTCAGCATTGTTTTTCTCTTGTATATGCATAAAAAAGTCGTTCTCTTCTCGTTGGTGGTTTTACTCTCGCCGGTAAGACCACTAAATTGATTCTGCAGGTCAAACCCATAGACAGGTATTTCCTTCCCGGGGGGACACGACGTGCTATCCCACGATATTTCCCTCCATTTCACGAATCGGGAAGAAAGCGCTTTGCTGGGAACTGTGTTGACAGTGTGGAATGCGCACCAGCAAATCTGATTGGATTGCGCATTAATTACCGTCCTAGAGTGTCAATCATTTGCTTCAAAAGGTTGTATTGATTTTACAGTTCAGCATCGCAGTTGCACGTTTCCCAAGAATTAGTTGTCGTCGAGAGTTTTATAAACCGTTGATCCTTAATGTCGTAATTGAAGGTTTATTCAAGCTTGGTAGACAAAGCCCAAAGTAGTTGAGTGGTTCTTCAGGGGAAACAATTAGGGGACGATGAAGAAGGCAAGCATGTGCTCGGTAAGAAACTAGATTTCAAATCGAGGGGTCCTTGATAATTGATCACAACAACGCTTTCGATAAATACACAAGGCCCGAGGAGTCATGTGCCGGCGGGCTGCCATAAGGACGCATCACTGACAACAAGTTTTGCTTGTGATTTTAACAGAGTATGGTGGCCCATGAAGATGAGAGTGCCAATACCTGCCACAACTGTGGCGAGTTATGTCCAGGCTTTTCTGCCCATTATTGGCGGTAAGTGGTGGATTGTTTCTTTGCAGTAAGCAACAGGTTTTGAATTGAACTCAACATCGGCCGGGTTGCATTGTTCCCAGCGTGAGTATATTGCTACAACCTTCAAGTGGCACGCAAATCAACACTAAGTTCCAAAGACTATAACAACTGGTTTGCCCCGGGGTGAAACAGCAATTCGCCTTTGGGATATTAGCGATGTTGTGCTTTGGAATTTTGTGTATTGAGACTCAGGACGCCACCAGAAGGTTTCTGTCCGTGGCTTCGTCCAAAAGATTAGATAGGTATTTAAGATACCGTTCGGATGCATCAGGGGTCAAGCGTAAAGGATACATCTTCTAAAGCGACCCGCAAAGAAACTACGGTTTTATTTATACCTTGTTCATTTTGTAGACAAGAAGGGATGACAGAGGAGCCTGTCGGTAAACTCACCATTGAACAATGGTTGAGCTAATTTTACAGGTCTTTATTCATGTTATTGTTGTAATTGGCATTGAGAGAATTCGGTTCACGACAACATTTAATAAAGTTTGTTTCGCTAGAGTCGCGTTTCGCAAGGCGCGGGTGGTTCCAATGTTTATCAGCAAGCAAATGGTTTTTAGTACGGTGGTCGCGGATCGGTGCTTGAGACACTCGCGGTTGTTTGTTTAGTGTCGTTTGATCATTCATCCGTCGCAGTGGTATACCCACGCTCTTGAAACCCGCTGTCTTGTACGTTTAGCTCTTGTTTTAAAAACGACACGAATCGGAAGAATTGTTTAGCATTTTGAGGTCTTTTAATTACGACAAATGTGTTTAGCAGACGCAGCAGAGACTTGAGATTTAGGCGGACGCATAAGAGCTTCAACCATTTTCCGAATTCTAACACACTCGGAAGGAGGTTTCGCGGTGAACCGATCTGTCAGTTTCAGACAAGACGGGTGGGAATTTAGTTTCACTATTTTCAACTGTTCTTTCTCAGAACAAGGATATGTCGAAAAAGCATGAACCCGAAAATGGCGGGGCCATTTCATGCCGCAAAATGTGAGCTCGAAATCTGTTCAAGGAGTCTTTGTCTCGGGATGGTAGTGTGCAATGTAGTTGGGCTTAAACACGAGTCAATATGCTCTTAATGACGGTTAATCTCGTAGCAGAAGTCTTGAGTTTCGTTTAGTACTTCCTTGCCCGGAAGGTGCTTGGCGCGCGCTGCTGAGAAATCTCATATGTCTTTGTCATTGTGATCTTTGGGAATTGGGAACACACTCCGGCGCAAACAAATGGTGTACAGAACCGGCTTCTTTGCCCTCAACAACTTCTTTGATTACTCGCGCAAAAAGCAGCGCGTAGGCGACATCACGAAGCTACGAGAATGGGACAAGAAACGACAACAAAGGTTAGAGTATGCCGCTCGAAATACGTCGCCGTCCGATAAACAAACCGAGAAGCCTCCGCTTCCTCTCCAGTGCAGCCGACATTTTTAGTTGGAAAAAATGTCGCTCTGCTGTGTCCTTGCACACATGGCTTGAAGCTGTTTGGAAGCATTGTTTTGATATTTCTTATCTAGGTCGTATTCTATCACGGACGAAAGTGTTTTGCTAGATCTGTTTATTCTCGGGTCTCAAAGTTGAAAGAACACGTCGGATTGAGAAAAAGGGATATCGTTTTCCCTGAGGGCATCGTATTAAGTAACAGCGAGATGTTTGACCCGCCTAATGTGAAATGGCAAATTCTCGCGATTCTGAGAATTTCTCTTGTTGCATTTTTGCGTGGAAGATTATGGAGGGGTAACTACGACACTTTCGTTTCATTTTGCGACTGAAGATCGTCTTCGTTAGATGCCATTTTTGGCACCGCTTGGCAATCAAAACATTTCTTCCTTTAGAAAGTGCGATCAATCGTTGTCGTTGCCGTCAAGAACAAGTTGAAGTCGAAAAAAATTGTCATTGCGAGAACATTAAAATGTAATTACTAATTAAACTTCACGAGGGCTTTTTCATTGAAACGCAAAATTTCATAACGTGGCAATTTTCCAGTTCTCACTTAAAAGCAATATTAGTTGTTGTTAGAAATTGTTTTCGAAAGTGTTATTTGTATAGTACACAACCACGCCGCCCGCCCGCCACATGAAAACATTCACATGACAAATGTAAAAGTCAGTTTTTCCTTGGCGTTTCAAATACAGAAATCCTTTCACAGACGATAAGAAAAGTCTTATCCCTTAGGCCCATTTCCGTGGAAGTGGCTGTGAGCGATAAAAAATATTAGCAATAGGACTTTGTTATAAAGAAGATCATGAAATTTTCCTTATTCCAACTTTTAGTCTCATAAAATACTGTAATACAAATGATCTATTGTTTTATTCAACCACTAGGAAAATGATTCACGCCAAGAAATGTTTCTTGGCATCTTTTGTTGCTAAGTGTGTGGTCTTCAATTCAACGGTGTAAAATTCTAAAGAAAGTTGCAGCAATAATCTAAAGATGTGTTGAACTTTTAGGAATTATGTTAATCTCCAAATCCGTTTTGTGTTCTAATTCAGTGATCTTTCCTCAAATCCGCTTTAAACTATAAGTAGCCGATATCCCGATATGTTTGTTTTAAATACTGTTTCTGTAAAATGAGCAAAATATTGACAACCCTCGATTTTTGCAAAGGTGTAAATATATATTATCAGTCAGTAACATGACAACCTGAATAAATTGACTTAAGTATCTTGTGTGCAAAACATCTGCTTTCTCTGCTCCCACAAAAGCTAATTTTTTTGAAGCAATTACCATCTCTTAGTGTTGTACTTTTCTTCGTGAATAATTTATGCCTTCCTGTATGTTCTGTTTATTTATTTATGTCTTTTTTGTTGGTAAACGTATAATCAGGCCACCCAAGAAACAATGCTTTTTCATTTTCAAAGAAAAAAAAGATTTGTGCTCGTACTCAACGCAAAATATTTTGAGCTTTCAAATTTTGTTATAAAGTGCGGGCAGACAATATATTTGGATATTACCATTGTGGATTTTAAATAATTAGCTTTTTAGCCCAAGGAGTGGCTTATTGTTCTTGCCAAGAAATTTGTTTGTACGAGTTAAAATTTGCGTACATAAAGAACTTAATTATCTTCAGTTCTCAGCTTTACTGGCAGTAACAAAAAAGTGACAGCTTCAAGCAAAACCATTTCACTAAGAGACAGCTGTGATGGAAATTGCACAATAAAAACTCTTAGAGGGTCTGTAAGATTAGCCTATATCTAAAACAAGGATTTCTTAACAAGTTAAGAAGCGATTAAGTTATAAATAGAACTTACAATATGACCTGCAAATCCTGGTTACTGATTTGCCTTTTGGGGCAACAGCAAAAATTGTAAGGTTAAATTGGTTCAATGGCTGTTGGAGGTTTGTATCAAAGGGCAATTTTGTTGGTCTATGAAGACATACAGTCTTTGCACGTAGGTGTTAAGAGGTGTTTCAAGTGAGTGAGACAATATCTGACACAGCTTTTTCTGCTGTGTTGGTTTAAAAGCAATTTGCATACCTCTTGGGCATGCCCCTGGCTGTTCTTTTTAACAATTCAGCACATTTTGTATCTTAACGCATATTAGTTGGCAAACATATGTTTTTCAGTGTAGAGACTGTTAAGAATAGAATAAAGGTTTTGAAATTCTCCCCTGGTCTGTCTTTTAAATTCATTGTCCAGCTTGATACATGTCAGGAGAAATGCAATTTATATGAAAACAAATTACATTTCTCTTAGGCTGATTTGTTTGACAGATACAAATATCCTGTTTCATGCAATTAATAGGCACAAGTAGACACATCTAAATATTCAATATTTTACTTTCAAAGAATAATAAGACTGGAGAAACCTCACTTAGTTTAACCAAAACAGGGAGCCCTCTAATGTCTAGTTCTAATTCATCCTGGGTTGTCATTAAGCTTTAAACAGTACAAGGACAATTGCCAAAGGTAGGCAGTACTGGAAGTAACTAAGCAGTATTTGCCTGCATTAAAGAACATTGGGCATGTTGCTCCCAAACAAAAGAAGCTCTACTGTAGCCAGTTTGTAGCACTAATCATTGAAATTACCAAAGAGTTACTTGATTTCAACTTGTACATTCTTAGTATTTTAGTAAATTAAATCTGACATCCAATCAAACTTGAGCAGTTTTTTTTTTCTAGATAAATGCAATAATATTGATATTTTGCCTTTACTCGTGCGTTTATTCTTGATTAAATTCAATTTTTGAACCACAGGAAAATTTGCCAGCATTGTAAGTGCCCTAGAGAAGATCATAACATCATTGTTGATGATGCCAGGGCTGGACGCAGTGTATTCTTGGGAGATAGTAACTATTCTGGCTTTCCAAGTGATGATGACAGTGGTTGTGCTCTAGACGAATATGCATGGGTGCCCCCTGGATTGAATGCTGAGCAGGTGTGTGGAGACTGCAAAATTAATAATAACTTAAATATTTTGTTCTTGAATAAGGAACACACAGTCCTAGGCTTTTCTTTGTCTTTTCAACTACTGTTAAATTCATAGTTATAGTTTCTTGGCGTGGGTTTAAGGCTTCTCTATTTGAGTCTATTCAGAGGAAAAACTTTTGTCATTTGGAAGGGGTTTTTGTATTGTTTTCTTTTTGATTTGGGGTTTTTGTAATTTTGGAAATTTGAATTTTTGCAATCTTAGCAATGTAGATTATTCCTCTAAAGAGCTAACTGTTTAAGGTTGTGGTATCTGTTACTGTGGTTTTTGGGTCAGACAGCCCTTTGTTTTGTCTTTCATTATCGATAACATGATGCCAATGCACAAATCACGTAATTATAAACATTATTGCTATTAATAACCTTGCATGTACTGTGCGTGTCTGAAGGCTGTTTAGATGTTTTGTTCATAGTACATTAAAACCTGATAACAAGCTGCTTGGGATTTTTCGTGTGTCAAATAGAAGCAAACACAAAACAATGTAGAGCCTTTTGTGGTTATACCCTTGTTAGTCAATAACTTGCTTCTATTCAAACTTGTACCGATATGGAGTTGTGGCTTTTTATCAAGGATATATATGCATGTCCAAAGAATAAAGCTCATGATGTTTCACATTAACCACTTCTTAGGTACATGCCTATATGAGTTCGTTACCAGAAGAAAAGGTTCCGTACATTGACAGCCGTGGGGAGCGTTATCGGAATAAACAGATCATTGTCCAACTCCCACCTTATGATAGTGAAGCAAGGTTCTGTAATGGTCTAACAGATGAGGAAAAGAGAGAACTAAGGATCTTTGTTGCACTGAGGAAAAGAGATGCTTTAGACAGAGGGGTGGTAAAGCAAATCCCAGATGTGTCTGAAGGTTACAGTTGCAAAGAGGTGAGTATATTTCATTGTGATGTTTGATTGTTTCATGGTAGAATGTAATCAGTTACTCATTTAATAAGCTCTCATTTTGCCCAAATGAACTGTGGTCACTTACTCTCCAGGGTTTTAGTGTTGGTGGATTGGAGATATAAAGTAAATGAGAATTTAAGGGAGGGGGGGGGTCAACTCTAAGAAAGCCTGTTTTGGGAGAAAAACAAAATTCTTCTGAGAATCTAGAGATTTTGCTGGGAATCAGGGGACTGGGGAGTTTTTCTGGCAAATATGGCATAGTGCCACAGTGGAGCAGGCTGTTAAAAATATAGAATGTAACTGAAAAGAACTGTAGCAGAGACTTAAACAGAAGGGAAATTGGATGTTTTCTTGGATGTTTTCTTGCAGTGTGGTGATCGTGTCTGTGCTGGGTCCATGGCAGTGTTTGCTCCAAGAGCTGGTCAGAACACAAGTTGGCATGCGTCATGCTTTGTCTGCTGTGTGTGTAAAGAGCTCTTAGTGGATTTGATCTACTGCTACAAGGATGGCAGGATATTTTGTGGAAGACACCATGCAGAAACATTGAGGCCCAGATGTGCTGCATGTGATGAGGTGTGCTTACTCAGTTATTTTGGTCAGGGAAAGTTTTGACTTACAATGTAATTCCAGTAGATAATGATACAATACAATTCTTACAAAGAAATTAGTCCAGCACCAAGTAGTCAACAGTTATTCTCATTGTAGCTTTTGTGCCAGAGTACACTGACAAAATGCTTCTTATGGAAAGACTTCTTGTGGAATGCAGGTAGACCCAAACACTGATCAGGCACAGGGGGTTTGTTTCTCAAGTATTAGAGTGGTTCAGGTACAGTATGGGACAATGCCAGGCAAGAAGCTGTCTAGTTTAGTGGGCCTGTAGTCTTGAGTGTGCTAACAAGTGGAATGAAATGCAAAAAAATGGCCTGTGCAGATATTCCTGTTAAGGCCTGTTAAAATGGTTTCAACATTTGCTTCAACATGCGCTTAACACTTTGTTTTACCAAATGTTGGGTGCGTTTGAACAGGTGGTCTAACATTGTTGAAAGCTTGTTGAAAGTGTGTTGAATCAAGTTTAAATCATTTTAAACTTTCATTCAACATCTATTCAACTTTTCCTTTGTTCTTGAAAATGTTGAATGGTGTTGAAGCCATTTGAACACTTCTGTTCAACAACTGTAGAACACACGCATGCTCACATCTGGCCGCAAAAGTCAATATTGCATCTATCCTTTGCGTAAACAGTGAACAAGTTGGCACAATGTTGGAACCGTTCGTACAGCCTCTGTACAACTTTGTTTTTGCATCCAACGTTTGACCAACATCCGATCAACTCTTGTTGAATGAATGTTGGTCAAATGTTGGAACTGTTTAAATGGGCCTTTATATTCAATGGTACACAACAGTTTGTTGTTAACAGGGGTAATAGTGTGCAAATCACTTATGTTTTTTTGTAACTATCTTACCAGATTATCTTTGCTGAGCAGTGTACAGAAGCAGAAGATAGGTGTTGGCATGTTAGCCATTTCTGTTGTTTTGAATGTGACTGTCCCCTTGGAGGCATGCGATACATAATGAAAGATGGAAATCCATTTTGCTGTCACTGTTTCAAAACAATGTATGCAGAATTCTGTGATGCCTGTGGTGAGCCAATTGACCCTGATGCAAGTCAAATGGAACACAACGGACAACACTGGCATGCAACAGACAGTTGTTATTGTTGTTACAATTGCCGCAAACCTCTCCTTGGACAGCCTTTTCTTCCTAAAAATGGAGAGATTTATTGTTCACCAGAGTGCAGTCGTGGGGTGCCTGTTATATACCATGAGAATGAACATTTTACTCATGTGAAGCGAGATGCTGATGAGAACAAACACTATAATGCTCATGAATGCACTTCAGATCTTGGTACTCTTGAGTCAGACTATGTCACTTCAAGCACCCCATCAGCTTCAGGCAGACTTAGTGCCCCATATGAGCCAAGCACTGACAGTGACAGCGTAGGTCGATATTGTGGCATTCTGCCTCACCACAGGGTTGCCACACATTTTGACAGGCAATGCCTCAATGATGCTCCAGGTGGAATCTCTCATGGAGGATTGTCTCGAACAATGTTTGGTGCTATAGAATCTTCAGGATACTCAACCGATGTGTTTGACAGTGTCAGTGCCCAAGGAGGAAATTATGGTGGTTTCGAATTTAACAGTGACGGGTTCCATAGGGCAAAGCATTTCCCAGAGGTTCAAAGGGGAAGGCAAGCAGTTGATGATGTTGAGAGAGCATTCAAGGTCCAAATGTATGATACTATAAATGATTGTGATTTTATACGAGCAACTCCGGTAGACATTGAATCTGCCAAGGATAGTAACTATGGAACTATCGAAAGGGATAGTAACTACGGCACCGAGACATCATCAGCCAGTCGAGACTCGCACAAAAATCGCAAACAGGTGAAGGTAAAGGAGAGACAAGCATCTGGATACACATCTGATTATTGTTCAAGGACCTCCAGAAATTCAGGACATCGCACAAAAGCAAGGCAATTTAAATATTACGACATTGACACTGAGGACTTTATCAACTCAAAATGTTACTTCAGTGAAGGTGAAAATGGAAGGCCACTATCAAGATCTTTGGAAAGTCTGACATGGAGGCCAAACGCTGTCCCCCCTCCACGACGTGGTCACAGGAGAACTTCTTCAGGTACATATGTATCAGCAAGAAAGGAGCACATGATGAATAGGAGTGGCTCCACGCCAAAAGAACCTAAATCAAGAGGAAGCCATCACAGCCATTCAAAGGCTGCATCTCAGTTGCCTTGGGAAGATCCATTTGCAAATCCAGTGGATAAGAGCAAATCAAAGCCTGTGAGACGCCCAAGGATTACTTATACAGAGGATGGGTTCATTGAAAAGCCTCGACCTCAAATTGTGAAGACGACTGATGCAGCCAAAAAGCAAAAGCCTGGCAAAATGAAGCAAAACTGCTTGGTACAGTAATGTGCAAAACACTTTTTAAAATTTCTACCCCATGACGTTTGTAATAATTATGTTTTAGCAAAATGGCAAGTTAAAAATGACACTTGAATCAAATTGACGTTAAAGTAGCAAGTTGAAGTTGTTAGAACTTGTAGCAGTACAAGTGGAGCATTTTGTATAGTAGACACTCATTCGCTGTTAGTCACAATTTTGTTCAATTCTAAGAGGCAAAGTGTTTCATAAGTATCCCCTTACCCATGTGAAAAAAAGATGTTTTACATTTTGTCTTATAGAACATAATATGCAAATCAAAATCTCCTATTTCATTCCTTGCTTTAAGATAAAAAAAAAAAAGAAGAAAGCCATTAATATATGACAATCTGCAGAGAAAAATTTATTTATCAATATTATTGTTACTGTGCAATGCAATGACAACAAAACTGAGTTGTTTGGCAGTAATAGGCAGGTTTTGTTAGATTACATTATTGTACCATAAACATCCTGAAAATCTCATGAGCCATTCTTGTCTCCACTAATACATGTACACCTTGATTTTTAAGATGGCTGATATTATTAATATTAGCCTAAGTCACTGGAACTGCACTGAGTTCAAAGTAAACAGTTACTTAAATATTAGTAATAATATTATTAGTACTTGATGGAAAAGTAAAAAAGCTATGTACGGTATGTGGATCACATTTACATGTTCAAGAAATTTGACTCAAGCTGTTTTAAATCAATAAATGTAAAATGTAGAAGTTCTGATGCCAGAGTAATAATAGAACTTCACAGTGCAACAAACTCAGCCTGAGTGGCATACACATTTTTGATTGCCTAACAAACTAACCATTGTTTTGTCAATTAATGTTAGATTGGCCTCAGTTGAGTTCGCTGCATAGTAAAAGCTGGTCAGAAGCATAATAATTAGTGGAAATATTTCTTTTCAATATTATGGATTGCTCACATTATTTTGTTAAAAAAATAATAGTTTCAAGCTTTTTTCTTTCTGTTGGAAGAGATTATCATTACTAAAAGGTAAAATAATGCTCCTACTTTTTGTGTAGAAGAGGTTCCAGCCCCATGAACACAGAATTGAGATTTTTCACTGGATAAATGGTCAAAGGCTGTGTAAAAATGGCTGTCATGAGGAGTTTGAAGCTCGTTCTCAGTTCAGTGCACATTAGTCAGTAGTGACAGTGTTTTATTAAGGCCTTCAAAACTTGGCAACAACTCACTATCTTGTTGAGAGCAAGAATTGAGCGCAATCTTTAAATTAAAAATAGTTTTGTTTGAAAAAGTAAATGGCCATTCCTAAGGCTTTTTGCACCACTTTTTGACATTCATGTAGTTCCATGTAAAAACAACTTCAAAGAGTACATGGAAGCTGCAGACCATGCATGGATATTACTTTCCAAGACTGGAAAGTCAGGAGTGATGCCCATTAAGTCAACACAAGTATGGTGGCCTGTTTTTTTGTTGTGTTACATTAGTTATGATGAGGTTCCTTTAGTCTTAGAGTAGCATCTTAAGTGTTCTTGTTTCTGTTTCAGTGGCCCTAACAAGTGTAGCTGTATAGTACATGTTGTTTCACAGTAATGCACCTATCAATGTTAAGCTGCAGGGGGAGGGGAAGCTGGACATACGTGGGGGATTTGACCTCGCTTCATTTTTCTGTTCAAATGCCCAATCCCATTGTTCAAAAGAGTACAAATTCCCTACTAACGGTTAAAGTCAAATGTCCTCACTCACAGGCTGCAATGATCGAAGGCACTGTCACAGGCAGACTTCTTACGCCAACTACCCCACCTATGCCCGGCCTCCCCCCCCCCCTGTGGCTTAACATTGATAGGTGCATAACATGACCTTCCTTCTGAGAATCTACCAGGTTAACATTACATAAAAAATACTGACAATGCTGGAATAATCAGCCTTTGAAATGGAGGGTGTTCACTCACGTGACCAGCGGCCATATTGGGTTTTTGAAACAAAAGGAAGATTTTGCATAAAAATAGAGTTCAATTCCCAGACGACTGGTTTACTCCCCCAACATGGTTGCCGTTCCTTTGTTTTGCTCCTCCAACATGGCCGCCGTGACGTCAAGTGAACGCACTCTATAAATGGAGCATTCACGCAATTTTGCCGGTTTGACAATAAACCGTGAAACAGAGTTACATTTTTCTGTATATGTGCCTTTGTCTTATTTTGAAATTAGGTTTGAATTTGGATCTAAAAATTTTCAGCCATGGTTTTGGTGCTGGTGGCTGTTGCTTTTTGGAAGGATCACAAAGGGAAACAAGGTGTAACATGTAATATGCTGCCTACTATAGAAGCACTTAATTTCTTGACTTGGGCTGCATGGGATGGGAGAGAAGTGTCCTTAGAAATTTCCTTTCTAATCCCCCCCCCCCCCCCCCCCAACACACACCCATTACACACCCATTACACCATGTCACAGGGAATTAATATTATTTCCATAACTCAAAATAAGTGGTGGCCCGTACAGGAAGATTCCAATCTGCCCACGAGGAAATCTAGTGATGACGTTGTGGACCTTAAAGCTTGAGCTTTTGAGGTTGTATTTAAACATAAACGTTTTCCTCCCATCTTCGAATTCATATATTGAACAAGCACATCTGATAAACAAACTATGTTGCGAGCTATAAATGCCAACGAATTAAACACAAGATAGGAAAAGAGCTGAAATACAACGAGAACAAATGTAAATCCCAGAATGTGTAAATCATGCAAACAAGCAGAAGATTCTGGTTACTTTAAAAACCACGTGCCGACGTAACGTGGGTGCTGGTTCCAGATTATTGTCCGCTTTATTACTACAACGAAATTAATAAATTTAAGGCCTTGAGTTGTAATTTCTCCAGTAAACCTCGGAGAAGTGGTTCTGGAAATTTCCAGTACAGTGCTGAAACACATAACACTTTGTAGTAAGGCCTTAAAAGTGAGGATTTGTGAATTTATTGGCGTGTATTCCTACCTCGACATCTGGACCAGGCGGCAAATTTCTCTGCAGTCAACCACCAAGTCTCTTGCTACACCTTGCGGGGCGCCCGTTTTATTTCCTCCATTCTAATGGATTTTCCAGGTATAAATGTCCATAAAAAACAAATAAACGTCATATAAACGGCGACTAAAACATAAATACAATCTTAAACCCGAGAAAGACACAGGAACGTGCCCGGAAACATTGCAGGCGATGTGGACATGCCCAGGCACGCCTGGCTTTTCCCGCCAATTCGACGCGGCTGTCAGGCGCGTGGCACTCCGCATCACTTTTTGACAAGAGCCATAATGGCTCTTGTTTTTTATTTATCTCTTCATTGTTTTTTTGTTTTGTTTTGTTTTTTTTTTGCTTCGTTTTGATTTTTTTATTCTTTTTAAACCTTAAAAAAAGAAGTAATAATAATCCCTCTTGTTGTCTTTACATGAAAAACAACAGAAGTGTTTGAAAAATGTTCTAAAACGACGTATGCAGTTGAGTGTCTATAAACTACACTCTGCCGGCAAAATTTGGCATGGTAAGCATGGACTTCCTGCGACCTGAAGCGCTGAAGGTAAGTCTATGAAGGGATGTTGCTGTTGTTGTCATTCACATTTTCACGGTACATGCACACAACTCGCTTTCATGGTGACGACTTCCAAATAGACAGGTTAAGGCTATGTTCACACGGGACCGGTCCCACGCGACCGTTTCGTTTATGAACATCAGGCCACACGGGACCAGTCGAACCGAGCGAAGCAGCTGTTTTTTAGCAGTTAAGCATGCGTACACGATAACAGATAAATTTAACTAGGCCAAGCTTAAATTGTGCTGCTCACCGAAAAGAACCAGTCAGGGTGTTTACACGATGACAGATCCCATTTGGGACCTAAACAGTTCCAAAACTGGACCTGCTTTTTAGGAGGTCCACAAATCGGACCGGATTTACGGTACAGTTGGCAATTCCTGTGTGAACAAAACGCCTATCCGTGACGATTTTTAGATCGGATTCATTTGGAACGGCCCGTGTGAACATAGGCTTTGTAAACCACACCGGCCAATTCTGGCCATTCTGACAAACGGGAAGCACGTAAAAGGCCATCTCTTCCGGATTATTTGGGAGTCTCCCTGTCCCAGATTCAGAGCGAATCTCTCGGTCTCCTGTGCAGGAAACTAAATCTCCGGGATAAAAGTAAATTGGATCAGTTCCCAACAAAAATCACTAAGTTTTAAAACTGCATATTTTCCAAAACTCCAAATCATCCGGCTTCTTATGCTTAACTATATATATCACGGTGACTTGGCTTCATATTCATGCGTCTTGAACTACATGTAGTTATCTTAATTCGTTACGTTGCAGGCTGACGTTGTTATTACCATTTATAAGCAACAAGCAGATTGGATGATCCCTCAAATAACGAAATTCCCCGACAGATACACTCACGTTTCCAGAAGGGAAATGCCATTTGGAGGAGGGATTCGACGTCATTAAAGTAATTTTCAGAGGGGGAAATGGGCTATCAGATTAGGCGGTTTGGCAGAGAACAAAAAAAATCCTCCAGATTTGAAATCTCCAAAGGTTTGCATCTATGAATTCCGTGAAATGTTTTCAAGGCTAAGATGCTTTTGGTGGTCGATATTGACTTTCTGATAAGACCGAAATCAAGTATTCCAAGGTTTTCGAGAAGAGAAAGACAATCTTGAGGCACTTAGAGCCACTTAGCTTAGCTTGTCGCAATCCTTTGTTCGTTTTGCTTACCTCACTATGGGTTGACCAAACGAAGCGCTTGATACTTGCCTTACCATAAAACATACCTAAAGTAACATTTTCTGAGGAGTAAACTTGTGACAAATATACCTGACAAAACTGCCGATACACAACTATACAGTAATAAGAAGCCCGGGATAAGAAGACAGCAAGAATTTTGCAAAGTGTCGTCGTTCAGTAGGAGACGGGAAGTAGGAAGTTCCCGCGTCACCCACAACATTCCTTTGGTTCACAACCACAGTATTTTGTGAGGATGTTTGTCGCCGCGATACTTTTCGGGGTGGCCGGGAAGTCTGTAGTTGAGAATTTCGTTGTGGGTACTGGTGGTAGAAAAGGATCGCGAACACGACACGGCTCCATAAAATTTCATAAATAGGGGACAGGGATATAATTATTTCATGACAACAAAAGGTGCGCCCGAACTCCGAAAGTTATCTGGAATACTAGCGCCCATTTGAGGTGAGCGGCTTTAACAGGGAATATGCAACTTATGATCTCCGATTATTTGCTCCTGTCACTCAGGCGCCGATTAAACGTTTCGGCCGGTTTGCTTTCAACTCATATAAGACTTTAACTTCACACGTATACGAATTCAAACCTCGGAACCGGACACTGCAAAAGGGCCATGCTTTCCCGGGGGGTGGGGGTTTACTTCAAGGAAAATAGGACTGGGGTGTGCGGCACGCCTCCTGAAACCCTTACCCTATTTCAGACCAAAATCTGTGATTTTCCCTACCCTATTTCAGACCTGACAATCAATGCCCTATTTCAGACCTGCCGTATAATCTGTTCCCTAGGTAAGACCAATGTTAAAGGCAATGCTTTATGTAAGTAGGATACAAAACTGTACAAAGTTTCGAGCTTAAAATTCCACACTATAAAGCAGGTTGCATAATGCGCCGCCAATTCAAGACTAGAGTGCACAAACCATACTCTATTTCAGACCAAAACGGCTAAACAAAATAGGTCCGCAATGCGTACATGTGTGGCTTACTAGACCGTGTGACACTTGACTCTCGTAGACAAATAAATAAATCCGATCGTGTCATAATGTGATTACACACTTTGTGTAAGCCGCACAAAAACCATACCCTTTGGCGCTGTACATACCTTTATAGTCCATATAAGGAAGTACCCCCCCCCCCACCCCGTCGGAGCATGCTCTCAACATCTGCTTTAGTTCACTTGATCAAGTCACTACGCAGTCCGTCAAGTCTTTGGTCCCTCCACTCACAAAATCTGAATAGGCGTACGTAATAAACAACCTACACCGGACCCTACACCGCATTTTACAAAGAGTAAGGAACGTAGTTCCCGTCATGGTTTAGTCTGCCACAAATCAGTTTAGTGTTGGGTGGAGGCTAGGCGATGGACCAACCACCTACTCCTGAAAAAGCCCAAGAGTCTGACGGCTATTGTGGCCAATGCGCCTCTATGAAGTAAACATGAAAACAGACAGACATTTTGATATCCACATGTTTTAGAGTGAATTTTTCCCTTTTCACAGGACTTCAAACTCCAACAATTAACACTTAATGACGTAATGAGGGGAACAATGAATTTTGTTTCCCGAGACGAAGTCGAGGGAAACACTGAGATTCGAGAGAAACAAAATTCACTGTTCCCCAAGGGACCAGTCATTAAGTGATTTGTTATATAGCAAAACAAATGGATCAAACCGGTGGAAAACAAAAACAAAAGCACATTTGGAAAAACGCGCCGAGATTCCAGCGACAACAGGTCACCTTCAGCTGCACACTCTGATCACGTGCAACAGCGGTCAACATTTCGCGGGTAACAGTGAACTGTTTCCTATTTGACGTCATAGTTTTGCAATGTTGCCCGCTCATAGCATTTGGCGGTAAACAGTTTTGTTAGATGTCATGTGACCATGAACTAGCCAATGAATGGGCGCGCTGTAGTGGGAAAAACGCCAGCTATAAAACAATACATTTTATTTTGATTGCAACAGGAAATCTTAATTTTTTTCTTTCTTTACCAAAGTCTATGAACGTTACTTTACATAAAGAGCCACGTTACGTTTAAATAGGATAATTTTGAGACTTCTGGTGCCTTGACTCACTGTATGCTTTCTGTTTTTTAACGTTCACTCTGTTCTGTCAAATCACTTTTCACACCACTTTCACCTTAGTAAGTACCACATGCTGACAGCTGACTTCTGTCAGATTCACTATTTGACCACAGCTGCCTACCATTCAACACTATCATTCACCAATGTGGAGGTGTTTGCAAAACCACCAAACAGGCAGGCAGGTATCTACCACAGTCACCATCATTAAAGTGAATAACTTTAGTTTATACCACACCAGTTGATGGCCAGTCCCCTGAACCCTTTAAACCCTAAGGGTGATCAGCATCAATTTTCTCCTTGTAACTATCAACGCTTTATAAAATAGGGTGGTCATGATCACACAAGATGAATTTGCTTGATATTTTAACAACTTCTCTCTACTACTTCTATCTAGGAATTCTGTAGAGGCAACAAACAACAATTTAAATTTTGATCTTTGGATTTTAAGGGTTAGGTCGCCACGTTGAAATCCAGGAAATGACTGCTAAATAGTATTTGAGATTTCCATGGCTAATCAGAGCATGCAAAAGTCACTATCAATAGGTTTTGCATACATTTTGAAAGTTTAAATAATTACACAACAGTAGAATTATAAGACTTTTGTAAGTTTACGAATGGCTGGCAAAATTTGTGAAGTTCACAGGTGTTACAAACTTCAAAGGAAGTGCCCCTTGAAAACCAACTGTCTCTTTGCATTAGACTTGCCAGTGCCCACGAGGGGTTGTCCAATACACTCAACTAGACTCTAGTTGTGTATGCCTGTATTCTATTGGAAAATCAGAAGTCTAGTTGTGAACACGGCTTAAAGAACGAGGTATATCACTTGTGTACTGTAATGTGCTTGTCTCGGGTCATGGCTTAAAGAACAAGGTATAACTCCACTGGACTCTGATGGACTCCAGTTGACAATTTTTTTGGACTTTTAGTTTCATTTCACGACTAGGCTTCGAGTAACTCCAGTGGACTCTTAGATTTGACGACTAGAGTCTAGTCGAGTGTATTGGACATGGGCGGTGCCCACATGGGGAATCAGTGGTGGAGTGCAGAAGGCACTAGTTCTTCATCAAAATCCCAGCATGTGTATCATTACTTTATCGAGTTACAACGAATGAAACAAGTCATATTGGCAATTTCAAAGACGGCAGTTATAAACCATCAACAACTCAATGTGCTGTGTAGGCAAATATGAATACTTGATACATTACATCCACTAGAAGGTACTTGCATCTAAAGGTGACAGATCACTTGTGGTGCTATTGAGGCCAAACAATAAAACAAACAAGAACAAAAACGATCACAAGATCAATGTTAGATTCACACTACCTTTCCACTCTAAAAACTACTGGCTAAAATTATTTTAATTTATATCCACCCAAAAAAACTTTTGAAACCTCTCCGATCGCTCAGACCACTAGAAACAAAGGCGCCTTCCTTAAGATAGAATAAAATATTGTTTTCCCTCAATCATCTGGAATAAGTCATGAGTCCACAAGGATTGGATTTTGACTTAACCACTTTTACAAGAATCAAATTCACTGAAGAACATGGAATAACCTCCCTCCCCAGCCTAACACTCATGAATCCAAATTATTTTGTTCTTTCTTTTGGTTTGTCCAGAATCTACCATGTGAAATGATTCCCTTACTCACTACATTTGTTGCAATGAAAACAACTGTCACGTTATCTGGCTGTAGCTACTACTAAAGAACCTTGTCCATGTCACCACAAATTTAAGGAATTCAATGTTGAATTAAAATTTTTGTAAACTATAACAGATAGTATTTTCTACATCTCTTTCTAGAAAGCTATCAGGTTACAATTACATCTGTTAATAAAAATATGTTGAAATGTAAAAATATCTCAACAATACAAAACATAGCTATTATAAGATATAATTTTAATTATTAATTTAAAAACTCATCTCATAACTAAGTATAATATATAGTTAAGTGTTCATAGTAAGTGGCTTATAAAATTGACCCACTTAAATATGAATCTAAAAAGTAAGCATACAACTCTAAGAAGAACCTTTTCCATAAGCACTGTATGTGGAATGTCTTTGAGGTTTGATGTCCCATTGGAGATTTGACTTACAGGGGAAAACCAAATTGACTATCACTAGTTTTCGTGCAGACCCCATGCATTAAGTTCAAAATGGAAAAACTTGGAAATGTTTGTTTTCATCGAAAAAACAGAGGAAAAAGCCCCTGCAGAGCGAGAAACAAGTTACTAGATACTAAAGCCAAATGCAGCGCGTTCTTTTTTGGAACTAATTATAATTTAATACCTGGTAATTGTGGCCGAAAACCACATTGAAAATACCACCTATTTTTGTTGCATGACTAGATTCATTAAACACCCTTGTACAATGTTTTCACTTCCAGGATTCAGACACATAAGACATAAAGGGGCAGAGCAAATTTTCAGCAGAGTATACCCCCCCCCCCCCTCCTTCTTCCCACACCAGAAAGGTAAGTACTACCAAAGACCTGGGTTAAATTATTTGAACTCAACTGGCCATCTAATTTAAACATCTTGATTTTCATTTAACAGGTTCATTATGTGGACATGACAGCTACAGTCGGTGTGCAGAGAAAACTGATTGACACAAACACTGCCAGTTATACCAATACAGTGGTAACATGCTCAACTTATCTATGGGATGCAATTGACGCACACTTTATCACTCCCAACAACACGGAACTTCTCTCCAGCCAATGCGAGACCACACTTGGCACAAGTGAAGCAATCTCGGTGGAAGAACTTGTCATCATAAGCTACAAACTTGACACTTCCTTCAATAAGCTTCTCACAGGCTGCACATCTCTTGGCATAATTGTTGCGGTAACAATCCTGACATACATTGCTGCCTTCATGTTTGGTGAACGGTTTTCCAGCAAGAGGTTGTGCACACGCTGTGCAAACAAAGCACTCTGAATGGTATATATTGTTTTCGTGCTTTACTGAGGAAGACTTGATAGCCCCCTTACACTTGGCACAAATCTGAGAAACCATACATTAAAAGAATTAATAAGGAATAAGAAAAGGACAACAAAGGTTAATTTGTGAAAATAACATGCCACATTTTGACTGTAAATCAAGTAACTTTTCTTGGAGGTCACCCTTGAATTTTTTTAAATGCAATGCCACAATTAGATACAAGTGATGGTAGTCAGTACTGCCATTCAGTATTTAAAATACTATAGTGGGTGGCAATCTGGTGTGACACACTTAAAAAAAATTAACATGGATACGTCAGTGTTTCACAAAAGTACAGGGTTGTCAAAAAGACTTTAAGTAGAAGGAGAATCTAAGAAAGTAGACGACACTGACAGGGTAACAACACCATTCCCCCCCTAGCCTGCAGTGCAGGCGGTTTTTGGCGGGGGCGAGTGGCCTATTCCCATCGGTTGTTCAGGCCGCCATCTTGAATTAGGAAAACAGTGGAGAGTTGGGGCGAGGTAGAAAGTTTACCAAGCCAGTGGGAGGGAGAAAGAAAATTGGGGAGGGGGGAGGGGGAGGGGAAAGAATAAACTGCCCTCCACCCCCTCCGACATTCTCGCATCGCTTCCTCGTCCCAATTCTCCCCATCTGCAACAAATCCAAAATGGCGGCTAAACACTCGAAAGATGAAAACCACCAAAACCGCCTGCACTGCAGGCTATTCCCCCCCCCCCTACATTTTCTCTTTTTACCAGCAAATCGTAGCTGGCAAAACTCGGAAAGTAGCCTGTGATATCTTCGGTCAGCAGCACTTTTTGACAACCCTGAAAGTATAGCCTGAAAATCGCCTGAAAAGCTAGTAAGGGTGAATATTCTTTTGGGCCCTTCCAGAATGAGAATAGAAAGAATGAGAATGAGTAGAACAATGGGGATTTGACACAATTGAATAATGACTTCTGAAAGTGGGAATGAAAACTCACAGCTAGTACTTGCTCATTCTGTTCATTCTACAAAAATATGCAGTAGCATCATTACAATTATACTGGGGCCACGAAGCGGCCTGCCAGTATAATTGAGATTATATGAACAGACGAAGGGAGAAATATGTGGATCGAAGCGCAAGTAAGCGGACAATACCTGTTGTATTCTCATATATTTCGACTGGAGTCTGTGAAATATAATTGGAATTCTAAGGATTCCGGAATTATAACAGGCTGTATGTAAAACTGTGCCCAAAATACATTCTCAGTCCAGATTGTATACCCGCCAACTCAACTTTGATCTCATGCCAACTCAACCCTATGAGACCAATTTCTCACACCTGGTTGAAAAAATGACACACTTTCCAAAAATATGTAGCTTCAAACCAGTGCACTTAATGAAAAGTCCATGAAGAACGAATAGATGACGATGCTTTTACTGAAATCTCTGATTTTTGAAGGAAAGACTCTGGAAACAAAGTCGTGTTTGGCATTATGCATCTTGGGTTCTGAATTATTCAGAACGTCTTTCAAAAATCTTCAGGCGTCTTCGTAAGTCTTTGGACTTCTTCGAGAATCTTCAGAAATGGTCGTGCCATCTTCGAATATCCTGGCACTCCCAAGATAAAAATCTCACATCTTATAGTCAGAATACGTTGGCAGGTATAAGACTGGCTGCCAAAGAAGAGAGGGTTGGACAAAGAGAGCATACCTGAGCATAAGAGGAATCAAAACAATTCCCACACAAGCACTTGTCTTCTCTCTTAACAAACTGCTGGGTACCAATGGGTTTCTTGCAGTCATCACAAGTGAAGCATTTCTCATGGAAGGTTTTGCTCTGATAACCAACCTTTTTCTCTCCTGAAGCAAAATCACCTCCACATGCTTCACACACCTTGGATGGGGTAATTCCACGGCATGCGTGGCAGATCAACTTGTCATCTTTAAAGGTGAAGCCCTGGTTAAGCTTGAAATAAATACAACACAATAATATTGATCAGACACCCATACTCAAGACTTAAGTTACCTTTTAAGTCCAGTCATCAGAATTTATATTCTTCTCATTATCTCAATACTTCTTACAGTTCAAGTTTGGAGAATTTATTTTATATATAAATGACAAAAGAAAATAGAATTAAATTTTTAAAAATTTGGAGAATTTACCGGTATCTTTCCCTGCTAGCAGAGACTCTTTTCCTGGTGTTCGCTGACTGGAGAAAAGAGACCTCTGCCATGGATCGAAAATGGCTTTGATTTAACCGCCGTCCACAAACTTGGACTGCTTTATTTAAAACGCATACTCCTTGTGTTGTTCGCTGACTGCAACTTGAGCCTGTTGCGTCTCGCGCATTTTTTTACATTAATTCCGCTGTTATTTATTGAGCCCACATTGAGTAAAAGGTCACATGCTACGAACATTACGTGATGGCTCGGTCGCTAAGCCGCCGGAGTATGCTCAATATATTTTCGATCCATGGCAGAGGTCTCTTTTCTCCCATCAGCAAACAGCAGAAAAAGAGCCTCTGCAAGCAGGGAACCGGTATTTAAAACCAAGAATGTCACCTTTGATGATCATCCTCTCTATTCCCATGACCTGTATATTTGATTCTGCAGTGAGACTTTGAGTGAGGAGAATGGAAATATCAATCAACATCCCAGGGGGGGAACTCAGGATTTCAAGTGATGGGGATGATCAAATGGAGCCAAAAGACCCAAAAACCCAAAACCCAAAGACCCAAAAAATCCCTAGGGCTTCTAGCAAAACCCAAAAAAATCCCTGGGGGACCAAACATGTTTGTTTGTACTTTATTTGCAGAACTACACCAGGGCACTACCGATTCTTTTTAATACCCCCAAAAAATCCCTACTCAAATCAAGCTACCCAAAAAAATGCTTCCCAAATTTTTGTACTCAACAAAATCCTGCAATCGAAAATTTCAAACCCAAAAAAATCCTTCGATCATCCACATCACTTGAAATCCTGAGTACCCCCCTCTCCCCCTAGGATCAACATACTGTACATGTAATGGTGTAATCGCTTCAACAATGAATAAAGATAACAGATAACATTATCCTTAAACCCTAACAGTGACAGAATGTAACTTCTCCTTATAGTATTAAAACATGATCATGCAGACAGGTCGCAAAAGTAGAAAAAATGATCACCAAAGAAGAATGTCCTGATGCTTAAGTACATGTAAATTCTCTCAACTAGATCCACAGTAAATACATAGAGAACAATGAGGAGGTTTTATATTTTCATGTAAGGGCTTAAGGGGTTAACAGGCAATCATTGAAGTTATTCAAACTTGAACACAACTCAAACTAATAGATTCACACCAGAGTAGCACAAGTCACCTAAAACCATCTATGAGCTTCTGGAGCTCCACTGAAATTATTTGTTGGTGAATCTACAAATAAATTCCAAGGGAAAATGTACTGCACTTCAGACTGGCCAAGTCTTTATTCAAGCAATATCACTTCAAAGCTTTTCTATATTATCTTCGTTTTGTTCTGTGACTTAAATATTTTCATAGTGAATTAAGGTTGTTCCGTAGCAACATAACAGATATCAAAACATACCAAAGGTTTTTTGCAGTCTGGCTGAGAGCAAACAAAACACCCCTCATGCCAGTGCTTGCCACGCACATCAACATCTTTTGTGCCAGGACCAATGGTCTTTTTGCAGTTTTCACAGTTATTGGCAAAATTCTTGTCATAACATTTGATACAGGATGGTTTCATTTCAATTGTTACAAACTTCTGCTGTGACAATGACTCATCACAGTAAAAACAGCAAAGGTGGCCTGGATGCCAGTTTTTATCCATAGCTTGCGAGTACTCCCCAACATAGATCAACTGTGAAAAACACAACAGACAACAGAAAGTATTCATGAATGCATGTCTAAATGACAGAAATGAGTAAGGCCCTTTTCAAACATTGTGCTGCTGCCATGCTTAGCTGGCTCCTCTGTAGCACTACTCCAGCACGACTTGGTTTCAGACGTTGAATTTAATTCAGTCAAAAAAAAGCTGTTGCCGTAAACATACGTCACACAATAAAAAATTGGTTTAGCTATTTTTTTAAAAAATGTATTTATAATTATTTATGAATTGAGTTAGACACGGCAGAAGCATGATGTTTGAAACCAAGTTGTGTAGCATGGTAACCTCTGCCTTAATTGTTACATGGCAGTAGTGTGACTTCAATGGTTTCAAACATTGTGCTACTGTCAATACAAGTGTTAGAAATGAAAGCAATTTAAAGAAAAACAAAGCAGAGAAAAATACTTGTCTCATAGCATGTGTTTTTCTTTTGGATTGCAGTGTGTTGGACGTATTATTAATTTTATGGCATTTGACCTGCAACTACATTCATTTGTCTTTATTTTGACTGCTTATTTGTTCCTGGAGTCTGGATACAGTCAAAACGTAAAGACTAAAATCAACCCATATGCTCCAAAATAATGTCCTTTATGCTCACGACTGAATCAATCAGCCATCTTGCATTAGCAAAACTAATGATAAGAGCACAAAAATACATGCACAATTATTGTGCATGAACATTTCTGGTATATATAATAATAAAGAATGATCAATACTCAAATGTATCATAACAACATCAATATACTATTCAGAGAAGCACAATAACCAACATTTTAACTATGCAATGTTATCCCAGTTGCTTGTCCATGTAACTCTCAATCATTAAAAAACTTTCACCTTGGTGATCAGTTGCAAAAATTTCAAAATTCAACGGATGCAAACCTCTTCACATCCAGCACATCGTGGCTTCAGGGCTTCACTCCAATGCCGAGGGCAATATAGCTTCTGGTTATCTGCATCCCAGCAGTAGACGTGGTCTACAAGCAGTTCACCATCACAAGAACACACGAAACATCCAACATGCCAACACAGTTCATCAGGGCCTGCTCGGAAGGCAAACACTGCCATCTCACCAATGTTCATTGGTATACTGCATTTGCCACAAGAACTTGGCAATGTAATACTTGGCTTTACAGCCCCTAGGAATTACATTGCACCCAACTTTTCAGATTATTGAATCAACCTTAATAGAGATATTAGAACTAAGTATGAAAAGTGCTTCCTCTTGGCAAATTCACATTCAAGTTTTCAAACACTAGTAAATCACCTGTACTTAATTTTGAATTTTTTTCTATTGCCTTACATTCAATTTATTTTCAGAGGACTGAAATAGCATTCTTACCAATTCCCAATGCTTTTTCTGTTCTTTTGACACACATGTCATCCATAGCCATTTTTTGGTCTAGAGCAAGTTTTCGACAGTGCTTAGGGGAGAAATCTTGCAGTGGCATCTGGTACACAAGTTGTTTCAGCCTGTATCTTGATCCATTAGAATCAAGTTTTGGGACCTTATCCTCTGTCAGATTTGACATGAAATCCCTGATCTTGGAACCAAAACAAAAAATTAATGTGTCAAACTCTATCACAACATTGTCACAGAAAATATTCACAACAAGGCACCCATATTGATACTTGACAGATGCTGAAGTCAATTAGGGATCTTTGCTGCCCGGGGCTAGAAAGACACTTGAGTATTCAGATGAAACCTACAGGATTAATGATCACTGAATGCATTTTTCACAGTCATGTACATTCCCCAACTTCAATGATGAGAGCATGTAATTTCAAGTTTTTAAACACTGACAGTGGTGTGAAAAACAAAAACAGCAGATAAGAGAGTGATCTACACCATGAACTTTACTTGCAGATGAGACCTCTACTTTTAAAGGTGCCATGTTAGGGCGTTTCAGCACCTTTTTTTTTCCTGAAAATTAAAGTACATGCTAAAACTGAAACTAAAGTACATTTCTCATTCACAAACAATGTTCCTTGAACACTAAGAAAGCCATGACACAGTTGATTTCGAAGTTGCATCCATGTTTTGTCTTTGCCACTATCAGCAACTTACAAGTTGAATACAGTATTTTACAAATATTTAACTCATAGAGTCCTTCAAAAATAATTCCTTCTCTTCTCTTACCTGCTCACTTGACAAACCTGCTGGTATCCATTCATAACCCTCTGCATGAGCTGCTTTGACTTTGGTGAGTGACGATCTCGGGGGTTTCTCTTCAACACACATGCGATCTTCGGGTAAATTCTGGTAGCTATGATTTTGTGGGATATCATGGAATTCTATAGGACATTTGCAGAAAATGCAGTACTTTCTGTCAAATTTAAAAATAGTATTCAGGTAACCAAGTGTAATAACTTCTACAAATAATACAATCTTAATAAAATTTAAACAGCGTAATTAGCACACTAACTATATATCAAGGGTGTATAGAAAATAAAGGGCTCAGTCGAAAACATGAGTGGTGCCTTTTCTTTCTTTATTTGCATAGGTTATTACATGGGGCCGAGTAAAATTGAGGATTAATCATCATCATATGTTTATTGCCCTTCCTCAAGAATGTAATATTTATGAAATCGAGTATAATGTGTGATTATGAGGTTAATGAACAAATTAATTGATTCAGTGAGATTTAACCAAGGTCCCTGAAAACTCCTGGCCAAAACAGCAAATTTTTCTTTCAATAATGAATCATGTTGGCCATTGTAAAGTTTGTTTGAACTGCTTTACAAAAAACATAGTAATTGGCCCCTTCGCGACTAAACATGCCCTTGATTAAGGAAAATGCTCTATGTCAGCGTTCAGTAACTTTGCTCTTTAGTGATAAACCTCATAATCACACATTATGCTCGATTATTACATTCTTGAGGAAGGACAATAATAGAGAATCCTATTAATATGCCTTAAGGAGGCTGGAAAGGGTTTTTAGCTGCACGCGCACCCGCAATCTACACATGCCATAACTAAGATGCACATGTCAGCTCAATGAATTAAAATCAAGCACATCAAAAGTTAAATACCATGTGAAATCGCAAAAACCGGAAATCAGATCTGCAGAAAACATTTGTTTTTTGCTCGTAATTTTGCTCAGTGACCAATCTTGATTTTTTGAATGCACGTACCATTCAAATATAACAGTTTTGAGGAAAATTATCTAGAGTAGTAGAATTTTCTGTAAGCCAATATGAAACACGTTTTTTTTAAATGTATTAAATTCTACGAGTTAAATTTTTTTCATACTGCCTGAAAGTTAAAGAATTTAGGGAGCTTTCCAACAAAGAAATAAAAACGATAGGTCACCGAATTAGTTTTTCAGATAATTTACAAAACTGGCATTTAGAGGGCCTTTGTGTGGACCTGGGGCATTGCCATGGAAACTGATATGGCGTCACAAGCATCCTTAAAATATAGCCCAACAATAGAGTCCAAGGAGACATATAGCAATCTTCCATCGTTTCAGAAACACTACATCAACAAAAAACCCTTTCAAGCCTCATCAAGGGGGGGACTAAGTTAAGTGCTAAAATTGTTGCTATGGAAAGTTCCCAACCCTCACATCTTGGAAACCCTAACTTGCGCAGGTAAGCTGTCTGGCTATGTTTTTACAATCAAAAAGGTTTCCAAGATTTTCAAGTCACAACCATAGTTGGCAAGTCATGTGACCAGGACAGAAAAAAGCCTACAACTCGAGTGGCAAATGGTGCCAGTGGTTAACAATCACCAAGGTGTAAAACTCTGACTTGTAGCACGATACACATGTACATCAGTGTAACATGGGGCACTTTCATGAAAATGTGTAAAATATCCCCAAAACATCTTTACTTGCCAGATATTAAGTAATTAACATCAAACAAACATATTTGGAAGAATTTCATAGTATAATTCTTGTTTACACCTTACTTTAGAAATTACCTAGAATCCTTTTTGGGTGTGGCACCTGACTATTTGGCTTGCTTAGCATGACTATTATTGCTAAAATACAACAAAATTAACTGACCCAACTACTTCTAACTCATGTATACTACAAAGAGACAATTTTTTTCTTCATCTTTTCAGCATTTGAAAGGCTATTCCTCTCAGTATTCATCTCGGTTCAACGCTTGACCAACCTCATGCACTATTGTAACGCAATCAAGATTACCTCATGGTCTCCTACTTTTTGCCCCTGCTTTGTTATAAAAACACCCCCACATACTAAGGAGAGGTTACACAGGTCTTCTTCGATGTTTCTTGTAAATTTCAGCTGGAAAATGGCTTGCATTGTACTTTCATTCGGAAGTTTTCTGCTACGAGCGTGGTGGTAATTTGATCGTTACGCTTGCATGGCGTTTAACTGGAAATATGTTTCCGATTCACTGTTTGTAGAATTTCTTCGTTTTAAACCTACTGAAGACTATAACACTTAGCAGGATATGAAGACCAGTAACTGAACTGTGTTGCAACTTTGTATCAGCAACCGTTGTTCACTGGAGGCTGAGATACAGGTTCTCTTGTGGGTAAGTAATGTTTAATTTTACTCATCGAAAGTACTCAACAGATTTGTTTCCGATCACGAAAATTCTTTATTTCTTCATCGCCGTCAGCAATCTTTGAAAACCTTTCTTACTCGATTGTAAACAATGTTATGAACTTTACTCAGACAAATTCTCTTCTTTTGTAGATGCGTTTGGAAGTCGCCAGCCTCATATTTGTAAAGCATGGAGCGCTGTTGGACCTTGAGCGTTACACAAGCACTTTATTGCAACCGTCCTTAGAATTATACTTCTCGCTATTTGGAAAATAAATGTAGAGGACTGTAATTTTGCGTATAGTGTCATTTTTTCGTATTTAATATTTCTGCTCGGTTGAATTTTCTAAAAGGGATTGCTTTGAGGGTGTAATTTTATGTTTTTAACTATTTCATGCAAATTAGCTGTTACGCGTTACATGCTGATTTTGTAACTATTTTCTTGCGTCTTCAAGATTTTTTTATTCCTTGGTTCTTCCAAATGATAATTCTTTAACATATGACTTAACTACAATCCTTGCTGAAGTAATGTAGAAGGTTTGAACGAAATCCGTCGTTAGCTTGCAAAGATATTGCAAAATATATTTCAGCAACCACTGATGTACATGTGTATCGTGCTACAAGTCTCTACGTATCAATTTTTTAAAAATTCACATTACTGTGAGATTTATGACGTCATAAGTATGCAAATTCATACCATTTCGTCATTATCATTGCAGTTACTTGTATGTACGTGAACAACAACTGCTTATGTAGGCTTGTAAAGAAGGCTGGAATATCTCCGATTGGCAAAAAAATCAGAACTACACATAATTTTCTCCAACTTTAACGAACTTTTCTCTCTCAAACGTGGTTGGGGCCTGGGGCAAGTTGCACATGTGCAATAACAATAACTTATAAATTTCACATGTTCACCTTTGCATGTTTCACCAATAATAGCAAAAACACTGAAAAACAGTGTGTTACAAATACAGTCCAAAAAAATCCCTTTCAACAACGCTAAGTCTGTAGATAAGTTAGTCCCTACAAGTTCCTACAAAGTACAAAGAAGACAAAGTCCAAGAACAAATATATAACTACATGTACAATCCTAGTTTCTTTTACTTTACTATACTTTTTGATGGCCTATAGTCTGGTTACTGCTTTGGAAACGTAGTTCTGTGATCAATTTGTCCTGTACACGCTTGAATTCAGCAAATTAACCAAAGAGAAACAAAAGAAATCTGATGCATGTTTAATTGAATTCTTTTTGTTGGCTTCACACAGAGAAATCATTCAAGCCTAACAAAAGCTGGGTCAAATTTAATTAGGCCAAAGTCTCTTATGCCATTTCAAGACCTTCAAATCACAATAAATTATTAAGTGTACTCTGAACATCACTGCTCTTACATCCATATAAAACCAATCGTCACTTACACCTTTTTTCATCAAGCTCATCAAAAATCCAGTCAAAGGCAGGCAGACTTTTACACTGTTATTTCAGGGCAAATTGAAATTAAGCCTACAGCTGGTTTTCGTTGTTGTTATTTTTTGGTATGCTTCTGGTAAACAACTACACATTAGCGACAATAGCTTGAATCTTACCTCCATGGATGGACAGAAAGCCCTCGACACTTGTCCTTGCAATCCAAGCAGGGGTTCCCTTCTATATCACTTGTGTTAAATGGATCCTGTTTAGATCACAATAAGACAACTGTCAGCCCAATAGAGGTGACACCAACTGCTCTATATTGGCAAATAGCTTAACCTGTTTATTATGAACATAAGAAAGAATGTTCCACATTTTGTTTAACTGGTAATTCCATCCCAGTTTGACTTAATAATAATAATTACAATAACTTTATCTAAGGCCCAGTTCAAACACCGAACTTTTCATGCACCAAATCAAATGCCTATTTGGGTTGATCCAAATAAATTAAAATTCGACATTGATTCAGAGGTCAAATTAAATGTGTCGAATTAAATGTGACTCTTCATGTTTTTCTGAAAATACAATGAAATACTTTATGAATTAGATTCGGCACAAGAGAAGTTTGATGTTTGAATCATTTAAATTCGACTATTTGATTTCATGGGTCGACCCAACTATCAAATTCGACCAAGCCAGTTGAATTTAATACTTGGGTTGACCCAAATCAAATTAAAATTACACCAGCAGAGGTGAAGTAAGCACCGTGAAACTGCATACCTCTTTATATTCTGTGGCAAATGTTATTTTGAAATAATTGTGATTTCTCCATGTTTCTTTGTTCAGTTTTTTTGCATCCTTCAATTTGCTTATCATACACCTGGAGAAGGCTCTTCTTTTAGGCAAAGCCTGTCCTGTGACCAGCCATATGTGTAGCCTTCTGCAGGAGTGATGCCATAACTGTTCACCTCTCTGCCCCTACTGTGTATTAGGCATATACATACTACCCATTGGGTACTCAAATAACCATCTTGGCATGATAAAGTCAGCAGTACTTTGGATTCCAAATTCTGATCCTAAAATTACACCCCCAACCAACTGAGCAAAGGATGCAACTAATTTTAGCTGTCTGGAATTGCAAAAATCCAACCCTGCAGTGTTAGTATGATCGATTGAAACTCGCCACAGGCTGAAAACTGTGTAACGTACACTTTAAGTTTAGTTACACTTACTAATTCATATTAACAAAGTGAATTTGAATGTAAACAAAAAAATTGGGACCGAAGTTGTCCAAATCAAGTTCTCATCACGATCGAACTGGACAGGAAGTTTATAAATGGGAATAAAAGGATTAATCACGGCGACGGCTAGAAAGCAATACAGCATGATTGTAAATAAGAGACGTTTCAAGCCGAGATGTTTAGGTCATTTTTCGCAATTGACACTAAAACAATCGTATCTACAAGCCATCAATAAGCAAGAACAATAATGAGTTCCATTCCGATTTTTGAAAGGCGGAAAGCTCACGACTAAAACTTCAACAAGGTTTTTCTAGAAACGGTTTCAAGGCATTTGAGGAATTTAAGCAATTGAAAATGTCACTGGCTATCGATCGAACGTCGAAAGAAACAAGAAATGATTAAAATCAGATGACATCGTTTTAACAGACTTTAATATAAACTTCCTAAGTCACACCCAGTGGAGGTTTCGTATGATGACATAAAAATTCAGAGGACTGAGGCTGGCTTAAACAAGAGAATACTTCTCTGTTTTGTACAAATAAATGTCCTTTTTTGTTGAGGATAAAATGATAAGATGGTACAACGATCATTTCAGTGTGAAATGTCACAGACAAGGCTTGATTTTTCAGGCAACACAGCTGTCCTGATAAATTTAACACGCTGAAGGTTTGCCAGTCACATCACAGCTCTCCAAGATCTGATTTTTCTTTCTCAGACTGTGCTAGCGAAAGATGGTAGATCTGTGTTATCTGAAGCACCAATTTCTTAAAAATTCAGTCAATTCTCCAACACTTTGCGCTACATTAAACGGATTTGGAAGTTAAGCGCCCTCAAGGGAAAAATCGCATGAGAGCACAAGATCTTTCCAAACAAAATAAATTAGTAATAACTTAAACTGAAATATCTAACCTTGTTCCTGCTAGCATCTGCTTGGAAAAAAATGAAATCCAGTGAGTCAAAGTCACCACTCGCCATATTTTGCACACACGAGCGACTCAACTGAATGACTTAGCGGGGGACGGGTCCTTCCAAAGGAAACGAAGCGCTTAGCAGCCAATCGAATTGTTTTATGCTAATCATATGTTTGTTGGCCCGACAAACATTTTGGAATGCGCAAATTCTTTGACAGTCAAAACAACAGTTACCACAAAAGGCCACAGAAATTGCTTCGGGAGTAGTTTTTTCTCTGATCGCCAATAGCAACTTCTCGAACAGTCCTTAGCTTTATGTCATACCGGCAATTAAAACACGCTCGATTTTTTTGGTAAAACAGCGACGTTTCTTCCATTCTGTTTTTGTTTCCGAAGCAAGACCCCACTTCCCATCGTTGTCTTGGGGGCAAATATTCGAGAAAGTTCGATGAACATTTACGACGTAGTAAATTATTTAAAATTTTCACGATCACTGTTGTAAAGAACCGTTCGTCTGTCTACATTCTTATGTTTTACACAAATCATTATTCAACTTCACAGCAAGATAAAGCGAATGAAGAAAACAGTTTCTTTTTTTAACAAATTTTATTTCGTTCTCCGACATACGAGTCGGCAGAGCAGAACTCATAATGATTTCAAGACTCTTTGAAGCTTTCAACAAGATCAAAGATGAAAGTCAGGCTCAAATGAAAAATGCAAAGCTGGGCTAGCGCTTGGCACCCTTACTAGTAAAAAGGCGATATGAAAATGTATGTGCTAAAACATTTTCGATTGCCGAGATTTCTTTGGGAAAAAGGTAGTGAAAAGTAATTCATAAGTATACATATAATTTACCCGGAAGCCCTGATTGATGGCCTCACTCAGTGGATACCCTGAATCAACCATTAATTTAACAATTATTGGATGAGGTTGAGCATGATAGCGATAATTATCAAGGCCAAAGTTTGTGTTATCTGCCGAAGCCGAAGGCTGAGGCGGATAATACAAACTGAGGCCTTGATAATTATCGCTATCATGCGAAAACCGAATCCAATAATTGTTTTATTACGCATATTCCTGAGCTGCACTGGCGACTCCGCCATATTAACAAGACTGATCAAACTGCTGGTTAGTGTATTAGTTGACGTCACTTCTGCATGCATGGCCTTGTCTGTAGGTAAGACGTAAGAGAAACAGAGCTAGCGAGAATATTAGCTGCGTGCTTATAGCCAATCCAAATCGAGCTGGTGACACCAAGGTATAATAATCAAAATTATCATGAATTATAGACCTGCAAAAAGCAGATCGAACACAAAGAAAGGCAGCGTTAAAAATCTAAAGGCATGTTTGATGACAGAACTGTGGCAATTTACAAAGGATATAAAATTGTGAAAGAGAAAAGTGAGTTTGTATCCTAGTCATATTATTGAGCATTCTAAAAAAAATATGAAATAAACATGACTTCTGAACATAGCTTTCGCAATGTTACGTGTACGAACCGCATACAAGGCTACACGAAGCCGGCAAACGTACAAACGTAACTGGAATGGTCACGTTTCCGCATTGTTTTCGCAGAATATTTTCTTTTGTGAGAAAATACCACTCGGCTTATGCACATTATGATAGAGCTATCACCGGTGGCAGGAAAAATTAAAAGGGAAGACTTCAGTATTTGAAATCAAATCGGAAGCCCAGTGATCCTATCGGCTTCCAACCGCAAAAACCATGGAAATAGGTGATTTATTTTATGTACTTCTCTGGATATTTGAAAGGCCGCCTGGTAGCTGTGCTTAGACAAATTGGTCAAAAAAAAAAAAGACAAACTGCTTGAAGTCGATATTCATGAAAAAAAAAAAAGAAAAAAAATATATATATACGTAAGACCTTATCGTAATTTCACAGAAACAGTTTCATTGCAAATGACGACCAGAGTGTAAATTAAGCCTTCAAGCATTAGCATGTGATAAGCTGAGTGGTTCTACCGTCCAAAATTCTCAACAATCATAACGGCTAACGTAAAACGTTTTGTGAATTGCTATGTTTTGGAGGCACTAGTTGAAGCATAACCATGGTTGAAGTAAACTGGGAACAAAACAGTTAAAACATATGTCCCTCTGGGAAACATTAGTTTTCCAACCGGAATCATATGAAGCACTTGAGTTGAGTTGAGTTGAGTTGAGTTGAACGCGCGCGTGACGGCCATTGGTAACGTAAGTCATGCAGTCTGGCGTCAAGCCAAGCTGGAAACCAATGACCCTTTGTAGACAGTCATTCCATCAATCCCCTTTCAACCATTCTTTGCCAACAGAAAACACACACGTACTTCCCATACCGATTGTCAATGTTTTCTTCATCCTTTCCGCGGGCCGCAATTTCGCTTCTCGCGAGAATTCCGGCGGCTCGGAACTTGAGTCTCAGCCTCGGCGTCGCGACGACAAGGTCAGTAGCTTAAGATGTGACGTTCAGTTGTTCTTCCTCCTTAATCCATATAATAATTAATTAGCAATCGTGGTGGAGTATAATGAAGTTAGAAGTGACACGCGGCAAAAGATCGCAACACATTTTACTGCTTGTTATCGTTACAGCCATGTTGAGATGTTAAAGATTAATAGTGGGACTACTAACACACAGGTAGTGTACAGTACCTCGTAATTTGTATCGGGTGTTGAAATTAAATAACATAATTATGAACAACTAGAGTGATTCAGAATTTTTCATTTGTTGACATTATGGAGGAACTTACTCCTGGGAAGGGAGTCCAATGTAAAACAGGGTTGGAAACAATGATGTGAACAAGGAGGTATTCATGCTCATTCTTTCGTTATTTCAATAATTCCGGTGATCTTTAAATTCGGTTTTTGGAACCCGCGAAACAGCATCGTGGTTTAGGTTGCTATGCCCCCTTGTCATTACAGTTTCGAATCCCGCTTGGGTTCCCTTGAAAATGCATAGTTAAGGCATATCGTAATTTCTCTCCGTTTCAGCTCAAAACGGAAGTTAGAGTATAGCTACTCTCACGGTACGTCTGATAAACCTCTCCTTGGGGAGACCATTGGGGAGCGATTTGACAAGGCTGTGGAGAGGTTCCCGGATAGAGAGGCGTATGTCTTTTACGAGGACGGGAATCGAGCAAGCTTTTCACACTTCAAGCAAGAGGTAAGAAATTATCTACTGCGTGGTAAAAAAAAAAAAAAAGAAAATGGCAAAAAAAATAGGATCTTGATATTAGCCTTTGGCGGCAAGATTTCCGTACAGCCCCAACATTAATTATACATGCGCTTTGTGACTCATACTCTATTCGGATTCGGAACAGGGTTAGCCGTGACCGAGATGCATATATCATTATTGTATGGGGCTATGCGGAAATCTTTCCCCTTTGGCAATAAAGTGCTATCAAGTCTTCCAAGCAGAAAGAAATTCTCAGCTCTGGGACAGGGCTGATTAAAATAAACTTGGTTCAGTAAACGTGATGTTTCAGGCCACGTCATCAAAGCATGCATAAGCACAAGCGCATTTTGTTCGTTGGCACTGCGATTAAATCTGTGATAACCGGAGCATGGGCACAAGAAGAAATGCCGAAAACACAATGCCGTTTACCACCCTATTGCCCCGGTTTGCGCAAGCAGTGGTGCATCCAGGGAACGGGACCAAAGCCGAGAATCACAGGACCGAGGCGCCAAAAACCGCGAAAGGGCCAAAAAGTTTGAAAAGCTTCCTCGCCCCACCCCTCATTGCTAGGTCTGGATCCGCCGCGACGCGATCATGCATCATTGCAAGCATACGAGGCTTGTTCTTGAACCTGGTATTCCTGTGCTTCAGCTTATTTTTGGCGACACCTGTTTCCAAGTACGTTTGTGCGCTTATGTTGCGCTTACTCATACCGTAAGTTTGTAGTGATCGTGTAAATCCCTGACGCAAAATTATTCTTCAAGGTTGATCAACTTGCTGAGGGACTTCTCTCCAGAGGTTTGACAAAAGGTGACCGACTGGGCCTCTGGGCCCCAAATATGAGAGAATGGATCGTGACACAATTTGCAGCGGCTCAATTGGGGCTTATCTTGGTATGTGTTGAAACTCTGACTGGCTCATTCACACAGCTATTAATCAGATGGTCTTTGAGGCGGTAAAACTCGCAGGGCCATCCCCGCACAAGTCTTCGTTTTCAGGCCCGTCCTACCATGTGCACATTTCAAGGATTGTCTTCAGTGCTCGCGATCTGAGTCTTAATTGCTTCCTTCCTTAGGTTTCCTTGAATCCTGCGTACCAACACCTTGAGGCTGAGTACGTGTTGAATAAGGTAAGGCATGTCCAGTTTACTCGGTGCTTGGGTTATATTAATTAAAGCTAAAATGGTTGGTTGACAAGCCCACTTGGCAGGCGGTAGAAAATGAAAGAGATGGGGGAATAGGGTGCGCGAACGAGAGAAGCGTGTAATTCACTTACTCACCCGTCCCTTACTTCGCACTCCGCGCTCTCCCCTTTTGCCTCGGCACGCCGCGGGATACTGATTGGCTAATAAATGGCCAAACAGACAGACTAGGAACAAAACTTCATCTTTAAAGCATAGAGCCATGATTACAAATGTTCATCTGGTTTAATTCATAAAGCTGAGTTTCTAAAGTCTCCTTTGAAACGTTTTGAGGCTTCGTTGGAGATGGAGATTCACGTTTTTCCAGGGTTGGCCTGTTTCTTGGAAGTTAGTATGTTTTGTCATGAAATTAACTTATCGTATTTCTAATTGATTGATTTTGTCCTTAAGGCAGGATGCAAAGCTGTAATAATGGTAGATGAATTTAGAGCACAGAACTTTTATCATTTGATGACAAGGATGGTTCCTGAACTCAAAGAAGCAAAACCTGGAGAACTTCACAGTGAAAGGTCTTTAAAGTGCTGCGAAATTAATGACGAGCCATTCTTCCTTGAACCACTTATGTCCAGAAATGCACGTAACTGGGACCTTGAAACATGATACATCGTTACTAAAATTAAACAGGAAACAAGCAAGCAAATAAATGACTGACTGACTGACTGACTGACTGACTGACTGACTGACTGACTGACTGATTGACTGACTGACTGATTGACTGACTGACTGATTGGCTGGCTGGCTGGCTGACTGACTGACTGACTGACCGACTGATTGACTTGCTGACTGACTTATCAGGAACCTTTAGATTTGAGTACGAGTACGACTTTTCATATCCTGTTCGCGTGCTTTAGATGATCACTAGTGACACCAATCTTGTTTCTACAATCTCCGGATCTACTGGTAAGTAACAAGGAAGACTGAGCGTTCAGGGGAGATGACTGGTTTGGAATTAGAAATTCGTACTCGTACTCTATCTCGTACTCGTACTCAAATCTAAAGGTTCCTATTGACTGACCGACTACGAGCGAACAAGCGAGCGAACGAGCGAGCGAGCGAACGAACGAACGAGCGAACGAGCGAACGAGCGAACGAGCGAACGAGCGAACGTACGAACGAACGAACGAACGAACGAACGAACGAATGAATGAACGAACAAATAACTGACTAGTCATACTTTCCCATACACCAGAGATATCTAGGAACAGTATACTTGAGAGAACACGAAACGAGGTAGCGAAAAAAAGGAGAGTTTCGCTTGGGGCCTTGTCACCAAAAACCAGAGAAAATCCTTTTGTTTTATACCTGAGAAGGATCCGGAGATCTTAAGCCTGTGTACGTAAGAATCATGGAAAAGCTAACTTTTGAAAGACTATGAAAGGAGGAAAACTTACAATCACTTCTTCTCTTTTATCCTCGTGCTTTAGATTGCCCGAGCTTAGAGATGTCTTTGTTGTGAGCAAAAGCACCCAACAATTTAGGTTAGTCAACAACAATCATACAGAATCCTACAATTTACGTGCAGGTAAAGGGAAAAGCGACGATTAGATGCTGACGATGTAACACAAAAATTGCTTTATGAATCAATAACGATCCAAGATTAATTTTGATGTTATTCATTAGTTATGTAATACGTGATTTTACTTGTTTTGCATATTTTCTATTTTAATATTTTTAACCAGTAGTAGCTAAGTAGTTTAGTAGAGTCAACAGTTTTTGTGTCCATTATACGGTCACGTGCCTCTCTCTCTAAATGAAGAATATCATCCTCCTCATCATCGTTATCGTCATCGTCATCGTCGTCGTTATCGTCATCGTCATCGTCATCGTCATCATCACGGTAATTTTTTCGACCCGGCCAATATCAAGGAACTTTATCTCACTCTTTTTTTAAAACAGAGGAACAACGCCATTTGAGGATTTGATGAGCTCTAAAGATGAACAGGCAAGGCAGAAGATGAAAGACCTTAAACGAAAAACTCAGTTTGACGACCCCGCTTGTCTTCTTTTTACATCGGTATGATTGGTGGGTTTTGCTGAAAATTTGTTAAAACACTTCTTTGAAGTGCACAGTCATCTGAGTGAGTGTAGTCCAGCAAACGACTGTTTTTCGATGCTTGTCTTTTACAAGAATTGTTAGCTTATAAAATAAAGTTTTGTTGATTAGCTATATGAACCGTTCCTTCGAATTCCTCCCAAATGGGATGCCCAATTTTCAGAATGTTCATGTTTGGGAACTCTGCTTAGTTTAACAGTGGCTGACTGACTGACTGACTCACTCACTCATTTACTCACTCACTAACTTTTTTCCGCTTTATTGGTCTTTATGCAATAAAAAAAAAACCCCAATAAATTACAATAATAAATAAATAATTAATTCAATTAAATAGAGACCAGAGGGGTTAGTGCGAACAGCGCAACGCCAGACTAAGCAAAATCAAATAAAATTACAGTAAAAAGACACTGATAACATCACTGACTGACCGACTGACTAACTGACTGACTGACTGACTGACTGACTGAGCGACTCACCGACTCACTGACTGACTGACTGACTGACTCACTGACTCACTGACTGACTGACTGACCGACTCACTGACTGACTGACGGACGGACGGACTGACTGACGGACGGACTGACTGACTGACACGTAATTAACACTGACTGACTGATGTCAGTTGTTATGTCTTTTGTTTACGTTGTCAAAACATCCGATCATTGTCACCAAAAAAACATTTCCTGTGAGGACTACACTCACCCGAACTACGTAATTCTCAATGTGATGAAAGAGCTCCTGATTATTTTTATGGAACAATTGTCTTTGCCGCACCCTAATCATTTTTTCACAGTATTCACATATGAAATTCTCTTGCCTTTGCAGGGAACAACGGGACGTCCTAAAGGGGTAACGCTGACCCATCATAACGTGGTGAACAATAGTTTTCTGGTGGGATATAACATGGACTATACCAAGGTTAACGCTGGTTCGCTTAATTTGGAGGAGCTGTTGTTCCCGGATTACTTGGTTATGCTAAAACAATTTGACGGTTTGCTGGCGGTTTCTATCAATGAAGATGTATATGATCATCGCAGATATGATCACTACTTGGGTAGTAGTGAAAATGAAGCCTGTTGACTTCGATAGTTGGCTCAGGGTTGTTGTTTCCTAGTAAATTATAACGCGCCCTTGTGCGGTAAATGATATCCTGCATAACTTTGCCAGTTAGTTATGCTTATTTGAGCAGACTTCTTCTGTTTTTCTTATAGTCTGCAAGAGTTTGTTCCATGTTTTCGCTATTCCACAGCGGCGGCCTCACTGTTACTAGGTTTGAGCACTTACGCATAACGCACTGTGTATCTTTTCTTGAGGATTAATTAGGTAGTGGAAATCTATGTAGGAGGTGACTCTCCACTAGGGGTCATAAGGGTTTTAAATTTACGGGGAAGCTGGAAAAATACGGGGATTAGAATTCACCATATCAATATCTGTTGAAAAGGAAATTTACTAATGTTGTTATGGGGGTAGTGTGATTCTAGGGACTATGTCTAGGCCTATTAAAACTAAGTAAATTTTATGGATGCCAAAAAGACATGGGGCGTGGGTTCGATTCCCACCGAGCTCATAAGAATTTTTTCTTTGCCTTGTGTGGTACCCTTTACTAGGGCTATCGCCCAGTGGGTTCTTCATGGGTTTCTCTTAGCACTTTAATTTACACTTCAGAGTTAATTCTCTGTTCCACCACTAATATAAAAAAAGCAGCCACTTGATAGTCTATGAATAGTCCAAAGTAGACTGCAAAGCGAGCGCCGTTGTTAGCAAACTGTCCTTGAACGTGAGATGCCATCGATCTATTCCAAGCTTTTCATTATTCTGAAGTCAATCATGCTGCAGGATTGATTCATCAGGACCGCGCATGGGGCGCTTTTTACGGTTTCAGTTGTAATTGTTCCAGTGGAGCAGTTTTTCAACTGAGTATCGTAAAACCAAAACCAGCATAATCACTCTGACCAATCACAACAGACCGAAACATTACAATGAGCCAATCAGAATTCAAAGCTATTACATGCAGTCGGTTCAAAGCGCGGGAAAATGCGCGCGAGCAAGTCGTGATTGGTTTTGGTTTTGTTTCTCATTGGTTGAAAAAGTGGCGCGAGTTTTTTTCAACCAATCACAGAGGGAAGCAACGTAAAACCAAAGCAAACGAAATTTACTTAACTATTATTGTACTTTAGCATGGCCAGTGTTGAGTGGGGAGTGACTGTTGTCTACCCATCCCGTGCATACAACAGCACTGCTACACTGAAGGCGCTTCATGATGAAAAGTAAGTGTGTTCCCATGCTAGAAATGTGAAATGACCCACCACAAGAAAAGCCTTATACAGAGACCAACATTTTATATCTCCACGCAATCACCGTCACAAGGTCATAATCGCTATTATGGGGAATACGCATAAAACACTAGGAAGCAAAACACTTGACAAGCCATCATTGTCAACGTGCATTGAGCTTGTGTGTAAGGCAAGAATAAAAGGAGAGGGCCTGAAGTTTCGTGCTGGAACAGCGTGAGGGAAAAAAGGGTTTCATTCTCGACGAATCCCCCCCTCCCCTCCCCTCCCCTCCCCTCCCGTGTGTGCAGCACTACTTAGAGTTGGCAGGTCCGTTCAATCCAATGAAAAGTTTGCATCGATTTGCAAGTGTTCAAATTAGGCATTACCCAGCTGTTGAAAGTGCTTCTTTATTAATTGTATAGGTGTGACGTCATATACGGATCTCCTACGATGTTTATCGACCTCCTGAACCATCCTGAGTTGAACAAGTATGACCTATCAGCTTTGAAAAAAGGTGAGTATGACTTCGGGTCGGTTTTCAGTGGGTTCCTAGCGACTACCGATGAGATCTGTAGTAATAGAAGCTGAACAATCGTCGTTTCCAGTGTCTGGGATCACGAAATCTTTAAAGTCAATTATTAGTGTTTTTCTGAAATCGTTGGCGACAATAGGAAAACCACGTACGGCTTTTCTATGGTTTGAAATGGCTAGGCACAAAGAATGAACATTCTGAACATTATATTTTGACGTAAAACCAAAATTGGTATAAGGAATTACCTCTAGGACCATCGAGACTCGCTATACTTAAAGAGGAAGGTTACTTGATCTTACCTGTTATTTTTGTGTCAGGTTTTACTGGTTCTACTATGTGCCCTGTTGAGGTGATGAAAGAAGTTGTGTCCAAGTTAAAGGTGTCCGAATTAACGGTAAACGTCTTGTTTTGATATCTCCCGTCATCCATTCACTCATCACGGGCTCTCATACAGACAACTGATTCAAGCAAATTACTTCTTAGGATTTTTTCTTTCCGAGATAGAAACTTAACTAACACATTCATTTGTTTGGGCTGTTTGATAGGAGGTTCTTGCAAGTGAATTGCTGTCTCTCGAATTTCCAAGCTTTGTTTGGCTTTCCAAAACCATCAGCTGGCCCTGTCACTCTAAATTATACGGATATTTTTGTCTTTCCTCTCAGATGGAGTTTCACCAAAGAAAACTCAGCCTTTTCAGTCTTTTTGAGTTTTTCTGGATGCCTAATAAGGAACTCTGAAGGTCGGTCTTCGCTGCTATGCCGGCAGTTGTAGCTGTCGTATACTTGTAGCCGGAAACCGTGTTACTATGTTATAAAAGAAGATGTAAATCTTCAGCTTGGCAGTGTATAGTCTGTAAGCAAGCCCTCTATTGGGGTCTCGCGCGAAATATATTTCGGGCGCGAGCGATGGATGCGAGAGGGAAGCGAGCCGTGAGCGGATTGGGAGCGCTGGGCGAGAGAATTATACTGTTGTGTTATTGTATCATATCCAGTTTGCCATGCTTTCCTTCAGTCACTACTCGCTTGTCAGAAAATGAATTCAGTTAAATCTCTTTGTTTTTATGCCTTTTGTTTTAGATTGCCTATGGTTTGACAGAATCCAGCCCCATAGTCTCTCAAACACCTATTGACCAATGCGGCCATGAAACAATTTTGTCATCGGTGGGGACAGTTTATCCTCACACAGAGGTGCTTACTTGCTATTAGAAAGTTATTGAAGAAACATGTGATGAGTGAAGTACCATATTATGCCTATAACTATTTTCGCTCATCCGGCGTCTCTTTGCACACCAGTAAAAAAGAGGTTTGACACAAACTACTGAAAAGAGACGTAATGACTCCAGCTGTACTCGATTGAATAGTCAATAGTGCTAACTATTAGGGATAGGCTATCCTGCAAAGCTACCGCTGAAGAAAAAAATTACTATATTCGTTTGTTTCTCTTTCCTACTTCCTTCTTTTTTGTCATACATACAATCATTCCTTTTGTCTTCTTCTCACAGATCAAGGTTATAGACAGCGAGGGGAGTATAGTGCCGGTTAATACCCCTGGGGAGATATGTATCCGAGGGTATTGTGTCATGTTGGGGTACTGGGAAGACAAAGAACAGACGGATAAAACTGTTAGCCCAGCTGGTTGGCTTCACTCCGGGTAAGACTCTGTGACGAGGAGACTTAAATCAGTTACGTTAATGTTCTTCAGTTCTTCTTAAACCTTGTGTGTCATGATCTCACCTGACATAGAGACCTTGGGACGATGGATGAACACGGCTACATAAAAATTGTGGGAAGACTGAAGGTAAGTGTTTAGGATGTGGCAATCAGTCAGTAAATCAGTCAGTCAGTCCGGCAGTCGGTCGGTCAGTCAGCCAGTCAGCCAGTCAGTCAGGTCATCGTTTAAAGTCAGTCAGTTAGTTTCCCAGTAATAAATTGTCGAGATAGTCAGTCAGTCATATAGTTAATCAATCAATTAATCAATCGGTCGATCATTCGTTTGTGTCTTCGTTTGTTGGCAGGACGTGATCAATCGCGGAGGACAGAACGTTTATCCAGCTGAAATTGAGTTCTTCTTACACACTCATCCTAAAATACAAGATGTGCAGGTACGAGCCTGAACGTTGATAACTCTTAGTTTAGACTTTCAAACAAGACAACCCGAAAGTTGAGCTCGTCGCCATATTTAGTTTATTTTTCTATAATTGGCCAGGTAATCAGTGTCCCGGATGATAGGCTTGGAGAGGAAGTTTGCGCGTGGATCAAGTAAGTTTTAAACTTCAACTTGTGTAGACCCGTGGCCAGGACTTGGAATGGTGGGAAGAGGTGCCGGACCGCCATCGGTGGACCGCTCGAGCGCGACTTCGTAGGGGTGTCTTCCTTCAGAGCCACCCATTTTTTTTTCAGAGCGACAACTCAAGTTTTAGTGACAGAATTTGAACTCAGTGTTTCAGTCCAAATTACAATTTAGGTTTTGGTTTATTAGTGACTGTTCATCGGACGGACCACTTGATTAAAACTTTCGATCTACGCCACCTAGTCTGGTTTTTAAATTCTCGTTTGAGCCATCGGTCCCTACTAGGTGTAAGGTGGACCTCCTCAGCCTGTGGGGTGGTGAGGATGCACCAGTCGCACCCCCCCCCCCATCCCTACGGGCCTGTAAATGTGCTCTGGGTCTTGGTACAACTTGATAAGCGTTCGGGAAACCAGGAAAACTCTAGCTTACGACGCCAGAGATGTCGTGAGCTAGTGGAGATTCGATTTCTCCACGAAGATTGTTTCGAGCAAGTTGCTTTAAGTCCACACTTAAAAAACGTAAAATCTGTCACTTGTGTGATTGTTACCAGGCTAAAGAAAGGAGAAACCATGCTGGCTGGAGAGATTAAAGACTACTGCAAGGGGCAGGTAAAGTTTTGAATCCACAGTCGGATTTGTAACGTTTATTAATAAGGGATGTGAATTAAATGTCATAATAATTGGTTGTTGTTTTCCTGCTTTACAGATCGCTTATTTTAAGATTCCTCGATATTATAAATTCGTTGATGATTATCCCATGACAGCTGCAGGAAAGGTAACGCAGAACTTATTTTTCCTGATTGGTTCATACATTTTGTGACATTAAACAGTCATTGAATTTTCCTCGTTTTTCCCTCGTGTTTCTCAGGTTAAGAAATACCTTATGAGAGAGCAAGCAGAAAAGGAGTTCAAATCATATTTGACGTAGGGCGTAAATTCTGCAAACCACGTGTTGAATTAATTTTACTTTCTGTCAAACTCATCATGGATGGATAGTTGGACGCGTCAACTGAACAACATTAATCACAACGAGGAGACTGGAACGAGTAACGGTCTGGTAAACGGTCTGGTTCCCGAATATCTCAACTATTATCTGAGGGACTCGGTTAACAAACTTGTTGTTCCTTTTCCGAGAACTAACTATTTGTACCTGATGATTTTTACCGTATATAAATAATGATTAAAGAAAGATTAATAAAGTAACCAAAATGCTGTAAGCGACCACTGAGTATTCGTGTGAACGATAGATTTTCGGAAACTTTTTGACTAAAGCTAGGCAGTTGCTCAGTTTGTTTCACTAAAAGTACAGTTGAGGGAAAAATGAAGCAAGCAGTGATGAGGAGAACTGGAATCAGGCAATCAGATCCCTTTTTAAACCAAGTATCAAATATATTTAGTCAAAGGTGTTCGAATTTTATTTCAGGTGATAGCTTATGACATCAGTTCTCTGTTCATTACCGGGGTACCATTACCGAGCTAAATATCTGAGGTGTTGTGCTATCGGATGTTAAATCGAATGTACATCAATTTGTACAAGATGGGTTTTGTAAAGAGTTTTCTAAGAACGTAAACATCCATGAACGAAAATGTTTTCCTCAAACCACTGCATTTAGATTAATTCAACGGTGTTATGCGATCAGATATTGTCTCTCTATCTCTCACCATTTCAAAGGAAGATTGTAAAACTTTGTCGCGGATGAATAAATAGATAATAAATAAATAAACGAATAAATAAAAAGATCTCGAGACTTCTGGCTGGTTTCAAACAATTACTTTCTGCTATACGTGCAGGCTACACCGTAACAAGTTTATGATGTCACAGAGATACAGCTGCCACACACTTTATCATCCCCTACCAAAAAGAATTTCTCCTCCGCTAAGACTTGATCACACTTGTCACAGGTGAAACAGTCTCGGTGGAAGAACTTCCCATCGTAAGTGGTGGTACTTCCCTCTATGAGCCGCTGACAGGTTGCACACGTCTTGGCGTAATTGTCCCGGTAGCAATCCGAACAGATGTTGTTACCCGCGTGTGTGGTAAATACTATTCCGGCGAGAAGTTGAGAACACATCTCGCAGGTGAAGCATTCTGAGTGGTAAGCGTTACCATCATACTCTATCACTGAGGACTTGATAGGCTCGTTACACTTGACGCAGATCTGGTAATAAGGTCAAGGTATTGAAAAAAAAAAAAACAACAACAACAACAAAACAATTAATACCGAAAGTAGAATGGTGTTGTGGGAGAAGTGAAGCCGTCTGAGTGGTTTAAGTGTTACCATCATGTTCTATCACTGAGGACTTGATAGGCTCGTTACACGACGCAGATCTGATAACAAGGTGTTGAAAATTATAAATTAAAACGGAAAACAAAAATGATTTTCAGGGGTCTTCTGACAAAACTGATTGGAATAGTGACTTGGCAATTTCTAAGGAATCCAGTTCGAGACTATCAATCTCTCGGACGAAGTTTGGAAATCATTTAACCATACAGAACCTGTACTCTAAATATGCAGCAATAGCGTTCTGTTCATTCCGCTCTCGATAGCAAAACGAGCATATTGAGCGTCGGAGTCTCGATTTATTTCAAACCTGCCATTAGCAAGGACCACGGAGCGGATTTGTGAGTGGGGGGGGGGGGGGGGGCTAATGCTAACGCGTAAGCGTGAACCAACTAGCGGGGCCCGGGGGCATGCTCCCCCAGAAAAAATTGAAATTTAAGTCTTCTGAAATGGCTAGAAATGGATCATTTTTCGTCTGTTCAGGAACAAACCTAACGACAAACTGCCTCATCCGGCCGTGTTTGTACGAGGAAACCCTCAAAAAACTAAATTGGATCGACCAGAAAAAGGCATCGTTTCCTAAGAGGTCCGTATATTTGACATAAAATAATGTAATGTACTTTTTTGTAAAAGACAGACCTGGTTGTAAAAAGAAATAGTGATTTTACCCGCCAAAAAAGTGGGGGGGGGGCTAAAAGCTAAAAAGCCCCCCCCCAACAGTCCCAACCCCTGCGCGGTCCCTGATTAGCTACCGCTTAAATACTGCCGCTCACCCACCTCAGTGTAACTAGCATCATGGCATTTCCCACACAAGCGCTTGTGATCTCTCCTGATGAACTGCTGAATGCCCAACGGATCCTTACACTCATCGCAAGTAAAGCAATTTTCATGGAAGGTTTTGCCCTGATAGACAAGCGTTTCCTCTCCTGGATCAAAGTCGCCTCCACATGTTTCGCACACCTTGGACGCATTGTCGTTACTACAGTGAAGACAAACCAACTGGTCGTCCTTAGTAGAGAATTCCTCACTCACCTGAACATAAATGATCACAAATAGACGTCCGTCATTGAAAGTTTATTTGCCTAACTCAAAAAATTAAACCAAGTATAAGTGAAATTAACAGTGCAGCTACAAGTAGAGTATGTGAAAAAAGACTGAAAATAATTCATGGTTAAATTGTTTGAAGGCATTAACTCTGCGATACAGTGCCCCTATACACTGTGCATCATATGAACTGGGCTAGCTGGGGCCTGTTTCTCGAAAGTCCCGAAACCTTTTCGGGCCCGAAAAGCCATTTCTAAAACTGCGATCCTCTTATACTAAAAAGCTGGTCTTTTACTATGATTCCAGGATAAAAAAGGGCATTTTTCAAGCCTGAAAACGTCTCCTTTTTTGCGGTAGGTTGGAAATTGTGGCACCCGAAATAGACCGAAACGTTTCGGGGGTTTCGAGAAACGCGCGCCTGGTCCTGGTTGGTGAGTTCCAGACAGAGCCATAGAAGTTGAAAAGAGTTCAACTGCGTCATCGGAACATACCAAAGTTCTCTTGCAGTCTGGTTGGGAGCACACAAAACATTCCTCGTGCCAGTGCTTGCCATGGACACCAACATTTTTCATGCCAAAGCTGATAGCTTTTCCACAATTTTCACAGTTGCTGGCAAAATTCTTGTCATAGCATTCGATGCAAGCTGGTTTCCCATCAATTTTTGCAAATTTCTGCTGTGACAAGGCCGCATCGCAATAAAAACAGCAGAAATGATTCTTATGCCAGTTCTTATCCATGGCTTGTGTATATTCACCATCAAAGATCAACTGTGAAAACAAAATTCACCCAAGTATGTGTTATATCATGTTGTTCTTTCTTACATTACGGTATGTTACGTTCTATTGTGTTACAATCTTAGCATCTTCTTTGAAAACTGATCAGAACGAACACATTTACTTCTAATCTTCAAACAGTATTCTGAAAGAAATTCTCGTGGTGTTGCTTGGTGTTACTTTACATGGTCTCTTTGTGATTGGTCAGAAAGGCGCACACTTTCAGCCAATCAGAAACAAAAGCTACACCAGACGTGAAGTACCAGCAACCATTTTCCTGTGCTTGGCGCCGATTACGTGTTTTTCTATCGAATTCGAATTGGTTCATTGTGCTGTTTGCGTCTGGTATGATTGGCCAAAGCAAGTTGCTTTGCTTTAGATTTTTCGACAAGCAATTGAAGGGGGACTGAATATCGTTCTATCTCTTAGAATTTTTTTAAAATTTGTTTTACAACACTATTACAGTCAGCCACAGTCGTTACCTCATCACAGGCAGCACAGCGGGGTTTGAACATCTCGGCATAATGTCTGCCACAGTAGATGCCTCCATCTTTGTAGAAGTAAATCAAATCTACCAAGACGTTGTTACAGACTTGGCACATAAAACATCCTGGATGCCAGCATTTGGTCTCCCCTCCATGAAATGAAAACACAGCAACCTCTCCGATGTTAATATTATTATCGCATCGACAGCAAACCTGAAAACAAAAACAACGTAATTTTCTGTGTAAGAACAGTAAAGGAATTCACAACCTCTTGAGAGAAGTTGTAAGAAACACAAATACACCTTCCAGCCTTATCTTTTTGTGGATGAAATTTTCGTTTTCAAAGCGTAAAACAACTTGGAATAGTTATCGTTTGCGGACTATGAATACAAATACACTCGTCGATTGGGAAACCTCCCAGAATTTTCGTCTAAGGGATCCAAGTTAAGGTATGTGACATTCTTATACAGTACTTTTCGGTGTTAGCGATAACTTATCCAAGAGTCATATCAAATTTACCACTGGAAATGATTTGAATTCAGGTTGACAGTGAAGTGAACAAAATTACGCATTTGACAGCCTATGATTTAACAAGTCGTATTTTTCTGCAAGGAAAAAGGAGACATCTTGTCAACTAAGTCAGTTTGGTGCCATTATAGATACCTTTTGAGACAGTATATTCTAGTTGTGTGAGATAATTGGCATCCTATGAATTTAACTCTAGTTTTAGATTTCCTCATAAGCCCGCTCCTTCGATCCACTGAGTTTCAGTGACATCAAGTTAAACAACTTAAAGCATCATTGCTTTATACCTACCCACTCGGAGACAGGGTTAATCTTCTCTCGCACATCACCCACCCCCAAAGCATTCTGGTTCCTTTTCTCGCAGAACTGCCTCATGCTGGCTCTCTCTGGTTCAGTCAAACTGTCGCAATAATTTTCATCATGATCGTGGATGGGCAGCTGGTACATCATTTGTTTGCGACGATACTTTGCACCATCACTTCCTACTTTAGGCTTAACCTGGGGTGGCAGCGCCTCCATATATTTCCTCAGCTGTGAAAGAAACCACACAAAAACGAGTTAATTCACTCAATTCTCCAAACACGAGTAGCGAAAAACCCTCAGAGCATAGCCAAAACGAGCGGAAAGTCATCGAGTCACTGTTTATGAAAGAATCATTGCAGTTCACGGGTTTTAAACCCCTGCCAGTACGTACAATCCGAGGACCGCAAAATAGATCAACTTTGAGGTTTGAAAGCCGGTTTCTGTTGTTGGAAAATATTCCCAATGTGCCGCCAGATAAAAGTTGCATTTTCAAGACTGGTCGATAATGGGTAATCGATAGGAAGGTCGTAAATTGACGACTGAAGAATAAAATGAGGCCGCCTGACAACCAGAATTGCCGTGAAATCTTAACTGAGCATGCGTAAACGTAAGCATTTACAAGTTGTGTTGTCCACACGAGAGAAGATAAACGCGTATTCTACGTTTACAAACTTAAACGTGGACGGGGACGAAGACAGGTGATATGATGGAAATGCGTTTTTCCGTCCTGGGAATAAAATATCGGAAACCATTTTTTTTTGGACATTTTTTTGATAAGATTATACACACCACATTCTCTTGCAAACCAAGTGGACACCACGCAAACTGCTTGGCGTACTCAGACCGCTGGGCATTTTTAGCTTCCTCACATTTGCGGAAGTGGTCCCTGATGTGTTCCACAGGGGAGTCTTTAGAGAACAGACTGTGAACCACCAGTTTATGGGCCTCTTCTTCTGCAGTCTTGATATCATGTTCCTCTGGGTTACATTTGCATGTCTTGCAGATTTTCCTGTTGGTAAAGAGTAAAGTTGAATTTGCCTGTCCCCCAGAGGGAAAATAAGCATAATCATATTCTATTGATCCAGCGTCTTCTGCAAACCTGACGAATATTGATTGGGAACTTAACTCGCTTATCATTAGGCATAACTGGTCGGCCAGACCAGTCCATTTTAAAGGAGAATTACACTATTAATCAGAACTGTCCAGCCTGTGAAGGGTTTTCAGCGAAAATTCTCTAAAGAAGCCCTTTTCATTCTCAAAATGACAGGTCCGGCTGCGGGCCAGTTCTGAGTTTTGCTAAGCGACCTTAGATTCAGCAAATCATCCATAAAGTGTCATAAATACCAATCTTGCAGACTTTCTACCATTGATGATTAAACTTGAGTAGACTGATCTCCGCTGAAAATCACTGATATTTGATACTTGCATTCAGCATAGCGATTGCTTATCAATTTTTCGCAATAAATGACCAGAGAACATTACCTCCAGAAGTGCAAATCAAGTCCTCCTTCGCATTTCACCGGGCCACACTTGAGGCAAGGTGCACCAGCATTCCACTCGTGACCTAGTGCAAACTAACCACAACCACATATAAAGATATTTAAAGTTACAGTAGCCAAATTTTCAAGAACAAAATGTATAGAAAAGTGTTGTGCAGGTTTGGGAGCGCATTCTTTCTGTTTCTTTCTCCTACAATGCAATGAGGCGTAATTGAATGTTTTCACACGAAAACTGCTAAATCGGGTCGTGCAAGTTACATTACTCATCAATTTTGAATCAGCTTTTGATTTAGAAAATGTGACTCACCCGTTTTTCTTCAGTTGCATCTCTTCACTAATAAAGAGGCAGCAGCCTCGAAACGTCTGGATATTATTTTTGCCTAGCTCTCAAAATTTTGCTTCAAACCAGTTATTATCGCATCGACCGAAAGCACTGCACAGCTTCATAAGTAACATTTCGTAATAATTCTATCATTGTTGTCAGAAATTTCGCCTATGTTGAGGAAGAGATCCTCAGTTTCTTGGGGTAGATCTGATTCGATTTTTCTCAGTTTAAAGGCGTGTGCACCAAACCCATTGTTGACGTAATGAAGCCAAAGACGGATGACGTCACTCGTGGTACAACCTGTTCGCCACTTCCAATATTGTGCTAAGTTACTTCCTGTTCTCCAAATCTTAGACCTTCATGTTCGATGTTCGAACTCTCATGGCTCACAAAACCGCTTTAAAGCCTTTGATACACAGAGATTAATGCTTGTATATATAGCATTGAATTTGCTCATACGATAACGTGTCGTCCTCGTAAGAAATGTCAAAATACGTTCATACTGACTTTTGTCCGCGGAAACGCATTACGAACCACGCCGGCGATTATTCTTCCTCTACAACGCAAATTTGCTTGGCATACCCAAGCCTTGTTCGGATTTCGCATCTGGGCATTTTCCGGAACTTTTATGGTAGAAAGAGATTATTATCACAAAGTCAGAACTGATTTAGCGGTTGTTTACATGATGCTCATTTCCAGAACGACGCCTGTACCGAGGTTACATGTTGCCTTCGGCTTTCATTTTGTAAACACTGAGCCAAAAGGACAAGCTAAACTAAAAAGACCTAAAACGAACTGTCACCCTTCGTTTATGACCCGGAAGGGCTATCATGTAAGTTTTTACCGACATTACTCTATTTCATAAAATTTGGAACGGGTACCTTACAATGTAACTACTATGCTCATAGTGTAACCGAATACACTGGTTTGATAATTTCTAAAGTGGTATCCGCGCATCGTGCGATCTGGCGCAATGTGACGACGCGATGACTGAACAAGCCGAACAAGGGATGACTGAATTGATCCATGGATTCGAGTAGTACATTTAACTCAGTTAAACTTAGCAACACAAAAATTGCGCAACTAAGACAGTTATCAGAAAACGTCTAACCTTTTTTCTTCCAGAATCTGCTAGAAAAGTATCAAGATCCATTGATTTTAAACCACTCCTCACCATCTTACAAAACTAGATTGAACGAGCTTTTATACGATGCTCTCCATATATACACCCCTTCGTAAAATTTATTCACGTACGTTAAAATATTGGACGTCTTCACGCACTATGATCATGTATAATAAACTACATTTTCCACGTTCAAGTCACGCCAAAATCCAGTTGATGACGTACTTTGCATAAATAAAAGAACTTTACTTTTAAAATAGCAGTGAAATATCTCTCAAACACTCTAAATGCATGTAAACAGCTAAGTTGTGGTCGTGTGTCATTCGCACTCGGCCTCGTATCATGACTCGCTGGACACGACTCTCTGGTCTCTAAATTGAAGATAAATTGAACCCTCAGGAACACAGGTATTGCATGTAACTTTTGTTGATTCAGCTTGCGTTCACGGAAGCCTCTTCTCAAACTCTTTGGTGGGTGAAACAAGAACAGGAAACGTCGGCTGTTCTCGGAAAAAGAAATTCCGCGTAAGAGTTGGCTTCCTTAATTCTTTCCAAATCACTTTAAGGCCTTGTAAGGGCATATTTGTGTAAGCTGACAGAATTAAATCTCGTTGTCCACAGAGAGTGTAGCCTGCGAACGCAAGACGTATTTCCGGTTGTCGCTTCTCGCCGCCCAAAAGTTACTTTTCGGGCAGAGAGTGCAGCTGTGACAATTCGATGGCACAAATGGATTAATGGATTTCACTGGTTTAGTTTAGGCTGGGAATTCGTATAGACAGCGCATTTTCGATAATATCAAGATAAAGTGAAGCCACAGTGCAATGTAGAGATAGCTCTAGTCCCTTCTTTCATTATCAATGTAGTCAACACCCAGCAAACAGGTAGAGACGACGTCAAAACAAGACAAACTTAGTGATGTTGCCGAAACTTTTTTTTTTTTCAGGGAAAAAGTCTTTGAAGAAACAAGCAATCGGTTAAAAAATAGAATGTACATTTTATTTTTCAAGGTATTTTAGTAACTTGGAAAAATTGCGTCACTACGGTAACATCTTCTTGAGCGGTATAGTCACAATTTACAATACATTTCAAGCTAAATAACAAAACCTTTGATTATGTTTCGTTTTGCGCTTGTTGCCGCATCAACATGTACACCCAAACTAAAAGCATTGAGACTCGCTGCATTGTGCACAAGATTGGGTGCAGTACTCTGCCAGAGTATCCACACACGATTCGCCTAAACGCCAGGTAAACGCAACTTTTGTTATAATTACAGGTTTGAATAGGGTGGGGTGATTCGTGGCGCTGCTGAACAGTTAAAATATAACAGCTCTACGAGGACCTTTCTCGGACAGAATTAATGGCCCGTTGAAGAAAGGTTTCCATGACTAGAAGGTATCAGTGAGAGCCGGTGACTAAGCTGGGTGAAACTTAGAAGTAGGTACTGACAGAAGCCTTTATCTCTCCACCCTCAAATCCTAGAGCGTACCCAGCACCCCCTCCCTAGTGATCATGGTTTCAGGTTGATTACAAGTTACTGTTTCTGCAATGAAGTCCAGCCCTTGTAGAAGTGAGATTGGTGGCGTGTTTTGTCCACATAAAGATCTCCTCGTCTTTCGACGTTAAAGATCCAATTCTTCCTTGGTTTGTTCTCGCATGACAAACTTTTTCACCTACAAAACACAAGAAGACACTAAGATCAACATCCCCGGGCTGCTAAACGCTCGTGTACCAGCTACAAGGAGACAATAAGAAAAAAGGATATTACATGACCACCTGGTTCGATTGTGAGATTGCTGACTGCTTACCGAACTTAAAGCTAAGTTTTTACCTTTCCAGTTACAGTGAGAGGAAATTCCTCCACAAACTTGATATAGCGAGGGATTTTGAAATGAGCAATCTGATTAAAAAAAAAATTAGCACGTCAGTGTATTAAAATCACAAACTTAACACCAATACGATTGTAAACTCTGAACCCACGTTAATGAAACACAGCACAAAAAAATACCTGGCCTTTGCAAAACTCTTTGATCTCTTCCGGTGTAGCTGATTCACCCGCGTGTAACCTGGAAAACAAAACCATCAATTATAATAGTATAACTTTGAAATTGTTAGAATAGACGATTTAAATGAATCTGTGGAAACAAAATCATAACACAAATTAAGAACCGCACGGCGAACAAAAAAGTCCAGTGGACTAGGACTTCATAACATAAACTAAAATAGGCCATTTCCGAGATCGCTTGAGCCTCTATTTCAAAGGGAGTCTAAGTGCGAAGTCTTTGTAATGAAAATGAGTTTTCGCTCCTATGGAACGCTCAACTTATTACCATCACAAAACTTTCGCGCTTTGACTCGCTTTGAAATAGAGGCTCAAGCGAACTCGGAAATGGCCCCGCATTATTTCGGCATACATCTGAACACAAAAGTCTAAATTATCGCATCAAATTATTAACCTCTTTTTAACCATTGAAATTCCAACATGCTTACTGACCTCTCTGCATTTCTAATGGTACTAGCTTGCACGAGACAAATTGCTTTCTAATTGAGACACTTCATATTTACGGATCTTTCGACTTATAGAGATAGCTGCTATGTTTGATTTTGCAGCTCCACAATTTGGAGAAATTGGAAGCTCGCCATCATTGGGGCGTGTGGCTTTATTAATATCAGGCGCCCCGGCGACGATTTAGCGCTGCATACAGTTCTTGCGATTTGAACAAAACGAATTCTTACTTAATCCAGGCACACACTTCTTCTCCTAGGCGGTGATCAGGAACGCCAATAACCTTAAGAAAAAATGTTTGGAAAGTTAGGCTGGACCTTTGAAACAACGAATTGTACCAGATTAAATTTTAGTAAATTGAAAAAGTATCTGATGAATACATCAAGAATACGAAAATTAGGTTTTATCAACTGAGTTGCTCAGTCACCCTACGAGATCCCTGTTGTCGAAGAAAAAAGAATCAATATATTACTTGAGAGGGACGAAGTCGCAGCTGCCAGTAATTCACACCGAAAGATTTATAAATAGCTTTGCCAACAGACTAATTTTCAAGTATAAATTGCCCGCCCATTAATGTAATTTAGCACAGTACATTTTTGCATATTTTTTTTCACATACAGTGGAAATCGTATATGTAGTATATACGATCTCAATAAAGATGGTTGTTGTTGTTGTTGTTGTAAATTGGCCACCATAAAGAGATTTAAAAAGCTGACGTTTCAAGCGTTAGCCCTACGTGAGAGCGATTCCGATTCCAACACTTGAGACATCAGCTTTAGTAATCTCTTTACGGTGGCGAATTCAGTTTACACTATCACCTCAGTTGACAAAACCTAATTTTCGTTTACCACTCCCCATCGACGCAGCACCAGTTTCGTTGGAAACTAACCCTCTTTATATCAACAATGCCACTTCACCTGCACATCCTGTACTTTAGGATGTTTGTACAAAAACTGCTCCACTTCCGTTGGATAAATATTCTCTCCTCCACGAATTATCAGATCCTTAAAGACAGAAAAACCATCAAATTTATTGGCCACTAGTAAAGTAACTGAGACTGGCAATTATATAGAGTTCGTGAATCATGTGTATGAAATGAATCATATGAACTGCGGAAATGAAATCAAAGACTGATCCTCGCAGTTGTGAACGCAATTATATGCAATTGCGTAAAGAAGTCTGAAAAAAATTCAGGACTTCAACGGGGTATATAGAGATCCGGAGAAACACACTACATTTATATTTAAATTTAGTCTTACCTTTATTCTGCCAATGATCTTAATGTATCCATTTTCGTCCATCGTTGCCAAATCCCTTCGAAAAACAAAACCCTATACGTTAGAGCTTGAAGTCTAAAGCCCAAAGTCGCTATCACTCAAAACTGATGAAATGAAACTTTTTAACAAAAAAGACTTACCCGCTGTGGAACCAACCGCTGGCCTCAATGCAGGCGTCTGTTTTTTCCTTATCCTCCCAGTATCCCAGCATGACACAGTATCCTCGGAAGCAAATCTCCCCTGGGGTATTGATGGGTAAGACACGATTGCTGCTGTCAACGACTTTCGCCTAAAGAAAGAGACACAATATTGGTTGTAACGTGGTAGATTCTGAACAAAGTGTACGACAATCCACGGCGAATGACGCATTACGTTCTTGAGATGCTGTACGTACCTCTGTATTGGGATGTACTCGACCGACAGTAGAAACTCGCAGCTCTACTGGATCATCCATTAATGTCTGGTTAGTAACCGGGCTTGTTTCTGTTAAACCGTAGCAAATCTGAGATAATTACAGAGTGAAGAGCCACAAATCAATTACGTTTGGTCAACCTCAATAAAATGTTCAAGCAGTGAACCGCTCGGAATGCAATCTAGTGCAATCGAGGCGGGAAAAGACTGCAACGGATGCCGTCCCGAGCAGGAAAAGAACGCAAGACCTCGGTCGGGGAAGTTGGGTACTTGCAACTGGTTTGGAGCAGGAAACTGGCAATAAGTTTCAATCGCGCCCGACGAGTGTGTAAACCAAGCATTGATTGTGTTTGGATCAAAAAAAAAATCAGCATCACTGTTCTACCGAATTGACTGAGACGGGTATGAGGCATGTCTATGACTCTGAGGGAAAATACAGACAATCAATGTTCCTTCACAGATTGCGTGACTTTCCCTCGGTTGGCGATGGCGTGAAAGAAGGTCACGCTCTACATACCGTGACTTGGGGCATGTGCAGTTTTGTCCTGACTTGCTTCATTACTTCAATTGGACAAGGAGAACCAGCCATGATACCTAAAACAAGGAATGCAGGACTGAATCGTAAATTCATATCACCTACTCATCACAAATTCACAGAGGCAAGTTATGAGAATTAAGGAACTGGTCATCCTTAAACTTAAAACAAGTCTACCTGTCTGACCAATCAGATCCAGAGCAGAGTGAATACGAAGAAAAAACGTACCACTAAGTCAAGTTAAGGTTTCTGATCTGACTCCGACCGTGGTAAGCTCGATTACCAAACTCTCTCGGTTCCGGTATTCCTTCGTTCGAGGCAGAAACAAGAGCTTATTTCAAGAATGCTATCCAGTATCAAAGTCAAGATTATGATGGAGGCAGCGATGGTGATGAACACAATGATGATGATGATGACGATGATGATGATGATGATGATGATGATGATAATGATGATGACGACGATGATGACGATGATGGTGGAGGCGATGGTTTTCATGACGACGCGGATGATGTTTCAATAACTAACCTGTATACAGACTGCTGATATCAAATTTGTCAAAAGCAGGGTGGTTAAGGATATCGATAAACATTGTCGGCGTACCATAGAGGGATGTACACCTGAAAAAAAGAAACAACCATCGCAAGCAAAAAAATCGCTCGTGTAGCCGCGGCTTTACGTGTGATTGCTTCGTACTCTGATTGGGTCTTTGCGCTGTTTGCGTCTGCTGTGGTTGGTTGGACAAATTGCTTTCCTTTGGTTTTATGACACTCAATTGAAAACGGCTCTGAACAGGTCGGGGTAAAACAGAAATATCGCGTCTTGAGGTTTACGATGACAACGCATTGAAAACTCTCAAGATATTTCCTTTTTCAAACAAAAACGAATAAGAAGTCTAATAAAAAGTGCTTTATCAAAGCTTTACTTTACTCTTGATAATAGTGTCACCTCGACGCCGAAACGTCGAGCAATAATTCCCTCTTTATTTTTTCCAAGTCTTTGCTTTAGCAAAATCTCTTTTGATGAATAAAATATTCAGCGCCTAAGGAGGTGTTACATCCGAGGCAGAATTCACAGTGAACTGTGAACTCTTAATAATACTAATATAAAAATAATCAACATTCACTTTTAAACCATCCTAATTGATTTATAGACGCGAGAGTTTCCTACAAACTGGAGCAGACAGAAGGGGAAACAGCATCTCTCAACTTACTTTTCTTGTTGAATAGCTGTTAAGACGGCCCCAGGGTCAAACCCACGAGAGGGATAAACAGCAGTGGTACCATACGTCGCAGTCATTAAACTGGAATGCAGAACAGTAAAGAGTTAGATAAATTCCAGGTACATCACGAAATCAGCATGCTTTAAGACCCAGGGAGAGGATAGGTTAAGTTAAAAGCTGGGCGAGTGTTGTGTGTGTCTGTGCTTGTGTGAGTGAGTGTTGGTCAAATTGTTGTGTATGTAACCCTGACTAAGCAGTTTACAACCTGAGCTATTTATTCTATTTATGTGTACTTTACCCTGGTTGACTGCCTGCCTCCTTTTGCCCCTTTGCTTATTCCGGACAGCCAGTACTCTATTCAATTTAAATTTTTTCCCCCCACCCCACCCCCTCTTCCTTCTTTTCAGTGGATGAGTACAGTAGAGGTTTTTGTCTTGTTTATTGTCTTAGGGCCCATAGTCCAAGCGAGAATAAGGCGAAAGATGACTTTTGGATAGGAACTTCAGCTGTCTGAACTCCCCTTTTTGTGAAAACAAAAAACTTTGACAAATATCTTTGAGGAAACACGGGCCGCTGTGACCAATTTTTAGATTAAACTCTACGAAAGACACCAACTGGATTGAAATCTGCGTTCAGTATTATTCCTCACCTTCCGAGCACCATTCCAAAACAATGATACAAAGGAACAGGGTTACATATTCTGGAATACTAAATGCAAGAATTAAAACATCGATAGCTGCAGTCACTCCACCAGCATTAAATAAATGAATGAATAAATAAATAAATAAATACTTAATTGTCCACTCCCCTAGAGGGGCGGGAGGCAGACCAGTTGGCTATTTACAAGGATGACCAGGAGTTGATCCAGGCACGAACCCAGAACAACACCAGCTAGTGGCTAGAGCGGGATTTGAACCGGGTTACCGCATTAAAATCCAGCGCCCTAAACCACTCATCCATCCAGCCTCCTGCCATTGATATTGTACGGCGTGGACGCCATTTTACCCTGGGTGCCACAGGTTATTTTTTTCCGTTTGGACGACTGACATAACGCGGCAAAAATATAACCCCTAGTCACACGAATATTGAACCTCATTCCCGTGCTACGCTGTCGGCTGGAAAACCACGCTTTTCCTAAGCCAATCAGAGAACTAGGGAAAATTATACTCCAATTTGATGTTATGGAAATGGCTTTCTCGGCTCCTGCGACCAAGGGCCTTCCATTTTGTTTTTTCAGGGATATCTATTTTTTTTAACGGGTCTCTGGAGCCTGGGTAATGCTATTTAGGACGCATTGCGCGAACCAAGCGCTTCTGGTTTAACGCTGCAAGGTGCAGAGCTAGCCATGAACTAGCGAGAACTGAATAACTATAACTTACCTGATACCCTGGATGCCAGAGGTCTTCTCGTTCGCCAGCGGCGAGAAGCGTCAGAGCGAGTAGTGCTGGTCGGCGAGAGACCTCTGGTTCAGGCAGTTAAGTCTTTTGAGCGTGCCGATCCAATCACGTTGCCATTTATTTATCCAGAGTCAAAAATTGACCCTGGGAATCTGATTGGTCGATTGAAAAACGTTTCTTAAAAGGGCTGCCATTGGTTAAGTTTAGGATGATCTTGGCCAAACTGGTTTTACCGCAGTAATACGAGAAGACGAAGTGAACGTTGTGCTTTTCGAAATAGCAAGCGCTTTGAAATCAACTGTTGATTCAAAATTTCCGGAATTCGATCACTTGAAACTGGAGCAGGTCCTTTCCATTGTACAGGTTGTCTTTCGTAGTTTTGCCTACTGGCGCTGCCTGATGTTCATAATTCAAGATTTCTCCAACATAGTAAGAATTGTTCAGAATGCTGTGATGAGATAATGTTGCTCCTTTTGGATTGCCTGTTGTTCCCTGTTGAAAAAAAAATTCGTCGAACAGATTAGCAATGCTCATGTTTGCTTCTGCCCTTTCCTTTTCCTTAATAAAAAATGTCTCGCTCCAATTTAAGGTCTTCATGTTTCTTTTTGTAGAGTATTATAAACTTTCTAGTTCGGGATGTCTGTCACCTGACAGGCAAATCTATGAGCTTCAACACGCAGTAGAGACCGGTTTCCAATTGGGTTCTGGAAACCAAAGTCATCAGAGCGAAATTCCGCATACGATGGTATCTTTTTACTAAACCAATCAAATCGCTATTGGCCAGTATGTTTATTGTGATGATTTTGTACGCACATGTTAAATCATTTTACGGTCAAAGAAGAATCACTCTAATCTAACCAATCACAACTGACGCAAACAGGAAACCACGAGCACGTCAAAATTAACATCAGTTTTGCTTCTCATTGTTTGACAAAGTGGCCTGATTTTTGTCAACCAATCACAGAAACCAAAGCAAACGCCTCTTGATTGCGAACTGCTCCATGCGACTCTACTGTTTTCCTTACTGATGTAAACTGTATATTAATTGGATCATCACTCTGCAGTTCTCCCTGTAAAGCCTGGATTTGATGTTTCTCATCTGCTCCTCCAGTCGCCATTAACTCTTGGAACGACATTGTGCCCCTGGAATGCAAAATCATCAGAATGGAGGAATCATACAGCAATTTTCTTTATCGTTCTAACTTGCTTTGAAAGAACTACATTATGTGATATATCATTGCTTTACTTCAGTCAGATACTTACCCAAATACTCTGTCACGGTCATTACTAGCCACTACCACCAACTTAAGATCAGGAACTCTGTGGATATGAATGTGAGTTTTACTGTCAGCATATTACATCAGCCCCCAGGGGAAAGGGGAGGGGGCACTCAGGATTTCAAGTGACAGGGATGATTGAATGAGGGCAAAAGTTGAACACAAAAATTCCCTTTGGCTTCCTAAAAAAAATCCCTAGAACAAACATTAACCCCCGCAAAATCCAATGTCGAATCTCTGAGCCTTAAAAACTTTCCAGAAAGGATTGTACTTTGTTTGCCGAACTATGCAGCCAGATATGCGGGCACCCCCCCTGGGGGACTAGCATGAATCTTCAGATTGTTTTGAATACCCCAGAAAAAATCCATACTTAAATCAAGCCACACACACAAAAAAATACTTGCCAAATTTTCCTTCCCAAATTCTAAACCCTAAAAAATCCTTCAATCATCCCTGTCACTGGAAATCCGGTCTATCAGAGTTGAGTTACTGTTTGTAATTATGTTGGTTATGCTGTGTTATGTTAGTCAGCTATGCTAGACTAATAGGCTAATCAAAACTAAGGTCATCTGCATAAAAAATCATGTTTCTACCTGTGGAAAACTACCTGCCTGCAGCTTTTCCAGTTGAGGAAGATGAAACATAACACTGAAAATACAGGTAGACATTTATCTCAACTATTTATTCTACTAAGATGTATATCTCACGCATCCCCATGGATGGTTTATTTTGACAGCACCCTTGAAACCCTCTGAAAACCCTACTCGGTGCCTCCCTCCTTCATGTACAGGGGGAGGCAGAAATGTCCAGAAATGCACGTAACCGGGACTTTGGACACTTCATATTACACACCATCAGCTGTGATTTCCATATGCCTTCACCTTGCGTTAAAGTGAGAATTAGGGCTGGGGGACTCTTAATTATTGTGATGTTTATGATAAAGAGTGTGAATCTCATTAGCATACATTTCTTGACATGGAAAGCACAGGTCATTGGTAAAAAACCAATAAAACCAATGCTAAGTAAAAAGACAAACTTTCACTGGTAAACCTGAAGCAAAATGAGGCAAGGGGAAGGGCTACACAAGTACCTAGTGATGGTGGACATGTGACTGCAATATGCCTAATGTAACAGGCTAATGACATTGCTGAGAAAAGTAACATTCTGCACAACGTGAAATACTGGAAACCTCAGGGGGTGAGAAGGAACTATCTTTAGTTTTCTACCCACCTTTCACTGTACAGGTCTCCAGGCTTTGAATGTGGCAGCTCATGCACAACATGAGTTAACATGTTATAGTAATCCTGTGTTTTGAATTGATCTGCCATAATGAGTGCTTTGCATCCAACCTAATAATGGAATAAAAACAGGAAATTAAGTACGCTCATTAAGCCAGGGCTTTTAATGAGATTTGTAGCAGGTGTATGGCCCTGTGATAGCAGGCAGCTTTGGCAATCAAAGCAGTCAATTTAGGAGTACTATTTTTCAAGTATTAATATATTGTTGACCAACATGGCCAAGTAGCTCCGGAGTGACTCAGTGACTCACAGCTGCTGGAGCTCCAGCAGATGCTGGCTTCTATTGAAAGCCCTGTTAAGCCAACTGTAATGTCAACAAAATCCTGGGAAGAAAGGAACAAATAATAAAAAAATGGCTTTTATTGAAAAAATACCTTCTTTAGTGCATATTCCATTTCAGGTATTTGATAGGCAGGGTTGATGTTGACCTAATTAAGTGGTAAAAACAAAAAGTGTTAAAATGACCTACATTCATACAGCTACATATTATTTTTTCTCAGTTTTGGAAGCTTATCTGATTAACAAGGATCACGATTCTTTACCTTATAAATAGCACTCTCTGAGAGGCTTTTGCCTCTCAGTGCAGATGTATGCAACAACCTTGGCATATGATATTATTAACGCCTCAACCCTAAGATCAAAATTTAAATTCTCAATGGTTGCCCCTATACAATTCCTATAGAAGTAGTAGGGAGAAATTGTTAAAACATCAAGCAATTTATCTTGTGTGATCCTGTCCTTAATTCTCATGACCACTCTGTTTTATAAAGCATTGATATTACAAGGAGAAATTTAATGCTGATCAGTCTTAGCCTGGTTTGGAAGGTTGTTTCACACATTCATGCAGCACACTCACCATCACTAAACCAGCTTTAGCAGTAGCAAACTGAGTGATGACCCATTCCCTCATGTTAGGACCCCATATTCCAACACGATCACCTTTCTTTAAACCGATGGCACAAAGTCCAGCAGCAAGACTATTCACCTGAAAATCAGCCAAGTGAAGTGTGCATTACTGACAGAAATTTTAATAAGGCAGTCAACAAATTACATTTAAAACTAATTCTCCCAACCAATACGAAGAAAAGCAAGAACCAATGCAGGGTTCAAACCCTTTTTCATATTAAACAAATTTCCAGGTCTCAGAAAGATTTTTTTTCAGGGCTGATAATGCTAACATAAGTATTTTTTGTTTGTTGGATTTTTTCCCAAAGGGGTGTGAGGTGCAAACTTAAAAACATTCTGTGGGGGTGGGGGTGGGGTATGGATATTTTCTCGAACCACACATTCCTGGTACCAACTTGCAATGTGCGATATGAAATGACATTAAAATCCATTCGATTATTGCAACTTTCAAGGAGTAGTCTAGGGGAAAAATCTGTAAACCTATTAAAGGGGGGACTAACTTAACAACAAAACTAGCTCAAATTGTTGCTATGGAAAGTTCCCAACCCTCATATCTTGGAAACCCTAACTTGCACAGGCAAGCTGTCTGGCTATGTTTTTAGAATAAAAAAGGTTTCCAAGATTTTCGAGTCACAACCATATTTGGTAAGTCATGTGACCAGAACAGAACAAAGCCTAAAACTCGAGTGGCATACACTTCTGGATAGTGAAAATGGTGCCAATGGTCAAGTATAGAAAAAAGTATAGAACTAAATTTACATTTCCAGAGGGGTGGGGGGTGCAAACAAACACCTTCCATTGGGGAATGGATATTTCCTGAAACCACACAATGATATATTCCCTGCCTAATGCTATGACAGGCAATATTCATTAAGTTTATTTAAGTTACCTCCTCTTGAAATTCAGCAAATGTAGCCCTTTGGTTGTCTTCACAGAAGACGTAGGCCTCTCGGTCAGGAAACTTGTTAACTGTCTGATCCAATCTCTGTCCAATTGTTTCACCAATTAATCGTTTTGACGACAATCCTTGACAGTAACTAAATTTGAGCTTCTCATATTCATGTGAGCTATTTTAGACAAGAGAAAGATAAAATTGAAGGCCTTTCCACAAGCAGGGTTCAGAGTTTTTTGACCTGAAAATCCAATTTTTCTTATTATAGAATTTTGATAAGCAGGATGAGATGCAACTTTTCGCAAAGTTAAAATAAATTCCCTACATGGAGTTCAGAGCCACCTTAAATTTTCGAAAATTTAAGGTGGCTCTGAACCAGTGTACAGAATTTATTTAAACTTTGCCAAAAGTTGCATCTCATCCAGTTTATCAAAATTCTATAATAAGAAAAAATTTCACCATGTCGTTTTTGAAATATAAGCGCTTAAAGCTGAAATTAGGGGTGTTTTTAGCAGGTCACAGTGTTGCTATGGTAATCTATAGTGTCACGAAAATAATTTACCAACGTATTCACCAATGATTGGGTAGTTTTTTGATACAATGATTGTAACATCAACTGATAAAGAGTGGCACAATGACCCATCAAAATCTACACGCTTGGAAAGTGCTGGGAACTGTTTTGAGCCACCCTAAGTTAAATACCTCTAACTGTATTTTCATACCAGGGCTGCGGCACTGCCTAGCTGCTCGCAGCAGATGAAGCAGCAAAAACTGTATGCATAATTAACCTATGGGGATGCGCGGAAATCTTGCCGCTTCAGGTTAGTAAAACACAGAATAGTTTCAGCTGCTTTAATTTCTAAATTGCAGTTGGCCTGGTTGGCGAGAGAGAAACGAGAAGACTAGCCTGCGTAGCAAGCGTTTCCGTGGGGTTTCCGCGTAAATTTCGATTTTTTGGCCGCGCGAAAATTGGGGCGAGAGCAAAAAAAGAAAGAGGCCAAAACATCGAAATATACGCGGAAACCCCACGGAAACGCTTGCTACGCAGGCTACGAGAAGACTTGATCATCAAGGCTACAATAGGTCCAGTAACGTAAGCTTAACTATTTCCTTAAATTTTTGCGATTGAACATACCTTGTGGATGAAAATCGGATCTTACTGCAAAACCCACACCATGCTGGTCTGCAATATCTCTGCTTCCAACAATAATATAACCTTGGAAGACTACAGCTTCTAGTTGATGCTAACATCCGAGTTGAAATCGCCTCCATTTTTGTGGCAACTGCATATGCAGGAGCCTGGGGACGAAGAGGCCAGGCCCCCCGGGGGAATACGAGGATGCTCGTCTGAAATTTTTGAAGGTACCAGAATCTCGATTAGCCGGCGTGGTCCCCCAACCATTTTCAACCCTAAAAGGTACCACCACTTCAAATTCTTCTGAGGAAACCATTTAAATACGTTGGCTCAATACCCTAAAAGGTACCGAGACAACTCTAGCGGTGGTAATTTCAGGTTATAAAGTACCCTAAGCGGTACCAACCATCAATTTTACCTCCTAAAAGGGACGGCGAACACCCCCCCTCCCCATCGTTTTTATGGGGGATTCCCCCCGGGGGCTAGGCCAGGAAGTCCTGCAAAATTAAAGAATGTTTCTACTTTGAAAACTCAAAGCTCTGTGAGTGTACTACAGCATTACACGATGTTTGCCCCCCAATATATTTTTATGTTTTTTTCACGCGAAAATCTTATTAACTTTAAGCTCTCAATGCAAAATCCTTGCCTTTTAAGTTTCTTACTGATCACTTGCATTCTACGTGTGACTGCCGTTGACCCAGGCCATAGGCACGCAATGGTCCGCAAAATTTATTCCAAGTACACTACCGGATGTTTCTCAGTATAAGGCTCGACCAATACTCAAAATATTAATGTATAAATTTAAATAAAACAAATAACGGGGGACACAAGCCAACTCAGTATGAGGTTTTGTGATGTGAAATTGTCTAGATCTCAGTCTCATATAATAAATAAACTAAATATCTGAGACGGGAATTTTTCATAGCATGATTTGTCATCATTCTAATTATGAAACTATTCTTAGTTGCTGAACTGACAAATTGATATTGAACGAAAGTGAAAATTTTGGCTCAAGTCTTGGTGGATCGAAAGATCGTTATGTAAGAATAAATTATCATCCTAGCATATCGGCATTTTGTGAAATCGTGAAATTGGAAGCGGCGTACGTTTTTACCCGTCGCATCGACAACTAAAACGACAGAAGATGGTCATTGAAACTTTTCTGTGTTGTTTCAATATCAGAGAAGGTTCATGGATTTGTGGAGCTGCCAGCCTGGTAAATCAACAAAGGTTTTGATTCCATATTTCCTTGTTACAGTTGATGATTCGAAATTTTGAAAGCTGTGATTTTTTTTTGCCGTTGTACGTTTGTCTTCACCAGCTACTTAGCATTTTGCGGCTCTTACTTCAATGGTTCAACTTAGAGTTTCGCCACCGAATGACGGAGGAGGCAAGAAAACGTCTGCATGTTCAATTCAGCAGTAAGTTGACATTACCGTTGAGTCAGAGAGATGTTGTCCTTCAATTTATTCCATTCGTACAGTCTATGGACCAATATTGACTGGCCATGGTAGATTGGCTAACAAACTCAGTTGACACTTCTTACTCTGCTATTTTTCTGTGGATAGGTGGTTAAGGTGTTGCCGTTCTCAATTTAAAATGTTCATCAAACCTTATACAACAGAATAACCTTCGTTCTGCTGTGACTAGCTGTTCGCCATCACTGTTGTTTCGCTTTCCGTTTCTAAACCTGTTCTTTGTGTATGTTGGCACATTGAGCTAGAAGAAGTTATTCAGTGCCTTTACTCATCTATGCATACGATAGCGTTTAGGCGTTAATTTCCGTTAGCAACTGTGCATGGAATTTTATCAGTCGCGTGTTGAGAATGCATGGGCAAACTACTGCCAGAAGGCAATTTTATTTTTATACCCATTCGATCACTTACCAGGGCCCCCGGAACAGTTTTTGAAGTCCGGGGGGGGGTTCTCCCTGCGCTGTCCCTGCTCACTCATGTCGCGTGCTTGTAATAACGTCTCGGAATGTTCCGAAACAACAGCGCGTCTGAAACTATCCTCGTGTGGGAACCTTAGCTACCGGTTAACGTTATTGAATGTAACTGTTTTGTAGTTGGGCAATTTTTGTGCGCTTCACAATACTGAAACGTCTTACACATTGTCTGTTCCCGGTATTCGTGCAATTTTAAATGGTTCTTGTCATGAAGAAGGAAAGGCTATAATGAGCTAAGCTGCTAACCTAGTTAGCCGCGGTTTCTGGTTTGCGGTACTTAAGACAAAGCGAAGCAAAAGATTTGATGGTAGAGTGGCAGCAAGCTGCTTCGTTTTCATTCTCCCAGCGGCTCCACCAGGCCGGAAAACCTACCACTGTGTAGAAACTTAATTTTCCAAGCTATCAGATTAAACTCTTGCGGGGATCGTATTTCTTTGTTACAGCTCTCCAACTGATCACTGTCCTTCAGATGTCTGTGGCGGCCATCTCCATGGCAGCGTCAATTTGCATGCTGATTGGACTTTTTAAGGTTTGTAAGATTAGCTTCGCTTCAACCTTGACTGTGGAAACCACGACAAGCGTGTATAGTCAACGTTTTCAGGGTACAACCTCTCCTAAGGCTGGCCGTTACTGGATATCAAATCAATTAGGCCCGTGAATTTTTTATTTTCATGTTTTAAATGCTAAAGCATCGGCAAAGAAACCAACAACATAACATTTGCGCATGCCCAGTCTCTTGTATGATTTTTATGTCACATCTAGCGATCTTGTATTACTGAATATATCAAGGCTGATTTTTCAGGGACGGGTTCATTTTTTGACAACTCCTCATACACAACTCAGTTTTAAAATTACTGTCTTAACTGACTGTGACTCGAATTCTCTGTTGTCTCATTTCTCATTTTTTCCTTGCTTAAGCCTTGGCGAAGTCGATGATACTGAGCGGTGAACTGGTTTTTTATCTTCGTTTCTTTATTTCCGTTTTAGCGCTGGCGATGGTTGCTGTTACCTTGGATGGTGTGGGTTGTAGTTGAAGAGCTGTTTTCGTTTTCTGTCATTATATTCTTCGTCGTTGCCAAAGTTAAGGTAATTTTTATACCCCCAAGTGCTTGTTTTATCACCAAGAGAGACTGACCAGGACGTTCCCTTCCGCACAGGAATAGCTTAGGCAAGAAAAAATATAATAAAGAGAACAAGATGGAGGAGGTAGGATAAGGAAAAGGAGATTTGTTTTTCTTTCTCGGAGAAATTAGCTATACAGTTACTCTTGTAAATCCGAGGTGAAATAAAGGTGATGTATGTAAGATCGTGCACGCGTGCGTGGTAGACGAGAATTTACGCAGTGATGTTTTAACAATTTCTTCCTACTACTTCTATAGGAAATGTGTAGAGGAAACAAACGAGGATATAAATTTTGGTCTCAGGGTTTTATGGGTTAAGGTCGCAGAGGACCCGTGCTCTCATGAAGTACAGTGTCTGAATTTGTTTCAAGAGTTCGCACGAACTGTGAAGACTGATTCCAAAAATACGCGAAATATTGTTTTGCACATCATTCTGTTTTCAGCGTATCATTAATTACATGTGTAATTGAAATCTTAAGTTAAAAACCTTTGCGAGTTTTTAAAGCTATTAAAATTTAGGCTCGAAAGCTCATTGCTACAAGGCGATGCTTTGAAAGAGTAATTCGAAATAAAACACCTATTCCGCGTGCATGTGCATCCGCACTGGAAGGTAATAAATTATCATAATTTATGTGCACTGGAAGGTATAAATTATCATAATTAGGTTCAGTTTTTCCTCTACAAACCTTGAATAAAATTGTACATGTATTACTGTCTCTTTCAGTTAAAGTGTTCCGTGTACATCTCAGATGCAGTTATGTTAGTCATCTCTGTGAGTATATAACAATAAAGTTTTGTATACGGTTGGTATTAGAGGGGGGAAGGGAGGGGCACACACATTTTCATGAATCTTTCGTCTTGTGATGATGAAGACTGGGATATATGAGACGAAAATTTTTTATGAAAGAAACGAGATTTGAAACGGAGTGGTTTCTGCCACTAACTTCATTTTTTTGCATTGTACTTTGAAATCAAATTATTAAACGTTATAGAGCAAAAGTACACTTTGCATAAATTTTGGCTCAAGGAAATGAAAATGAAAATGAAATGAAACAATATCGTAATCCTTTCGTTATTTTTACAGGTGTACTTCATGCTTTGTGTGTACTCTTACTTTCAACAACTGAAACGACAAGAACTCGTCGAAAAGGTGTAGTTCAAGATGAATTCTATTGATAAGACTATTAATAGGGGATCAAAATAAATCGGAACTATGTCAAGGGGTTTTAATGATGGTCTGTCCAAGTCATTCTAGAATTGATAATGCATTACGTTTCCCATGAGCAAAATGTCCAAATAATAGTGACAGAAAGATCTCTGGTCACTGCAAGAATGAACGATCGAGCCTTACTTGAAAGATATTTTCTCGTTCGATGATTTCCTCACAACTAAGGGAGGTTAAGGGAAAGAAAAGTGTGCCAACTTTCGGAAACGACAACAATTTAACACTTGTAAGTTATAAATGCGTCCAAGAGAATAGTTAGGAAAGCCTAGCGATATGGTGGTGGTAACCTTGCAATAGTCTTGCAATAGGCTATCAGCTCACTCTATGGGAGCAAAAACACTCCATATCAATTGCTGGTTGACTGGGTTACCTGTGGCCAAAGCATGTCGTATTATCCGTACTGTAATGAAAGAGAAAATACTGACTGTTGACCAATCAATTTTCAGATCACAGGGCGGCAACTCTCTCGAGACACTAATAAATTTGAGGAAGATGAAAGAAGCCCTTTGCTGACTAACAGACCAGTGTAATGCAGATTTAACAAGTGAATTAGACAGCATGGTCCCTAAACAAGGCTATCAATGTAAAAAATGTCCCTGTGAGAGTCCAGAAGCTGTGAGCACTTTTCTGAAACTTTAAAGGGGGCCGTAAATAAAATTGAAGAGGAATAACCAAAAGTAAAACTTTTGTACATTTGCTTTTATTTTCTACAGTTATGGCTCTCATTCAGTGCCTTTACTGATCAATGTTAACAGATTTTTGCTTTGCATTGTAAGGAAACAAGATCATGTTTCTTCTTGCAAGAGAAAGATCACCTGCAGCTGTACCATCTCATTTGTCTGTTGATGTTATTTATTAAATATTATTAAGTTAAAATCTGTTCAAACACCAGAATGCAAAAAGCAAAAACAAAAACTATGAATTATTGTGGAAGAAAACACTGTAAGATTTAAAACCATGTAAAAATGTAATAATTGATTTTTTGTACAAATTATTAAAGGTGACAAAAAATGATAGATTTTGGCATTGTTATTTGATTCATTCTCCAAGAGCTACAGAAAGAAAAACACTACCAAGAGAGATTATTTAAAATCAGACAGTTCTTTTACTGGCAGTGTTCACACTAAGTTTTAGAAAATATGCATCCTAGGCCTCCACAAAACGTTTATGTTTAATATATAAAATGCATGATTTGTGTGTTAATGCAAACACTGCTTACTGGTGATACATGGATGTTTCATCTTAGATATATAAAACTGTAGTCTTTTTTCAGCTCTCTTTTTTTATACTGAGACATCTGTGAGAATTTTGAGAAAGAAATCCACAACTCACTTAAGGCTGGTTTTGACTAGCAACTGAATTGGAGTCAGAGTCATAATCAGAAGCATAAAGTGTTATGACCTAGTGAAAATCAAACGGACAGAGTCGGAAGCAGATGGCTATTCAACTTATGACTTTGTTGCTTATGATCTAGTGAAAACTAGATTGTCGGAGCCGCAAGCACTGTTTTGGTATCAAACTGTAATCGGAGAGCAAGGGAAAGAAGCAATGTGATTCACTCCTTCTTCCACTTCTGCCTACAACTCTGACAACATAGTTTTCACTGGATCATAAGTGACAGATTCATAAGCAGAGTCGGAAGAAAATGGAAACATTCTGATTCTTTCGACTCAAATTCTGTCCAGCTGATGACTCCACTTACAACTCTGATCTTTGATTTTCACTCTGATTCCATTGTGAGTGAAAACCAGCCTTTAGAAGATCTAGTTTTAGTTACACTAAGTTCTATAATGAAATGCATATTTATATACCGCACGTATCACATTGTCCCATGGCAGTTTACAATTCTTCTGTAGGGTGAGACCAGACGTCAGAAAATCAATGCACTACTAACAGCTGCTATCAGTCCATATTTGATCTCACCCACCCACCCAACCCTTGTAGGAATTCTAGACTAAGGCTACAGACATGAATACCACACAAATTAATGTGTTTAGGAAAGCTGAAAGCCACTCATACGCTACTATGGCCACGTGGTAGCGGGCATTACCCCTTAAATCTACCAAAAAAAGTTTGAGCCTGAGCATTAGCAGTCATGGACAGCTGTTTCGGCCTTATTAGGCCTCATCAGCATGGCATAGCTAATACCCAGGCTCAAGAACCCACATGAATAAAACAAGCAATGAAAATGTGAAGCTTGTGGGATGTCGCTTCAAGTGATTAATTTGTGTGGTATTCTTGTCACTCGAAGCTTCATCCCACAAGTTTCACATAAATTTTTCATTTTAAGGCTACAGGCATGCTCACTAAAGATGTTATTATGTCATCTAATGCTTGTCTTTTTCTCTGGCAGCAAAATTTAACCCTTTAACCCCTAAGAGTGATCAATGTTTCATTTCTCTTTATTGTAACACTGCTCAATCAAACATTAAGGCTGTGAGAAAAAAGAAAATGATCAACAAGTAACAAAGGTGTTGATTGTTTAACAAATTCTCCTCATCATTACCATACAAATGTATGGGGAACAGTGTTGAGAATATAGATGCTGATATTAGGGTTTAAATAGTTAAGGTGCCAAGTTTGCTGCAAGAAATTGCAGTTGATCACAGCAGTTTTATCTTGAATGTACACAAGACAGCCTGGTCAGTGTCTTTTAAAAAGCTAGTTTCAGATGTATCTTCATTGATCATGTTTCTTTATCTTTTGTTTGGCCAGCTACACTGCCTTGATATTATCATTTGTCTGTTTAATCTATTAAACAGTCCATAACCTGTTAGTCGTCTTTTATTGGCCTTGGCTTTCCTTCCTCCTTAACAGCTTCCCAGATGTATAATCCAATAATGGCATGAACAATCACAACTGTTATGGTTGCTGCTCCAATGGAACCATTTGCAAAACCCAGAATGTCTGAAAAAAATAAGAAACCAAAAATAAATAATTTCTACATCAATGGCTTGAACCTAGGAGTCAATTTTATTGCTTAGAACAATCATGACTTACCCTCAAATACATATTTCTTGGAGATAAAAAAGCTGGAAATTGGTAGCAAAATCATTGCTAGTGTAAACTTCATAAGAGTGAAGAGCACTGACTTCTCACGAGGCCTACATTGGATGAAACAACAATGACTTTCAAAACTTATGTTGCTTAAAAATGCACAAGTCACTGTGCCAGCAATGGCATTCTACTCCTACACCAGTATTGAGCTAAATCATCAAAAAAGTATGGTGCAAGGCCAAGGAAGCAGATTATGAATATGTGGAGCCTGATTAGAAAGTCAGGTAAAGGGCAAACAAGACTGTCATTTATTCATTCCATAATTCTGGTTCTTCTTACGTCTGCAAACTGAAAACATTGATCTCATGCATTTACGCCATTTTCACATGCCCCACACAGAGTCAAGTTAATTCATAGTTTGTGATCCAAAAGGTATGGAAATTTGATACATTTACAACAAAACTAATAGTCATGTGTATGAGGCTTCAAGTTATGCACCTATCAGTGCCAAGCCCGGGGGGGGGGGGGGGTGTCAAGCCCGAGGGGGGGGGGTCGGGCTTGACACAGGAATTTGACTGTCACGTATATCCCCAGGGTAGGGATTTTGATCGAATATTACGTCCCCAGGATGGGGAATTTTATTGCTTTGCTCTTGTGTGCAACTAGAAGGGTATATGACCACCTAGGGTGGGGGATTTTGATACTTTTGACAATTACTTTTTGCCTGGGGGTGGGGATTTTGATAATTTTTTTCAGGAAATGTCAAAATCCCCACCCTATGCTCGACCCCCCTCGGGCTTGACACTGATAGGTGCATTACTACTACAACAAACTCAGATGGTTCCCTCTCTGTTGCAATCTTCCTGGAATTTGGACCTATTTGGACATCTTTGGCAATTTTTTCATGCACTATCAATTCCTCAGATACCTTACACAAAGCCTAAAAAGGGATCATGCCATGTATTTAGTCTGCCACGGATCGAAATCAGAGTGATTTCATCAGTCTCTCCCTCTAATCTCCACACCGATACATACCCTAAAGTATCCCCTTGGTTCTCAGCCCTGTTCATGTTTTACAATGTAATGTTAACCTGTCAAACTGAGGGAAGGACTTGTCAAGAAAATTTCACTCTCTTCTGTCCACCATCTTGTCTTCGTTCACCGAGAAGAAGCCTGGGACTAGACCGTTTCCAGTCTTCCTCGGCTTTGGAGTGTTACGTCAGACAACATGGCGACTGCTGCACGATTTCTCCGTGCGAAATTGTCACGGCTGTCTCTCACATATCTCCATAAAAGTCGTCCATTTATAACAGAACTCGTGAGGTTAAGTTCCAACAGCTCTTCAAGGTTACGTAGATTCTATTTGCCACCAAGAAAGAGCTTACACTGGGGCACTGTAGTAGGTGCTACCACTGGGGTACTTTGCGGAAGCGTTGCTCTGTGTGACTCCTCCGGGTTCAGCTCAGGTATAAAGTAGTAAGCCTTTGTCTCACAGTTTGGATCTGAATTCTACTGATAGTCAAACAGTGCACAGATCCAAACTGCACTGGGATGAAACTCACCTTCTAAGACTATTGATCTATTCAATCTTGACATTTGGAAATTGATATTTTTATATACCGGTAATAAATCTAAGCTCAAAGGTCTGCTTACAAGCAGCAGAGCTTTCAACCATACCTCACTGTCTTCATCAGTAAATGCAACTGGTACAGGCAGGTTTTTTCACATGACCTTAACATCACAAGATAGAATCGAGGATGGACTCTCATGCTTATTGTTATTTTTTTAGGGTTTATTGAAAGGATGTGCAGATCTGCAAAACATAATGACAGTTCTGAGCTAGAAAGGTACCTGTTGTCTTGACCCTTTTCCTCCAAACTGTAACTTTATAGATTTTACTTTGGCTGACGCCAGATGATTTTACTTGTTACAGGTAGACCCCTTCCTCAATGCATTTACCCTTTAAATACCAACATCAGCAAGTATATTCCCCACACTGTGCTCCATACATTTTCTATGGCAATGACGAGGAGAGTTAATTAAACAATCAACACCTTAATTAGTTGTTGATCACTTCCTTTTTTTCTCACAACCTTTATGTTTCATACAGCAATGTTACCATATGGAGAAATTAAACATCGGTAACTCTTAGGGGTAGGGTTAATACCATCTCTGCTTGATCATAATATAATACCAGTAACATTTAATACATAGTGGTTCTCAGGACATGGAGTCAGAATTTTTCCTTCCTTACTTCATAGACTCATAAAAAAAGGGAACAACGTGGACCAAAGGCATCCGTTGGGCTGGACACCTCTTCATGTAGCTGCTATTAATGGGAGTGAGAGGTGGGCCATCACTGTAATAACGTTACAAGAACATCTGTCCATATAAACTTTATGGTTGGGCAGGCGTTTTTTTTCCACATCCTTGAAATTGAACTAGAAAAACCATGTTTCCACATGGTCATGTTGAACATTATTTAGCTTGTAGAACTTGGAGAATTGTGCATAACTGTTGGAATTTAACTGCTCACCAGGGAATGTAGCCTTTATCTGAGATAAGTTTGGAGTTCAATGTAATGTCATCCCTTTTTACTGTGTTTACAGGTGCATATCCTTACTTATAGCAGCAGGAGCTGATGTCAATGCAAGAGAAGAATTCAGTACTGCTTTCAAAATGGCTCAAAAGAAACACATGAGATCCTTTGATGGTATATATCCTTTCTTTAACTTTTGTTATTTAATATGTGTATTGATGGTGATGATAATGATATGATATCACCGATATTTTCATGGAATGACCCATATATTCCACTATCGGTGAGAATTGTTACACAAGCGCACTACCGGATACCCACCTGTCAATGGTTAAACAACCTCGGTTGGTCTAATCTCAGAGAGACGGGAGACAAAGAAAAGGTTCTAATAATGTTCAAAACTATGAACAATATGACCCCAGTTTGGGTGGCTATATGGATGACTCCATGAAGTATTGGGTGACTATATGTGTCATTCCTTGAAACTATCGGTGACTATATGGATGACTCAATGAAGTATTTGGTGAGTACATGAAGTTTATTTTTGAGGTGGTCATTGATGTCATCCCATACAATGCTGCAATACAAATAGGGCTTGGTATTGGACTGATAAACACCAGTCAAATTGGTAGAAGGGACAAAGGGCTGAATCTTTCTTATGATGCTCATACCAGAAGAGGCTTTCTTACAAACACTTCAAATGTGGGATTCTGGATCTCATGTCAGGAATTTATCAATTTCAACTCCCAGACATTTACTACTGTTCACTCTGTTCACAAATCAAGATCAAGACCTTGGGTGAAAGATGCCATTCTTTGTCTTGACCCGACTACCATGAAGTTACTTGTTGATCACTTTCCTTTTTTCCTCACAACTTTTATGTTCCATACAGCAGGAGAAGTTTCCATTCCACCTCTTTAAATTCCTTTCAGTGATTTTCATGCGTGATGATGACTTCAGTGGCAGGCTCAGTCGTGGTGCTAATTTCACGGGTTTCACTCCCCTACATTATGCAGCACTTGCTGACAGTCTTGAATGTGTTCGTCTTCTGGTTGAAGCCGGTGAGTCTATTGAAATGTCATAAGTCAATACACATTATTAGTGCCACATTTTTTGGAAAACTTCATTTCCCCTATTCTTCCTTCCCTAAACTGGAATAAGCGGGAATGCTCGCAATAGGAATAAGCAGAATGGTCCCATTTACCGGTATGTGGGTTTTCAAAGACATCATAATCATCTTTAAAGGTGTAATGTTCACCTTAACAATAAATTCGTATAACCACAGTAATGTTTGATTTCATTTTGCATAAAGGGATTAGCAGTATTGGAGCTTCTCATAGCTAACCCACCACAGGACACCCAGCATGAAAAGGCCAAGGGCATCACTTTCCTTACTACTCTTCTAGTCCATCTAAGGAGACCATGTGTACTGAAAGTATTTTAGTATCCAGCAAAACAATATTGAGGAATACATTTAGAGTTGCTTTTCAATAGAAATAACATCCTGCCAAAAACAAGAAAGTGAGAACAGACGTCACACACGTGTTCTTGTTAATGAATTAATTCATTTTTTTAGGTGCTGACCCAACTCTGAAGGATGGCTCAGGGCACACGGCTGTCGAATATGCAGGGAGTTTGAAAATCAAAGAATTTTTGAATGAAAAAATGGAAATGGTATTTATGCCAAGTTCTTTGCTCCCAAAATTTGATATTTGATAATCTGAATAGATCCTAGTCATTAACTTTGCCATTTTCTCTCTAGTATGCTAAACAGAAAGAGAGAAAAGAGGCAGAAGAAAGAAGACGATATCCACTTGAGATGAGACTGAGGGAAAATATTGTTGGACAAGAAGGAGCTATTCTAACAGTTGCTGCTAGTATGTGCTGCAAACTTAGAATCAGTCATCTGCAACAAGTAGATGCATGCTATCTTAAATTCTTTTTATTATAAATCATGAGTAGATTACTGACTAGACAGTATCAGGGGTTTCATTAGAAGCCGGCAACTAATGAAAACCCCCACCTGCTTTGTGAGAATTTACATTTCACTGCTGCCTACTTCATCTACTTTCAATCGTTATGCCCTCAAAAGTACAATGTAATTCCTTCAATTACATCAGTGTAAGCTTCTTACATCTGTAGCTTTTTTTCCAGGGACTACCTTATGGTAAACATTACTATTAGCGTTTCCTCTGAGTGTTGCAAGTGTTTTGTCTCTTTGAGCTTGGGAGTGTGTGAAAGGCATGAATAAAATGTTTGCATTTCAGCAATTCGTAGAAGAGAAAATGGCTGGTACGATGACGAGCATCCATTGGTGTTTCTTTTTCTTGGTTCTTCTGGAATTGGTAAATATTTGCTCTAACAAAACTGTGTTAATTAATGTTTACTGCACATTTTCTTGGAGGTTTCACAAATTTATGTTACATTATGATGATGCAATTCTCAATGATTTTCTTTGTAGGGAAAACAGAACTGGCAAAACAAGTTGCCAGGTATCTTCACAAGGACAACAAGAAGGTGCTTGAATTTGATTGGTGTTGTAGTAACTGGTTCAGTCTAGACAGATGAATTATTTCAGCTTTTTCTCTTCGTCTAACTTTGTACTGCCTCGTTTGTGGTGCAATTGTCATTTCGTTTTTTTAATGTTTTCTGTTCCACAGGGCTTTATAAGACTGGACATGTCTGAATATCAAGAAAAGCACGAGGTAAGGGTTGCCCTGGAAGTGCACTCACCAAACATTTTTGTGTGTAATCAAATTCATTGTCATATATCACCATAGCCTAAAACAAAGGAAAATAAAATGTAAACTACAGATGAATTGAAACACAACGGAATCTGGTCGATTCGCCCGGAAGTCGACTCGCCCGACGGCGATTTGCCCTCAACTAAAGATGATTCGCCCGATGGTATTTAAACCGGTAAGAACGATTCGTGAGACCAAAATTGATAACCTTATGGAATGACATTACTATAATAATGAAGGATAGTATCGTCTTACGATGCATTCACTTGAGATATATATCAAAACGTTTCGACTGGTTACAGCAAGTCTTTCTTAAGTGGTGTTTATTTTTGGTAACTATCATCGGGCGAATCGTCTTTTGATCCGGGCGAATAGGCTTTCGGGCGAATCGACCGTAATCACAACATATACATTTATCCGGATGGTTTTTTTTTACTTTGGTTACCAGACATTACTGGAGTTGGAATGGCCATGAATTTGTTTATTTTTTGTTTTCTAAACAGTAAATTGAACATGTTCTTTGATATTCTTTCTGTTCTTTTTGTTCGCGTTATTACCTTGTTTGTAGGTGGCAAAGATGATTGGCGCTCCTCCAGGATACATTGGTCATGACCAAGGAGGGCAGTTGACCAAAAAACTCAAGGAATGCCCCAATGCTGTGGTGCTGTTCGATGAGGTGGGGGAATTTTCGGTCCCAACTTTTTCTTGCTTCTGTACATCTTATTATTATTATTATTATTATTATTATTACATATCTCTCAGTTAGTACGCGCACTGTGACTGGCAAATTTTGCGGACCGTATTCTACTGTACGGCCCGCTAAATTAGAAATTTTCCTTTCCCGCGCGCGCGATTAGCCTAAGAGATATAATAAATATCTTACTAACCTTGTTTTAACGGTCCGTACAGTAAGTTACGGATCCTCTTTTTTTCCCGTTTTTCCCATAAAAAAACACGGTCCGTAACTTACAGTACGGACCGCCAACTTGGTTTGTAAGAGGTGTTTCTTTCCATTCAGACATCTGTTAGCAAAACGTACGACATTAAACTTCTGACAACTAACAGACGCACGTATTTCTCCAGGTCGACAAAGCTCATCCCGATGTTTTAACTGTCATGTTGCAATTATTCGATGAGGTATCGTTTAATAGCTAGAAATATCCTTTTAATTTTGGCCAGGTTACGTTGTTCTTCTATTTGTCAGGGGCACGGACCTGTTTTCTGTTAAAGTCCGTACAATCTTTTTTTGTTCATTAACTACTTTTTGCAAGTGTGTTCTGTTTTTGTGGAGTAGTACCAATTATTACAATAGACCCGTGATTTCGTTAAATGATAAACACTTAAATTTGACTGTCAAACTCAATCAAGATTAAATTCCTTTTGAGGAAAACCGTACACGTAAAATAGTTTGCCAACTTAATTTAAGTATTTGAGCTCTAGCGAAGTTAGGCTTGCCCACAGGCCATTTTGTGTTGTGGGTAGTGGCACTTTTGTTGCATTTTTCTGTCAAACTTCGCAATATCACGATAATATAAGTTGAAATCTAACAGTGGTATTTACCTGCAGAAAACAGTGAAATCTGTCAGTACCTTATTTTAATTGTGACACTGTGTTTGTGGTTTAGGGGCGCCTTACAGATGGACAAGGAAAAACCATTGTTTGTAAGGACGCGATCTTTGTAATGACGTCAAACCTAGCTAGCGACGAGATAGCCAATCACGCTCTGGAACTGAGAAGAGAGGCAAAAGAGGCCGCTGAACACAGAGAAGAAAGTAAGTAGCATCATCATTACCGCTACCACCACCCTCATCATCATCACGATTATCACTACCACCACCCTTATCATCACTTCCACCACCCTGATCATCATCACAAGTAATCATTGTTTCTTTTTACCCGCTTTAACTTTCAAGGCCATACACGGATTTGCTCCCAGCTACCTATGTGAGCTAATTACAGTCAAAGAGAGCCAATGTTACAGTCTCAGATCTTCTAGTGAGCTCTTGCTTCGGATGCAGAGTCGCATCACCAAAAAGACTCTTGGTGACACGCTTATGGAATTCACTTCCTGGAGAGCTGCGACGCAAGAGTGACCTAGAGGAGTTCAAGCACCATCTAAAAGCGCATCTTTTTTCAAAGGCATATTTATAGGAGTCTCATAATTTAATTAGCTTAGATTTTTATTCTTTTTCTCAAATTGTTATATATGTATTTTTAACTTTTTATAATTGTAATGCGCATTTAATCAAATTTTTGTTAATTTGCGCAATATAAGTGAATAAATTATTATTATTATTATTATTATTATTATTATTAGACACTGTTGAAGAGACAACGTTGATGTATTACTGTAATATTGCTCTTCTCATAATTTTCCGTCAGGTGGCGAAATAAGCGAAAAAGTCACTATATCAAGAAAATTTAAAGAGAGAGTGGTACAGCCTATACTCAAGGTCAGCTGTGTGGTCTTTAACATTTCATCAGCATTGCTGAACCGACGAATGTTAGAAGCAGAAACAGTGTTGTATGAAGGCCGGTCAAACGGCGTCAAAAAACGCGCAACATCAAAGCCAAAATTTTGAATTTTTTTTTATTGTGAGAAACTGGAAACAAGAACCAGATTTAATGCGCGCATGCTTCTGTTCAACAAATGTTGAACGCACTGTTCAAACGGCTTCGACACCATCCAACATTTTCGAAAACAAAGGCGATGTTGAATGAAAGTTTAAACCATTTTAAATTTATTTTAGCGCGCTTTCAACAATTTTCAACACGTTTAACAATGTTGGGTGATCTGTTCTGGGCCTTTATAGCTCTCAAACTAGTACACTTACCACTTTGGGAAAAATAGCGATAATTATAGTCATAATCATAGAGCGGTTTTCAGACAAAGCCAAAGCACTTACTTTTGCCAATCACAGCATACCGAAACAATGCAATGAGCCAATCAGAATTCGAAGCAATTTCTTGTAACCGGTGTAAAGCGCGGGAAAATACGCGCGTGTGTGGTTTTGATTTTGCTTTTCATTGGTTGAAAAAGTTGCTGCACGAGTTTTGTTGGCCAATCACAGAGCGGGGCAATGCAAAACCAGAATAAGTGCAATCCACTCGAGAACTATTTCTAATCAATAACCGTGTTTGTTCTTTCTGTTGTCGGACATCCGGAAATCAGTTTTGGAAGTTTTTAAGAATCACACACTTGGTCATGTAGATTACCCGTAAAGTCTTGTTTGTGAATCAAGCGGGGGCCTTTAAGAGGGCTGACAAAGTTTAAATACAATGTTTTGTTCCACCTTTGACAGCTTCACTTCAGGAGAGATGAATTCCTGGGAAGAATCAACGAGATGGTGTATTTTCTGCCTTTCTCTCGATCAGAGCTCATCACTCTGGTTACAAGAGAGCTCGATTTCTGGTCTAAAATGGTTTGTGAAGTTCTCTTATAAACCTCCGATACCTTGTTTGCTCCTGGACCAACACTCAGGATCTTTAAACAACTAAGGAGAAAGTGCTGCCTTTGTAATGACATCTGCATTGGTCAGACTCTCTAGTTTTCTTAGATAAGGACGATTAGTCGGTGGTCCCGTCTCAGAAGTCTTGTTTATGATAACTTTGTAAGAGGTTTAAGAACCTACACACCACTGAATCGCAAAGAGTAGGGGATGTAGTTCCCGATGTTGTGGTCTGGCCTTGTTTCCCGGGTTGGTGCTTCACATAGGGTTAACATCGCGCCTTCCCGCCTTGGACAGAATTGTCAAAGAAAAATATGCTTTGAGCTATGAACTCCCCTTACTTGCTGGAGGGAGAAAAAACTAAAACTTTTTAATTTTTCGTTTTGATTCAGGCATTGAAGCGTCATGAAATCCACATGTCATGGGATAGAGAAGTCCTGGACGTGCTAGCGGATGGGTACGACGTACATTACGGAGCGCGATCGATTAAACACGAAGTAAGACTGATAAACTACTTCTCAAATCAATCAATGAAGAATGATCCCCGCATCTGTGACCGCAATTTATGCAATTGCGTAAAGAATCAATTGCATAAATTGCGTTCACAAGTGCGAGGATCATTCTTCATTGATTTCATTTCCGCAGTTCTTGTATGATTAACTACCTCTCCCTGCTTTAAAGTCGCAACTTGATTGGTGCACTCAATCAATTCAGGGAACAGCTCTCCCGAGACTTTTCTTCCGGTGTATGTACTTCCGCTTCCGGTTAATTTTTTTTGTCGTTGTGACGTTTTGTACGCGGAAAAAGTTTCTTACCCAGGCGCCCGTTTCTCGAAAGTCCCGTAAACTTTTCGGGCCCGAAAAGACATTTCAAAAACTGCGATCCACTTATTCTGAAAAGCTGGTCCTTTACTATGATTTCAAGATACGAAAGGGAAAATTTGTTGCAAAATTTCATGACTGGAAACGTCTTAGTTTTTAAGATACGAAGGAAATTATGGCACCCGAAATGCGCCCGAAAAGTTTCGGGAGTTTCGAGAAACGGGCCCCAGGATACAATTGTGAACCCAGAAAAAGGGAGAAGTGTCGAGTTACAACTGGATCTGCATTGCATCCGTCGGCGTTACGCTAATTGGTCAATCAAAACACCACAGTAAACTTAGTGTAAATGTCACTATCTTTTAATTAAGGTTTTATCGAATCATATAAGCCAAGCATTGTTCTACTATCTTTGATTTGTTGTAGGTTGAGAGAAGGGTGGTCAATCAATTAGCTGCTGCGCATGAACGGGAGTTAATAAGTCCCGGATGTTCCCTTCACATAACCGTAGACCGCCCCAAAGACACCGGAGGACGCAGTTTGGGCGAAGATGTAGCGCCAATCATCAAACTGCAGCTAATAAAGGAGGGAAAGAAAAAGGTGGACATCGATGTTGGAGATGTATTTGTTCCAGAAGATAAACTTTTCTTTTAAGCTGGCGATGATTCGTGCAATTCGATGTGGAAGCGATTGCGGCTTGATGCAATGGACCCCTTCCTCTGACGCTTGGTAAAGAGTATGTTCAACCAAAACAGATTCCATGTCTTGAGATGTCTTGGGGGATAGTGTCACATCTTGATGTTGGGTTGCTACACTATACTGAAGAAATTCAGTTTTAGAAAACTTTATATTCTGGATAAGAAAGCGTTCAACCTTTCTTAGGTCAAATTAACGAACCTTGCGATATTGACGTCGAAGTTTTAGAGACAGATAGCAGCAGGAATCATTTTTTACCTTCAGCTTCTTTAAAACAGATTAAGAAGAGAAAGCTCAACTCATGTAAATCTCGATACAGCTCTTACTGGGTAGAGACTTTTCTAATCTAAGAACGGAATTTAAGCCGAGGTCGGACTCTAGAGGAGTTAAGAATAGAAACCCTTCTGTTGCTTTCATTTGTCATACGGAGCTGGTTGAAGTGCTAGATTTTCCCTTGAACGAATTGAATTTAAGTGTAAATTAGACGATTGTCATGGAATAATGGCGGAAAACAAAATCCGGTTATTTATTAAAAGAGTATAAGGGAAAACATGTTGTAGGCAGAAACATGTTAAGAAAGGTTAGAACGTTGTTTTCTCTGTCTGTACGACCTTACAACTGGTTTCAAATTGGAACTTGTCAATCGGAAGTTATTGTTTTGTTTGGCTTGCGTTAGCTTTGTGTAGCGTCCAGTGGGTTGCTATCATAGGTGCAATAAGGTGACAATGCACCAAAAGGGAAAACTTTTCACTTCGCCCCACTTGCGGTCTGACGAAGAAATGTATTTTTATCAAGTGTGCTCTTGTTTTGGATGATTCTCATGGGCGCCGCTTTTGTGTCGCGGATGAACGGAAAGCTTGGGAGATGAATACACGAGTATGTCAAATTTGCCCCTGAATAACTTGGAAAGACTTGGAGCAAGTCTGTTGACATGTCTTTTGCTGTTCTTATGATGTTCGTCTATTCCTTACGTGGACACTGCTTGTTCCCTCGACTCTCGTATGTTTTTTATCGGAGTGGGCTTCTCCACACGGGTAGGGGTGGGGTGGGGTGGAATGGGAGGGGGGAGGGGACGGGGCGAGGGAAGCAATAAACCTTTTTCCCACCCCTTCCCTATTCTATATTTATCCGTTTGCTAAAAATATTATACAAATATATGATTCATATATTCACACGCGTTTAAACATCTTAAACTTTCCCATGACAATTCTTTTTGTTCTACAAACCCAGAGTAGCATCTACTTCCCTTTTAACTCGCCTTCGGCGAATAATGGCTAATTACAAAGACTTCCATTCCTTTCTTGGAAGCTCTCTATATTGTATTGGTTATATGACACAACGCTATGACATTCGGAAATCATTAAACTTATATTGTTATGTACAACTTTTAGTCGTCTTTACACGGAAGAAAACTGCACTAATAAAAAAAAACGAAGCAAAGAAAGAAAAAAATATATACACGAACTTAATTTGGTCAACGTAAAGCTATTAAATGGCAGGGTGCACAAAACACCGTTAGTAACCTGGAGAGCTAATAAGGTCAAATTATTTGACTGAAAAACTTCTAGTAAAACAGAAACCCAGAAAAGTGAATTAAAAACAAAGAGGTTCCGAGCAAGTTTATGTATCTACCTTTCTTTATAACATCCAAAAAATGAAACCTAGAAGAAGTCCGCAAATCTCCGGTCTGTGAATCTTCGTACTCGCATGCTGCTAAATCTCTCTGTTAGGCCTTGGCTGTTTGCTAATCCAATTCTCGTATACTTGCTTAGAAGACTACTTCCTTTTGCATCTAACGCAGAGTTAGTTAAATAATTTAAGGTAATGTAAACTATCTAAAGGATATCTTTTTTTATAAACTGTCTACAATGGCATGCATGTTGCATTTGTCCATTTCATGAAAGAGTTCAGTTAAGTTCTCCAATGAGAAGAATATGAGAAAAATAAAGTCTATTACACAGTTGAAGTCAAATCTCTACACAATTCCTTGTTCCAGCATTGACTGAGCTACCTTCAAGAAGCCTCCTATATTGGCCCCCTTCACATAGTCGATGTAATTGCCATCTTTAGATGTGCCATACAAGACACAGGTGTTGTGAATGCTTTCCATGATGTCATGCAAGCGCTCATCCACGCCCTCCCGGGTCCACGCGTGACGGAGACTGTTCTGTGACATCTCCAGACCGGAAACGGCCACGCCTCCAGCATTGGACGCCTTGCCTGGACCGTATAAGATCCTGTGTTTCTGGAACACGTCGATAGCCTCAGGCTCCGTCGGCATGTTGGCACCTTCCGCTACACAGTAACACCCATTGTTAATCAGCACCTCTGCGTCTTCTTTGCTCACTTCGTTTTGAGTGGCGCACGGAAGCGCGACGTCGCATTTGAGAAACCAGGGGCGCTTTCCCTCAAAAAACTCGGCGTCTGGATACTTCTCCACGTATTCGCTGATGCGACCGCGTTTCACGTTCTTCAGCCATTTGACATACTCGATCTTTTCTTTGTCCAACCCACCGTGATCGTACACGGTTCCTTGCGAGTCAGACAGCGTCACCACTTTTCCACCTAAATGTAGGACTTTCTCCGCGGCGAACTGCGCCACGTTGCCCGATCCAGACACGGTAACCGTCTTTCCTCTGAAGGTTTCGCCACGTGTGTTCAGCATCTCGGCCGTAAAGTACACCAATCCATACCCAGTAGCTTCCGGTCGCAGCATACTTCCGCCGAAGCTGAACGACTTCCCTGTCAGTACCCCGGTGAATTCGTTGCGTATTTTTTTGTACTGACCAAACAAGTACCCGATTTCCCTTCCTCCGACGCCGATATCTCCTGCCGGGACATCTGTGTTCGGGCCAATGTGCCTCTGGAGCTCAGACATGAAGGATTGGCAGAAATTCATGACCTCGTTATCGGTCTTACCCTTGGGGTCGAAATCCGAGCCCCCCTTCCCGCCTCCAAGAGGCAGAGTTGTAAGGCTGTTCTTGAAAACTTGTTCAAATCCAAGAAACTTTAGAATTCCTAGATTGACGCTGGGGTGAAAACGCAGCCCTCCTTTGTACGGACCAATGGCGGAGTTGAACTCCACACGGAAGCCCCTGTTGACATGGACCTCTCCTTTGTCGTCCCTCCAAGGGACCCTGAAGATAACGACCCTTTCTGGTTCCACGATGCGTTCCAAGATGTTCCCTTCGAGGTAGACGGGGTGGACCCTGAGGAAGTCCCATAGGGAACTAATGACCTCGTGAACAGCTTGGTGGAACTCATGTTCGCCAGGGTTTTTCTCTACAACGTGGCTCATAAAATCATCTACGCTTTTGTACCTCATCTGGGGAAAGAAATTATTAAAAAAATAAAGTCAAATAAAACTCAAAGCGATTTTATCCACTTAGTGAGTTCGCGCTCTGTGTGAAAAACAAAAGCGACAGTTTCGCAGCGTTTAACTGAACTCAAGTCTTCGAGAGCTTGAAAACTGACTGCAAATTTTACGCAAAGAGGTTAGGGCTTTTCCACAAAGTTTACTGCATCTGGTTTTACGGTTACTGCTCAGATGTCCGACCAACAAAGAAACCACCTTACAGTCATTATGTCCTCTTGGTTCTCACCGATTATCTTTATTCCAAAACCTGTGGTACTTCTTATAGATAGGTGCATGGGAACAATGGCCAAAAATGATCTCGCCAACGAGAAAAATTTTCTTTCGCTTTCCTCAATTCCACGTGACCTTATTTTCGGTTTCACGAGGGTTATTTCACACTCACGTTTAACTTTACCTTTTTAACAGGAACTCCTCGAATTTGGCTCAGGGGGATAGAACGAGAATTATATCCTTTGGAAATCCAGTTATTTTTCTGTAAAATCTCTAAACAGAGTGTTGGCGCGAATCTCACTAATAAAGACATTCGAGGAATGTATTCCTCAGCTTAACAACCAGAAAATGTGTGCTCGCAGCTGATTACGTAAACAGATAGGGAAATGGCACAAGTTAATTAAGCGCGCGCGCAGCTAAAGAACTCCCCTCAAATTCAATTTCAAATTGAGAACATGATGAAGGGCGCACCCGCTCCCAAGCCTCCAGCTTTCTTGTTCCTGAAGTCGTACGAGTCCTAGATCGCAGCCACGGTCGCGTATCGCAATTAAATAAAAATGAATCCCTGGATTTTTGAATAATTTTTCTAAGGACCGATTACATGGTGAATTTCAGCCCGGGCTGAAATGTCAGCCCGGTCAACCGGGCTGAAATTTTGTTGCGATTACATGACGAACTTCAGCCCGGGCTGAAATATTAGCTTTTCCTTCCTACTAGCAGCAGCCATCTTGTTTCCTGGAAAACAAAATCATTGCGCATGTCCAAGCTCACTATTCAGCCCGGGCTGAAATTCCGTTTCGATTACATGAGATTTTTTCAGATTTTCTGGCCCGTTTGCCCGGGCTGAAAACCCTAGCCCGGTTTGAGCAAACCGGGCTAGGATTTTCAGCCCGGACTGAATTGCGCCCCGGGCTGAATTCCTCTCCATGTAATCGACAATTTGATTTTAAGGGCCTGATTACATGAGCCGGGCTGGTTTGAGTTTGCCGGGATCTCGGCATGTTTGTTAAACGCAACAAAAATCAACTTCGCGATTACATGACAACCGGGCCAGCCCACACCGAAGCAGCCCGGCTAACCGGGCCAGCCCGGCTCATGTAATCAGGCCCTAAGAGGATTTGTTTCAGAAGCCGGGCTGAAATTCACCATGTAATCGGGCCCTAAGAGGAAATTTCTCCAGAAATATAATTTAGACTCAATTTTTTTTGTAAACAATGGCAACAACTAAACGTCGATTGAATAACAGAAATCGCCCACTCGTTATTTTATATATGATGAAAATCAGTGGACAAAAAAAACTATTTCTTTCCGTTGTCAAGGTCAAGGTTCGCAAGTCACCCACGCGTGCTGGTACTTAATTAACAACCGCCCGACTGGAGAAATGGTATTGTGGGTACTGAAATAAGCAGCCTCGCCCTTACAGGACAAAACGCACGAATTTGCTTTCTGAAAAGATTAGATTTTATCCCTTTCAAATTCCGTGGACTTCGATCCTTGCTTGATTTGTTGTCGGTTATAAGTCAGAACTCTCGAGCCAGAGCGGAGATCGTTTCGATTTCCTGACTAAAGGTCAAAACCCACAAAATTTAGCGATGGGAGTCCAGCAAATCTGGACCTTAGCTGAGGGTTTTATTCAGACAAAAAAGTGGCTATTTTCGAAACGTTTCTGTCGTTCTTTTCTCTGGAATGACCTGGAATGGCTTTTAATTCCAGCCTCGTTCTCGTGCAAAACGTACACGTGAATACACCCCACCAGTTTGTTGCATCACTCACGTCAATCACTTTTGGTTTTCAAAACTCCAAACGAGCACATCCTAACAGATGAGTTACACCGTGCCAGAGCTACGGCATATAAGTCGTCGCAATCGCGTTGATTCCACCGCACCGGTACAAATGCCCATCTCCTTTCATGTTCGCAGCCTATGAAATGCCGGTCGGTAGCTCAAATTTTGCACCAATTTTGCACCAGTAGAATTGATTACACAGGCCCAATCAGCCAAATTATGCAACAAAATTGCACACAACAAATTATATAAGACTCCGAAACGTTGGAATACTTCCTCCCCGTCCACCTCCAAATCAGCGGAAAGAGAATTGAAAGAAATTAAGTGAGTCAAATACTGGATTCTAGTGAGAAGGTCACTGAAAATAACACAGTACCCTGCATCAAACGTGAGAAAATTTGCAAATTATCCCGGGTAATGTCACGCGAACGTCCAGACCACCCTTGATTATTCTTCGGTTTTCAATAGCAAAACAATGCAAATCGTGGGACTTAATTAGCTTTTCGTACCTCCTTTTAGAGCACTGAGAAACGAATGATGTTAAAAAAGCCTTTTATAGCCAAATATCGCATCATAGGTCTGAAATTTCGGTCAAATATAATTTAACCACGGATGAGCGTCGTGCAATGGACTTATTCAAACAGCCTCGTGCCACTTATTTAGATTTTGGAATAATCCGCTTGCTTACTACTTTTAGAGTATGCTCCTCTTATTTTTCTTCTCGAAAATTAGATAACATCTCGGGAAAAAACATTTCTATCATACAACTGCTTAAATTTCCGGTTAAACCTGCAAGAACATATACACGAACTTAACAAGGAAACGCTCCATGATTGCTGCACGGTTATTGCTCTGTCACTAGAAGAATTTAACCACCCCAATTCGAAAGAAACGATGTCAAGTTGAGAACTACGAGCTGTAAGTAGTTTGTTTCTGTTTAAGATTTCACTCTCAAACCCGGGAATGTTGCCAAAATTTAAGTTCCTAATTAGAAATCCAGGAGGGCCGGTGAATCCCTTAATGGCTACCTGCCCAAAAGCACTACGTTGTTCACTGTTGGACTTGTTTTTCCGTTTATTCCAACTTCCATGGTTTTCAAACTGCCCTAAATGTTTTACTGAAGCATTTTTATCCAAGAAAAGTGGAATTAGTCGAGTTAGGCCCTCGTCTGTGAAATGCCTTTCGTTTTTTTGGTGCTGTTTCTAAGCGAAGTGCAAAGATAAACATCACCTACCAGTGACGTGTCTCCGCCATTTTCTTCGACAACTGCTGGGCGAGCACCAGTTGCAGCTCGAACAGGGACTCGACGAAGCAGCAGAGCTCCTCTCTGAATCGAAAATCTACTTCCCACCGATCGTAAGAACATTGTTGTATACTATTTTTCCAATCTAAATGTTGCCGAGACAGCTTTCCGCTAATATGAACGTCCTATCTCTTCCCGGCCTGCTTTGTTGATTAATATGGGGGTGTGTAGAAGGCGTTGGCTTAAGGAGCGATCTGATTGGATAACAAACAAATGACATTGACATTGGAGATTGACAAGCGTGCCATTCCGCACAACCGCATCCAAAACGAAAACACAGTCGTGTCCTCAACACATTCTGGTTTCACTTAACTACTGTTACAAGTTGAAAGATTCCTTAACAAACCCCTGTCCGTATCATGATTCGATGAAACCTTCAAGTTTTTGCTGCGAAGTTGATCAACGTTTCTCAGAAAAATGCTAAAATCAACGCAATCTGGAGGTCACGCCATCCGTAATCGTCATATCCAAAATATCACGCGATCTATGACAATCACATGACATTTTACGCAACATTCAGAAATGTTGTTTGTTGAAAGTTTAAAAAAAATTAATGACCCCAACTCTCGAACTAGTGCTTGTCCAAAATTGTCAAAGGAAGATGTGGCGTTAATTTGTGTTTTCCCTTAAAAGCAGTGAAGGACGAAGTTAACGTACGGTAAAAAAAATTGGAAAGTTTTCATTCTGAAGAGTACGTTACTAGAAGCATGACCGTAAATGCTTCCGTTTCCTTCTGTGACGAGTTTAAGGTGTCTGCAACGTAAATAGGGACGCGTGCAAGATTTCGCGTTTACATTTTATTCATGGCCATTGTAAAGCCCATTCAACAAGTCATTGATTTCTGAAATTATTATATACTTCTGCATGCACTGAACGTGGTTAAATTTGAAGTAAGTAATTTTAAGTAGAGGTTTTCTCTGTTAAGTATCTCTAAACAGTTTTGTTGTACAATGATCATCATCACTTATTTTACTTTTGGTCATCTTCATTTCGATTTTTGGTAAAAACCACAGTTCTGGAAAAATAAATGGCAATTACTTTATTTGACTGCACTTTCTGCAGAATCTATGCAATTCTCAAGAATATTTTATTCTGATGTCAAACTCCACATCAGCCAATGGCTATGGCTACCAGACTGTGAACCTGCCTGACCAAATAAAGTATGCATGGATTTCACAATTTTCTGGTCTTTTTCAAGTGTTTGCACATTCCATATTCTAAGCTTTCCAATAATTTACCATGGGGATTGTAATGGTTATCATTCCTCAGATTCTATTCACTTCAATTTCCTGATCTTTGTATTAAATGAAATGTTTCAAATTGTTTTGTTGGTTCATCCTGTTGGCAAGGTGATGTCAATGAAAGAACATTATTTGGTTGTATCATTACCATTATTACTGCTAATATAAACACAAAGTTTACGAATGAGCCTCCAATTGATGTGATTTTAATAAAACATACAAATAAAGATTTCAAGAATTAAAAGTGAAAACAACATCCCTAATTTGTCAGTATGAACCTTGGACTTAAAACTACTTGACTGCCTGCCACACATAAAATGAAGGCTAGGTAAGCAGAAACTGACAGCCATGGATTGCAGACTTAAGGGTAAATTACCGTAGAAATGGTCCAATTGTGCATACAATGTAGATGAGCATGGGGTGAAAGGGAAAGCAAAGTGCCATTTTGTCTGTTTTTTTGGTTAAATACATGTACATATCAAGCTCCAACTAAAGAATGAGAAAAATAGACTTCTTTTGGAACTGTGTTTTCATAAAGAATCTGTTTTCATTGACTGGGATCAATGCCATGAGATTTTTGTTTGAAGCCACAAAGCAGAAGCTCGCATGGAATTTGGTGCCTTCTTCCACCGTAGCTCATGTGAAATAAAACTAGACAACTCAAACTTGGGTAATGGCAACATAATCTGTTTTTTAAAATTTACTTTTCTATTCATTCCCATTGAACAATAAGGGATAGTAAAACTGGCTTCTTTAAAATTTTTGTTTCAAATAGCTCAAAGCCTTTCATGTTTTCATGACCTGTCACAGTTTGCATCTTAACACCATCTTTCAAATGCACTTACAACCATTATGACTGCCTCACCGGTCATGTGAGTCAGCATGGACATATTGATATATTTCTAAAATTTTCAATATTCTACACTTTATGCTCAGTCCACAATCCACAATCCAATTTTGTACCAAGGCCATAGTCCTTTGTCCACAATTTATTCTTGTCACTTTCCTAGTGAACTTGGAAGGCAAGACTTCAACAAATCTTAGTTTTGCCACAAAAACACTATCAGTAGCAATACTTAAAGAAATAAAACCTTTGTTACAAAATAAATAACTTCATCTATTAGCTATCTGGGGTCAGTTTTGCTAATCCGGAAGGCCCTTTTCACCACTTGCACACATCTGAAGTGATAGCAAATATGGGGAGACTAATGAGAAATTATGAGCTGTTGATAAAACTTAAAACTCTTTTAAGAGTGACCAAAAGGTAGTTTCTCCACATGCACAATAATTTACTACTTAAAGTCAAACAAACGCACGAGAAAAGACAAGAGAAATGACTCTGAGGTCTTGATTGTTTAACAAATTCTCCTTGTCATTATCATTGAAAATGTATACAGAACAATGTGAAGAATATGTATGCTGATATTACGATTTAAAAGGTTGAACAACAGGCCACAAAATTTGAAACAGGATGTTAAAATACAAATTTTACTGGTAAAAATACACTCACAAGATTTGCTATGGTCTAAACTTGTCACAGTCATAGTCCATGAGTTTTTTTAAAGATTCCTTCAATAGGCCATTTCCGAGTTCATGTCTGCCTCCTCTTCAAAGCGAGTCTAAGTGCGAAGTTTTTGTTATGAAAATTAGTTTTCATTCATATGTAAAGTAGAACTAATCATCATCACAAAAACTTCGCACTTAGACTCACTTTGAAGAGGAGGCAGACATGAACTCGGAAATGGCCTATTAGAAGAACAATATTGTCATTGCATTATAAATAAGAACTGAAGATGGACATGTCTCCCTGTATCTTCAAATCAAACTGTTGTTGTACTTTTTGGCTCTTTCTTGATTGGGACTGGTAGTCTAGAGAATGTTAGTGACCAGGATTTTTTCGATGCTTTCCTTTTTTTACTGGGCTTGACATTTCATCATCATCATCAGATACATCACTGTCTACTCCAGCTCCCTCAGTTACTGAATTTATCAGGATTTCTGGTATTCTGGAAATATCACCTTAATCAAAGGAAAAACGATAGGGCAAAGATTACAAAATAACAATTATTTTAATTAATTTTATCACAGACAAGACAGCAATATTGTCACTTCTGTTTAAAGTAAGGGGCAATGTGCAAAAAGTAGTCAGAGAAGTATAGTCAATATGCTTTTTGTCTATCAAAGTAACTCTGGATCTACCTAAGAATTTCTGGGGAAAACATACAACCTTATTGGCAACGCTGGTAATTTAATTCCAACAATATTCTCCAGCTGCTTTCTCTATATTATCAATGCAAATTTGCTCTGTAGAAAGGGTAAACCTGAACTACAAAATAAGATTGAAAGTGGGGATGTTGAAGTAAAGGTATTTATTTCTATGACAGGCTGTGGTTGGTCAATTCCAGCACAGAGTTAAACTTGTCCTGAATGGTTTACTATTTTACAGCCAATCAGATTTGCTGACAAAAACTTGCAGCAAGTTTTGTGCTTGGAGATTTCCTTCACCAACATCATATTACTCCCTCCACCCCTCCTTCCCCATAACCAAGAGTTAGGAGAATGTACATATGGATACTACAACAGGGTTAACCCAATAGTGTACTTACATACTACTGATGTTGCATAGAGACTCCTGGTAAAGTGCCTACCAAATTTGCTTTGTACAGCAAGGCTGCAAAGTAATAAACGAAAAGCAGTTAAAACAAAACTAAAAAGTAAGATGTGCACCTGCCAGCAACAGGGAGTTGAGTAGTTATTCAATTGAGTTTTCTATTTTCTGTAAATAAAGGTAAGATGAAAAGGGATGTATAAAAATGAATGATTGTATACATCATTTACATTCATCTCTTTAACTGGAACATATGAAACCACAATTGGTCCGCTCCCAATGTCCGAGTGGCTTCATAGCTCAGTTCATTAGAGCATCGCACTGGTATCGGGAGGTCATGGGTTCAAACACCGTTGAAGCCTGGATTTTTTTTCAGGCTTTTTTATGCAATTGCAAACATAGCATTTACAACTGCGAGGATCATTCTTCATTTGATGCCAGGCCTGTTGGATCTCATTTTCCTGTCTGTATGAGCTGGCATGTCCCAGAGAAAAGTAAAGGTTTCACTTTCATTTTCTGTTAGTATCATTATCATTATTAAATTAATAGTAGAAGTAGTTGTATTCAGCGAAGGAGAACACGCAGAATACTAATCATGTCATTTGTCAAAATCAGTTTGGCCGTCATGTTGGGCCATCTATCCTCTGGTATGTGTCTGGAGCACTTCACCTCGATCTCATGCTAATCCAAACAATGGTGCCCATTGTTATATGCTTCGTTCTACAAAAGCCTCCGACACATGTAAATGAGGTGGACCAAAGTGGCCCTGTATTCTGTAGTTGCTCCGTGTATGTGACGCACTTAACCGATCTATGATTAATTCTAGCAGTAGCATTGTTGTTGTTGTTGTCGCGTGCATCTGCAAGAACACCATCTCTCGTCCCAGACCCTTTGAGACAAAATTTACACGACATATAATTTTTTAGGTACGTACTCAATTATCGTTCCACAAATGACCACAAATGCATGGTTACTTACACTTGGCCATTTGTCGTCGATCTTGCTAAAATACTGATCTGGGTAGCCAATCCTACAACAGAACCAAGAATATATTTACAGATCTCAATCTATCTGCAAAAATCCAAATATCAAGAAAGCCGCACGTGCGGGCGTGGAAACTTATGTAAGCCTAGTGTGCTCACCCACCTTGTTTACAGATTCCTTGTTGTAGCCTTGAGGCATGGCGCTGAAAAAGGAAACAGTTTGTTGAGGAAAATGCAGACCTAAATCGCAAATAAAGATCTTCCCTTACCACCAGCCTTGCAGCAGAAGAAACTTTTGAAATAGAACGAAAACAACGACCGGTAAACATGGCGGACTCTCTCTTTACTGCGCGTGCGTGTGAAGGGCGCAATGAGCTCTGGGATCGTTCTCTTTAGCGGCAGTCATCATGGCGGCTCAAATCAGCAAGAAAAAGAAGGTTAGAAAATGATCAAAATCTCCTTTTGTAGATAGTAAACTGGGTTAATTTGTACACGCCAATAAAGGTTAATAATGTAAGACGATGAAAAATGTTTTACTTGGAAAGGATGGTTGAAAACTAACCGAGATTCAAACGGATTTATCTTCTCATCGATCGTAGCTTTGCAACTGTGGCTTTTAAAAACCAGAAGTTAAATTTTATTGCTAGGATTTTGGCTTATTCACTTATTATCTGATAGTTTTCTAGTTAGATATGAAAACGGTTGTGCCATTATTTTATTTTTATTTTCAATGACGACAATATTTTATATGAGAGTTATTCTTTCCGTATACCTAGTTCGTTGCTGATGGTGTTTTCAAAGCCGAACTGAACGAGTTTCTAACTCGAGAACTGGCAGAAGATGGTTACAGTGGTGTTGAGGTTCGTGTCACTCCTATCCGAACTGAGATCATCATACTGGCTACCAGAACACAGAATGTTTTGGGAGAGAAGGGTCGACGAATCCGTGAGCTAACATCTGTGGTGCAGAAACGATTTGGATTCCCTGAAGGAACTGTTGAGGTAAATTCGTCTATAGTATTTTATCTTGGTAATTGCAGAATATCCTTCCACTATTGTCTTCTTGTTGCGGCATCGTTTGAAGAACAAGACAGGTAACAATCCATGCTTTTTTTTCACATGTAAATAACATTTCATGTTGCTAATATATTAAAATCCAAGGGCAAGGACATGCTTGTTAGAGCAGGAGTTCAGTAAGTGTAAATGAAATCCTGTTAAGAAACGTGTCATAACGAGTTGGCAGTTAGAGGACAAAACCTTCAGTTTGTCATAGTTTGGCTGATAAGTTACAGGACAAGTTTTGTAAAGTTGTTGGAACTGATAAGTGACAATGTGGATGAGGCTGTGTATGTCACTGTTGTGTCCTGGTAGGAATTGATAAATATTAGTCGCAGAAAAAGACTGCCAGTCTCCCACAAAGGACTGCAGGGCTGTTATTTGTGGTCAAGGGTTTGGGGCCAGGGATTTTCCTTGGTTATTCAGTGTTCCCAATAACTTTCAGTTAACATTGGTCTTCCCAAATTTTCTTACTCAACAACTCAGTGTGTTGGATCAGGGAGCCAGCTTTCTCAGGTTTTGGCCTGAGAACTTGCTTGTAGCCCGGAACACTGGGTATTTTGGGTTAGATCCTCGGCTTCTGTGATCAGAAAACAGCAGATTGACTATAGAGCAATAGCTGGAATCCCTGTGTAATGAAAAATAGAGACAGCTTTGTGAATGTAACAGGATTTTCGTGAACTTTACCAACTTTACACTTACACCCAAAGTGGCTCAGATTGGCACTGCAAGAGTAAGAATTTTGTGAGGCATAGTTCTGCCTTGATACAGGCATCTGATTGTAAATTTACTTTCCTCTCAGCTGTACGCAGAAAAAGTAGCCACAAGAGGTCTTTGTGCTATTGCTCAGTGTGAGTCCCTAAGGTACAAGCTGATTGGTGGACTGGCTGTACGAAGGTAGGTAGCCACAAATGTGACCCTATTTGGGAAAACCGGGCTTAACGAAAATAGCGTTAAAATGCATTTCAACCCATTTTGAACGCGTTACAATGCATTGCAACGATCGACAATGATTCGTAACGCATTAAAACGTTTACCACCAAACGCGGGCAATTAATTCAAATGTTTCAGAATGATTTGTCAATGTTGTGCAATGCATTGGCAATGTTTCCAAACTCTTTGTTAATGTTAAAATCAATGCCTAAAGGTCAACGCCGGCCGCGTACAATTATCATTCTACTATGCTTTTTAAATAATTTGAAGTAGCGACGGGTCGTCCGATCCGATCCGTTTAAAATCGTACTTTGAAATTCTGTTCAGTAGTCTTGAAAAATATTGATGCTTTGCAGCAGTAATATTACCAGGGACCTTGGACGGGAATAAATAAATATACGTTAGAAAACAAAGTCGAGACGTACACAGCTTATAATGAAAGCATTGTTTACCCGCCTAAAATTTACCTGGGAATTGCTTTGATTTTACAGTTTGATTCTATCACTTTATTTGCAAGTCGAAAACTAAAATGTAACAATTATCTCCAATCCAAAAGAGAGAACAGATACATGTAAATCACGATCGTTAATTCATACTCGACGTGTCAGTTCATTTGGGTTTCGGCACGGAAAATTGTGAATGAAATTAAACGGATTCTTCGATCGGCTATCATGATTATAAAGTTATTAGTTCAGATGATTTCGACCGCTCACACTGAGCTGCCGTTTTTACAAGAAACTGGCTGAACAAGCTAAGAGCTTTTTTTCAGTTTCTAGTTGTAGCTGCTTGTTAGTTTTAAAATCATTGAAATCAATTTGTAAAGAACTTTTGATCTTACAAACCCTTGGCCGCGGGGCCGAGATGTGGAGGGCGTCACGCATCACGCTTTGACATCCTCATGACAGACACGTACAGATGAAATCCATGATTACGATAAATGTTGTTTTTTGGAAAGAAGAATGTGGCATTTTGGCCTTTCTATTAACCTTCGTTCTCACCTCTTTGCGACCTGTTTTCGCTTAATCGCTGGAAAAACTAAGAAAAACCTCCATGTGACCACGGTATAACCTTAATATTTCCTAGATGCTATCATTTGAATTGTCGTCGCGTTTCGCGCTCAGTTGGCGAAGAAAATGGATGGCGAATTTAGGTCAGCCTTTGCCTTTGACATCAGGCCAAGTGTTAAGCAAAATATCATGTGGGTGGAATCCTTTCGGTAAATCCTTAAAAAGTCGCGCTGTAGGTTTGGCGCAGCCGTTAATTGCGGAGTAAACAATTCCCCGCAATATACTTGGGAAGAAGGAAAGCCGGTTGACACGAGGGAAACTCTGCACATGGAAGAAAGCTGAAGGAAGTCTTAAGCTTATATCAATCTATCTGTTAATTTCAAATAAGGTAAGATATTTAGTCACAAACACATGCACACACGCACATGGCCGTAATACCCTCTGATAGAAGAGCATACCATACTGCGGTGACACTCAAGGTCCCGTCGACCTCGTGGTTTCGAATTTGTTCTTCAGGGCACCTCTGGCGTCTTTTTATTAAGACTTACAAAATGAAACAAACCGTACACCCGAACAGTTTTCTTATTTCTCAGATCCAATTCAATAACAGTTTTACATGTTACAATAGAGAGTTGTTAAACGTTTCATATTTTATCTACGCCACAATGTAAGCTTGTTAAGCTTATAAAGTTGTCGAAAGACGGCTTAGAGTTTATACCGGTAATGTTTTGTGAATGCTTCCCAACGTAGCGAAATCATGTTTCATTGAAACGCACTGTCAACGTTTGAAAACGTTTTCCGAATGTTTTGAAATGATTTTCAAACGGTTTCGAATGTTTCTCGGTTCCGTTGAAGAACATTGCCAATGTTCTAAAATGCACTGAAATGTTCTTCAATGCATTCTAACGTTTCAAAATGCATTGCGGTGAAAAACGATTCAACGCAATTTTCGTTAAGCCCGGTTCTCCCAAATAGGGTCACAAATGTATAATTCAGTTTGGATAAGGTTAATTTGCTCATCAGCTATCTCAGCTTGGTAGGGAAGCTGGTCAAAGTCGATTACTTTGTTACCACTGACCAGTTAGCTCAGTTGGTAGGGCACTGGACTGCTGTGTGGGAGGTCGGGGGTTCAAACCTCAACCGGACCATCACTCAGGGTCTTAAAATAACTGAGGAGAAAGTGCTCTCTTTGCAATAACATCTTGACTTTCTAGTCTTCTCGGATAAGGATGATAAACCGGAGGTCAAGTCGCACAGTACTGGTGTGGGACGTTAAAGAACCCATACACTGATCGCAAAGAGTGTGATGGTTTATTCACTTTGTCTGTTCTGTGGGCACCTGTGTATCATACTACTCTATCTAATAAGATTGTGAACTGTGTCGCTGGAATTTGCGCCTATATAAGCAGTCTGGCCAAGTCCCCCACAAAGTGTTGTAAAGCGCATTAGATCATTGCATCATGGTAATGCGCTATAGAAATCAATTATTATTATTATTTACACATTCTAACTATTGATGAAACAATTAGCTAAGGTTAATGAGTTCATATATCAACCATTTAAGTTTGTAGTGGATTGTTTAAACATGTCTCACGTTACTTTGTTGCTGTATTTTAACAGGGCTTGCTATGGTGTGCTTCGGTTTATTATGGAAAGTGGTGCTAAGGGTTGCGAGGTTGTTGTGTCTGGTAAGCTGCGTGGTCAGCGTGCCAAATCCATGAAGTTTGTTGATGGCTTGATGATCCATAGTGGAGAACCAACCAATCACTATGTGGACACTGCCATTAGACATGTGTACCTCAGACAGGGTTTGTATTATAAAAAACTCAACTATGTATTGAACATACAGTCTGTAAATGGCAACACTTATGTAGCTTCTTAGTTCAATTATCTTCTTCTTGAAACTATCATGAAAGACATGAATTCATTGCTTATCAGTTATTTTACATGTAACTTGTTAAGTAGCACTTTAACAGGGATGGAAATAACAGCCGGTGATTGGTAATTACTGATCAAATTTGCCAGCCAAAAATGAAATAATATAATAGAATTTCACAAGAATAAAATAAAAATGTCAACTGGACAAAGATAGCTGTCAATCACCTATCAATCTGTTCTCCCTTCTTTCCATCTCTGCTTTAAGTAACTGAGGATTCTTCTTTCTAGATATTATTTCCTGTGGAAATGCCCTGACCCCCTCTTTGAGGAATACTGATCATTTTTTCTGTTTTCTTATTAGGTGTACTTGGTATCAAGGTAAAGATCATGCTTCCGTGGGATCCAACTGGTAAAACTGGACCAAAGAAGCCCCTTCCTGACCATGTCAGTATTGTGGAACCCAAAGAAGAAGTGGTCCCAACTACTCCCATGTCTGAACACAAGGGAGGAAAACCCGAACAGCCTGCACCACCTGTCATTTGAGGTCTCAAGGTACAGTGTGACGATTGTAGCTGTTGATATTTTTCCTGCAGTTAATACCACTAACACCACATTTAGTTGTTTACCTCTTTGAATAACATTGTTGCCATGGATTGGGAACTAAATAATGAGAGCATCTGTCAGTTGGGTGAGTGACACTTAAAAAGCACTCACCCAGGCCTGTGATCACATGTTCACCTCACTGGGCCTGACCAGAAGAGATAGCTTTCTTGTCTTGTCTCTTGTATCTGACCAGCAGTGATTTTAAGATAGCTAGGAATTTTCAAGTTATTGTCTGGTTTGTTGGAGATTCCAACATTGGAAACTAGGCTGTCCACGTTTTTCAAACAAATCCACCGCTTGAAGATCAGAATTGCACCTGCTAATTTGGGGGGGGGGGGGGGGGGGTGATCTATAACGATGAATTTTCCACTCGTAGGTGAATGCTAATTTCCATCCCTATGATGAGATAAAGCAGTAGATTATTTTCTTGTTCTCAAGTTTATCTTGTTATTTTTCAGGTGTTCATGATTCAACCAGCTGTCTTCCATCTTGCTGTGTAAAAATTAATTCTCAGTCTACAAAATAAACAACTCTGAAACAAACTCTGAACTGTCTTGTTTATTTGTTGAATTAGCAATAGTACATTGAACTACGTTGTTTATTAAGAATAAACATGGTATTCTATTGTTGGCTGTCATGGAAACTGGGAATCAATTGTTGACTACTTTTACCCCAACTCCTCTGTAAAAATATAAAAAAAATCATAATTTCTGCAGCCTTCAAAGACAGAGGGATTTCATGTTATTGTTTCTCCCCAGGAGGAAAAACAACTACTGGAAATCCATCTGCATTTTTAAGGCAGGTTTTTTTGTGGAGTGCCAAGCATCATCAAACCAATCTGAAGCTCCTTGTGAAAGCTTTTCCGGAGCAGTTGTCATCTTGCCTGACTAAGAGAATAGTCATTCATTTGCACCACTGGATTTTAATCCAATGGGATATTAACCTCATCGACCTCCCTGGAACACAAAACAGAGATTTATTAATTCGCTGAACCCACCAAAGGAAGGCTTTCCCTTGAACTTGAAAATTTTTTTGGTTTACCTTGTTGAGGTCTACACCAATGTCCTCAAATTTGGTCATCTTTCCACCAAACTTGTCAAGTTTTCTTGCTTTCTGAAATTAAGGTAGAGCCAGTTAATGCCGCGGTTACACAAGCAATTTTTGGCTTGCGGTGGTGGCTACACAAATTACAAGGTCCTTGACTTTTTCTGTGATGTTTTCAGCTGTTGCCATGGCATGACTTGCACAAGGGTGGTTACCCATGTGATTTTCAGCACTCATTTGTGATGCATCAATTTTCAATAAACTATTACCATTGCAAGCAAAAAATTGCTTGTGTTGACATGGCTTAATCACAATAAATAATTCGTTGGTTTAAAAACATGCTCTGGGGAGAGAAAAGTACCTTGAGCACCCACTGAAAATCACAAATTGGTAGGCTAAGTCATATGCATGTGCATCTGTTGTCTGGCAATAAGTGCAATGATTTTGCAGGGGAATGCAACACTGTTGTTGTGGGTGTTCCCTGACTGAACTCTTCAGCTGCTCTTGTTGAGGGAGACCTCTGCTAGCCTGCCTCCCATCAGTTGGGATTCCTAATTCTGTTGTGTTCAATCATTAATTTTGTATTATTTGTTTCACTGTCCCTAAAAGGCTCCTCATCAGGGTTGGTCTATTAAGTGTTTATATTTTTTATTTTTGTATTTATGATCATTGGACCAAACTTGGGTGAAAGTAATTTTGCTTGTTCTCCACTCTCATGGCCACAGGGTTTCCACAGGCCCTAGTAATCTTGGAAAGTATTTTAGCTTTAGTCCAGCATTTCCTTGGACTGAAAACTCCTTGAAAATGGTAGGAGGCCCTGGAAATCTATAAATCCAAGAGATACAGTTTTCTTAAGATCAGGGAGCAGCCAGATGAGAAGATCCAACAACTGAAAAATGTTGGCCAATGGCATGTAAGAATAGGATCAAGCTTGTGGTTATTGTCACAGTATGGTACATCACACCAGCACTTACAGATTCTCTTGACTCCCTTTCTTTTGTATCTCTTCGATCAGCCTGAATCTGAACATAAACATGAACCAATAATTTTTACTAATAAACACTTCAATTAAGGAATAAGAAGTAAAACCTGTGGGGGAGAGGGAGAAGGAGAAATGGAGGGGAGAGGGGGGGGTGGGTCATCCTTACAGCCTTTATATAGAGGGCTCTTTAGGGATACACTGTCCAAAAGAGTGTATATAAACAGTGAAATTTTCTTAAAGGCTGCAAAAAAGAGTTTGAGCTGAAAAGTAGTCCTCAGTTGAATTAAAGCATTACAGAGAGTGATTGAAACTTAACAGAAAGTCTTGGTAAAAATATGTTGGGTTACAATACTGTCAGTGCCTTGTCCTCAGTGTATCAAATACACAGAGAAAGCTTTTCCATTTTTGGCTCATCTTTGAGCACAAGAAGTTGGCAGTTTGTTTGACATGTGAGAGAAAATGTGTTGAGTATACCTGAGCTTTGATTCTGGCTTTCTCTTGTTCTTCTAACTTTTTCTTTTCCAACAGTTTTCTCCTTTCTTCCTGTACTTGTTTTTCTCTCTCAGTGAGCTGTTAATGACAATAAAAAGAAGTAGAAATGAAGAAAAGAAGGCTGGTGCCGTGGCAACGACACATGGTCCACAAAAATAACATAACTATCACCCAGTGAAACTCTAAAAGGGAAGAAGTCTCAACAGCAGTATATAAAGAAGTTAGTCTGAAAATGATTGGACTTTCCCCAAAGATGGGCTGAAAAGAGGTACATGTACAGAAGGACTAGTTCTTAACTGCGCATGAGCACTGTGGAAAATTTGTATGCCACTTAAGTCAAATACTTACAGGTTGAGAGCTGGAAGCTGCAGCACGTGATCTTGCAGACATAGCACTACAAATTAAAAAAGTTTTTTTGTAAAAAGTAAGAAAAAATAAATAGCTTTTTACTAGCAATGATAATATTATTGTCAGCTGATAGCATTGAAAAAAATAAAATCACCCTTCAAGGCACATAACTCACTTTAATTTCTTCAATAATACTTGTTTTACTAACTGGATGTCCTCATCAGATGAAAGAACAACACACTCATCAACCTGTGAACAATATTAAAAAATTGAAACATTGAGATAATTTTATTTATTCTAAGCACCAATTGTTTCCTGAGGTCTCCTCACCACTTCTTCCTTCTTTTATCATTATAAATCCATTGTAAACATCTTTGTATGTGGTGAAATAAAGATTGAATTGAATTGACAGGGGTCTGTAGAAAGCCCCCCTCCCCCCCTTCTCCTTTACTTAAAGTAAAATCCCACACTTTTGATCGATAAAAGATAACACTTGAACAACCTTACTGCCTGCACTGAAGGCCATTACATGGGAAACTAAGGAGCTCATAACTATCCAAAACAGTGGTAATTAACATACCTCAGTCCAGCCCCAAAGAAGAAGAAACTGTTGAGCCTCTGGTAGATTCCATACTTTTGATGAGAAAGCTTTGTTCTCTGTTTTCACTTTGCGGTACTTTTCGTCTTCAGGGGACTTGATGATGTTACTGGAAAGATTAAAATAAAAACAAAGTCAGTAAAAAGAATGCAAGAAGAGTAAGTTGATAGCTCACCCACATCATATTTCCTCTAGGAACAATGCTTGAATAATGGCCTGAATATAATAAAAACTGAGGACACCTCTGAGGACCACTCTGGCCACCAGGGAGAAGGGAAAGACAAAGGGAAAAACTCCATCCAAAATATTAACGTGTGCCTTTTTTTTTTACAGTCTTTCCCGTAAAACCGTGAACACCAGAAATATCTCTGGAATGTTATTGTGTTTCAAGTAAAAAGCCAATCACGCGTGAGGAAACTTAACCGTAAACAGTCACAGTAATTAGGTTGTGGTTTCATGTTGTTTCTGATTGGTCACGAAACAATGAACATTCCAGAAATTTTTTCTGGCGTTCACGGTTTTACAGGAAAGACTGTAATTATATTTCATCCTTTTCACTCTTGTAGTAAACAAAATGCGACAAAGTTTACCTTAAAGGACAATAGTAATGATAGTGATAATAATAATAATAATTTTAATTAATTATTCATATAGCGCTATTACATTAATAACAGTATTACTGAAGGATCATGGAAATAGAATGTGGATTGAAATGGGCAGCATTCAAATCAAAGAATATAGCGATGTTTCTTGTTTACAAACATTGACGTCAAATTTCTTTTGATATTCAAATTTGCCAGCCACCGAACAATAGCATGTATTGTTTCAACAGCCAATAAACCTCTGGTTGGCACATTAATAACAATAGGTGACGTAACGAGAAACATCGCTATTGATCAGTCAGCAATTATTGACAGATGTAAGCTTATAAAACCAGAATAAACATCTGCGGCTCTGAAATTTACACAATTTGGGCATAATAATATGATTAAACAGCTGTGTTAATAAAACAGCACATACTGTACTACTTGATAGCGTTGGAAAAGAAGACATAATAAACTTAAATTTACTTTGCAAGTCTCAGCATTGTTTCGATTGCCTGTCTAGCTGTCTCGCTCTCATATTCTTCACAAAGGTGTTTCAAAGTCAAGATCAAATCATGCTCTCTTTCACTTTCGCCAAGTTTGCTTCCTCCCTAAAAACGTACGGAAAGACATGAGATCCCTTTGAAACAAAATAGAGTAAACTTTCAAACCACAAACTGTAGCCACAGAGCGATGACACCAGGAAATATGCATGAAAAATGACACATTTTCTTACCGAGCGTGCAGCCATATTTTGTTTTGCTTCGTCGTGAATCGGCAGTTATTAAACGAGTCAATTTAGGGTACTATACCATGGTACAAATGAGGATATGGGACCCAAATTGCATTCATTTTTACCATCTGAGATTGTTCATTCAAAAATGATTTTAGTTCATATTTCAAGATTCCTGATGTTCAGTTGCATTGATTCTCAACATCTTTGCATGTTTTGGTATCTTTATATGTCAAAAGCATTTCCTCTGTGCAGTGGTATTTATTAACAAAAAAGTTGTTGCCTCTCACCATGGTAGAATTAAAGCAAAAAGCCTTCATAGTTTACCTTTTACATCAAAAAACATAGTAACAACCGATCTTTTTGTAAGTTAGGCAGTCACCATTATTATGTTTGTTGTTAATGATCTATTCATTCCTTCCTTTCTTCTTTTCTTGAAATAATTTTAATCAGAGAGGGTAATTAGCTCGATCAGTCCCCTGGCAAAGGCTTAGCCTCTCCTATGCGTGTGGGTATTACGAAAGGTGTCTGTGGTGGAACATAGGGCATCCACTTTGGATCTCCATCGGGGCATAGCACTCCATTTTTGGCGATTTCCTTCACTTCTCTCCAAACCAGATTCTTGTTTTTGTGACGCTGTGCCCTCAAAACAGTCCTTTAGACGTCCTCCACACCTTACACCTTATTACCCTGTCGACAATGTTCAGTTTCTGGTTCTCCGAGAGTTAACCGAATGCACTGACTTCCACTTATAATATTGGTGTGTAACCTATCAAATGCGCTTGGCACAAACCATACTTCACTGCGCTGATTGTATTCCTTTATGGATGTGTCTCTAAAACTGAAGTATTCATAACGATGCAACAAAAATTCTCAAAATAGCGGAGTTTTGATCCGGAGGACCTAGAACTTTCAAGGCTGAAAAAGACTTCCTAAGCGACAGCCTCAAAACTTGTCAACAAACGATCAAAGTCGCAGCAAAGTTTAATGATTCACAAGTTAGAAATCAAATGTGTTACAAACAAGGGTTTCGACAAAAATTAGCTAATTAATCTCCCTGTTACGAATGCATTTACTAAAATTTGGAAAGCTTAAAAGCGTCCTAAACAAAGTGTCAAACACTTTACAAGTTAATCTTTTTCATAAATTGATGTTAAAGTGAGATTATTCCAAATTTTGCCATAGCGATTACGACTAGACTATCGGAGCCGTGTTACTTACAAGCGTATCAACATAATAGAGTCCAGCTTAACAAAAGTCTTCAAGCTGGCCTTAAAAAGAATCAACTAAAATTTTCTGTACCAAACATCTTTCTTTAAAATTTGTAAAGTTCCAAATGTCGTAAAATAAAGTTTAGAGTGTCTTTGGACCAGATAATTTCTTGCAGATGGTGATGGTGAAAAATGCGGCATTTTAGCGCGAGCCCACCATCTGAAATTTACTTCATTGACGGCTACTGTTTTTGGCCTCTTCAAGGGAATCATTGTTTCTGGCATCGACTACATCTTAAAGTTCTCTTTTCTCACAAACTGCTACATTTTGTAAAGTTTTGGGCTTCCATTCTACACAAAGTAGTCTTCAGGCCGTCGAGTGACTCCTGCACGCCACAAAGTAGTGTCCGGCACGGCAATAAACATGGTTGAATACGAGTACTACATGCTAAATTGTGTCAGGTGAAACACTTGAAAAATGAATATTGTTCTTCAAATCGTTGTTTGAGTGCGATTGGTTCAATATTTGCTCTGCGAATGCGACTAGATTGAAGGAGCCGTGTTACTAACGGGTCGGGCGCATTAACGAAAAAAGTGTAGCGTAACAAAAGTTCGCAGTTCGGCGTTGCAAGGCGTCAATGTTAATTTTGTGTACCGGCTGCATTTTGTCTCAAATTGTTCAATTTTGAAAATGTCGTAAAATAGAACTTAGAGTGTCTTTGGACCAGATAATTTCTTGCAGTTACTGTAATGGTTATGGTCATGGTGAAAAACAGGCCCTTTTTACCACACGCTTACCACCTAAAATTTCCTTTATTGAAGGCTTTATCCGCTGCACATCGTGAAGTAACGTTCATACTATTGTTGTAATCCTATCGGGCCCTTGTCTCACAAACTGTTCCATTTACTTAAAGGTTTGGTCTCTTTCCACATGTAATAGTTCAAGTGCCGTTTTAGTGTCAAGCACTGATATGTATCCCAGTTTTATCAGTTGTGCAGTTGGATACAACTTACTGGCAAGGTACCGGTTTGGGAAATGTTACTGTAATAAACTTTACATTTCTATGTTGGTAAATGAAGTGATTGAGTGAGATGAGCTCAATTTTCCCGTGATAAGTAAATGTAGCCGGCATACGGATAATGCGTCGAGTAACTTACAGAGGTATCAAAGCAAACGGTGTACTGTATCAGGAGTATTCAAGCGCGGTGTTATACAGCAAGAAAATTAGTTCCGTAGTACGAATTAATTTGACTGGAATTAGAAAGCTTGAAAGCGTTCCAAAGGCGACTTTATGGTGTAAATAGTTTGAAACGGGTAAAGTTTGCGACTTGCTTTCTGCAGTTGCTGTTGTAATGGTGAAAAATGCGGCATTTTAGCGCGAGCCCACCATCTGAAATTTACTTCATTGACGGCTACTGTTTTTGGCCTCTTCAAGGGAATCATTGTTTCTGGCATCTACTACATGTTACAGTCCTCTTTTCTCACAAACTGCTACATTTTGTAAAGTTTTGTGGTTCCATTCTACACGAAGTAGTCTTCAGGCCGTCGAGTGACTCCTGCACGCCACAAAGTAGTGTCCGGCACGGCAATAAACATGGATGAATACGAGTACTTCATGCTGAATTGCGTCAGGTGAAACACTTGAAAAGTGAATATTATTCTTCTTATTAAATCCATTTTGAAATCACTGGTTATCCTTGCAATCTGATTGGCTCTCAGGGGTGCGATTTATTCACAAATCGCACTATTTTTTGCTCTAAATCGCACCTTTTTCTCAGCCAATGAGAATGGCACAGTAAAACAAAACAACCAATCAGATTTCAATGTTAGTTTGACATAACCAATAAAATTTTAGGAAAATGAATGACAAAAAGCCACTGTGTTGCGAATTTTGCAACTACATGTCAAAACTTTGTTGTTGTTGTCATTTCAGTTTTTCAAGACAATTGACAAATTTAATTAATTACAGTTTCTGAATAATGATAATGAGCTCCTTCAGGCTGAAGACCTTCTTTACAAGAAGTTTCCAACATTCAGTGTCCATTTTGACGAATATTTTGGCATCCTGTCTTCAACATCTGCTCAAGAATAGTGCGATACGGACTTCAGCAAAACATAAACAAACAAAAACCACAAAACAACAAATTCATAGCCATCTCAAGAAGGTACATGTTTCCAGGTTCGTGGTAGTTTCAAACGAAGCAATACGAGAGCTCAACTCTATCGCTGTGAATAACCAGCCGAATAACCATACGTAGTCTTTTGACCCGCTCCACAAAACAGTGAATGAACGCCATCTTGAAAAATGTATCTTGAAACAAACGGCGCTGCACGAACTTGACAAGGTCCAAACTATAAAGTTGTACGCAGAGGTCACAAAAAGAAGCAGAGATACTAAAGAGCCTGGATCCCGTAAAATCATGCAGAGTGCCATTGAACGGTATTAAAAGAGAAAACTATCCACAGCTGCAGTCGAGGGAAATTCACAACTCAAAAGAAAATTATCCATCGCAGAATTACACCAGTTGCACCCTCAAATTCCTTTGCTAAAGACAACGAGAAGTCTCAGCCTCAACCACAGAAGGAAGGAAGGTCTTCCATCATTGATTCAGGCGAAGAAAATCGAACTTTGATGCATGAAAGAGACTATTTTCGTTCTCACTTCAGAACTACTTGTTTGTTTGCTTGTTTGTTATGCTTGAATACATTTTCGTCACATGATATCATTTTGCATACTAAATGAATGTCAAAGCATTTCCGGTTCCGCTATTTCCAACAAACCGGCTCGGCTTCGAACAATGCATCAAAATCTAAAATTTAAGGCCATAAAATTGTGCGATTTCAAAATGGATTTAATAAAGTGGTAATTGAACTGAGTGGGGTGCAATTTTGGTCTGAAATCATACTTGTGATTTCAAATCGAACTCGCGCTGCGCGCTCGTTCGATTTTCAAATCACGCGTATGATTTCAGGCCAAATTGCACTCCACTCAGTTCAATTACCATTATAAATCGTTGTTTGAGTACGATTGGTTCAATATTTGCTCTGCGAATGCGACTAGATTGAAGGAGCCGTGTTACTAACGGGTCGGGCGCATTAACGAAAAAAGTGTAGCGTAACAAAAGTTCGCAGTTCGGCGTTGCAAGGCGTCAATGTTAATTTTGTGTACCGGCTGCATTTTGTTTCAAATTGCTCAATTTTGAAAATGTCGTAAAATAGAGTTTAGAGTGTCTTTGGACAAGATAATTTCTTGCAGTTACTGTAGTGGTTATGGTCATGGTGAAAAATGTGCCATTTTAGCGCGAGCCCACCATCTAAAATTTACTTCATTGACGGCTAGCTACTGTTTTTGGCCTCTTCAAAGGAATCATCGTCTCTGGCATCGACTACATGTTACAGTTCTCTTTTCTCACAAACTGCTACATTTTGCAAAGTTTTGTGGTTGCATTCTACACGAAGTAGTCTTCAGGCCGTCGAGTGACTACTGCACGCCACAAGGTAGTGTCCGGCACGGCAATAAACATGGTTGAATACGAGTGCATGCTAAATTGTGTCGAGTGAAACACTTGAATATTGAGTGAATATTGTTCTTCAAATTGTTGTTTGAGTGCGATTTGTTCAATATTTGCTCTGCGAATGCGACTAGATTGAAGGAGCCGTATTAAAACTAACGGGTCGGGCGTGTTAACGAAAAAGAGCGTAGCGTAACAAAAGTTTGCAGTTCGTCGTTTCAAGGCGTCAATGTTAATTGTGTGTACCGGCTGCATTTGTTTTAAATTGTTCAATTTTGAAAATGTCGTAAATAGAGTTTAGAGTGTCTTTTGACCAGATAATTTCTTGCTTACTGCAATGGTTATGGTCATGGTGAAAAACAGGCCCTTTTCACCACACGCTTACCACCTAAAATTTCCTTTATTGAAGGCTTTATCTCTGCACATCGTGAAGTAATGTTCATACTATTGTTGTAATCTTATCGGGCCCTTGTCTCACAAACTGTTCCATTTACTTAAAGGTTTGGTCACTTTCCACATGTAATAGTTCAAGGGCCGTTTTAGTGTCAAGTACTGATATGCATCCCAGTTTTATCAGTTGTGCAGTTGGATATAACTTACTGGCAAGATGCCGGTTTGGGAAATGTTACTGTAATAAACTTTACATTTCTATGTTGGCAAATAAAGGGATTGAGTGAGATGAACTCAATTTTCCCGTGATAAGTAAATCTAGCCGGCACACGGATAATGCGTCGAGTAACAAAGGTATCAAAGCAAACGGTGTACTGTATCAGGAGTATTCAAGCGCGCCGGGTGTTATACATCAAGAAAATTAGTTCCGTAGAACGAATTAATTTGATTGAAATTAGAAAGCTTAAAAGCGTTCTAAAGGCGACTTTATGGTGTAAATAGTATGAAACGCGTAAAGTTTGCGGCTTGCTTTCTGCGGTTGTTATGGTAATGGTGAAAAATGCGCCATTTTAGCGCTAGCCCACCATCTAAAATTTACTTCATTGGCGGCTACTGTTTTTGGCCTCTTCAAGGGAATCATTGTTTCTGGCATCTACTACATGTTACAGTCCTCTTTTCTCACAAACTGCTACATTTTGCAAAGTTTTGTGGTTGCATTCTACACGAAGTATTCTTCAGGCCGTCGAGTAACTACTGCACGCCACAAAGTAGTGTCCGGCACAATAAACATGGTTGAATACTAGTACATGCTAAATTGTGTCAGGTGAAACACTTGAACAGTGAATATTGTTCTTCAAATTGTTGTTTGAGTACGATTGGTTCAATATTTGCTCTGCCAATGCGACTAGATTGAAGGATCCGTGTTACTAACGGGTTGGGCGTGTTAAGGAAAAAGAGTGTAGCGTAGCAAAAGTTTGCAGTTCGTCGTTACAAGTCGTAAATGTTAATTGTGTGTACCGGCTGCATTTGTTTTAAATTGTTCAACTTTGAAAATGTCGTAAAATAGAGTTAAGAGTGTCTTTTGACCAGATAATTTCTTGCTTACTGTAATGGTTATGGTCATGGTGAAAAACAGGCCCTTTTTACCACACGCTCATTACCACCTAAAGTTTACTTTATTGAAGGCTTTATCGTTGCACATCGTGAAGTAATGTTCATACTATTGTTGTAATCTTATCGGGCCCTTGTCTCACAATATTTCTGAGCTTACAGGCACTGTGGCCTTATTCGCTGACAAAATCGACTTTTTTAGATTTAGGTGTTCCTCCGGACATGTTATCTCCAAAACGAAGTCGGTGACCCCCTATCTTTTTTACATTTCTGACAGAACTAACACATCATCTTACAGTCGTAAAAGTCTCAGAAAGAAATCAACCCTTTGAAAATTTCACGTGAACGTCCTTAAATCTCTTACAATCACAGCCACCTAGGAAGCTCAATGTAAACTGAAAATAATCTCACTTAATCACATCATTTATAGAGTATGTAACCAGTCTCTAGAGATTCGAATGACATTGGGTTCGCGGTCATGTTGGCGGACAATAATTGACACTTCCCAAATCGACACCTTGCCAGTACGTTATATCCAACTGCACAACTGATAAAACTGGGATGCATATCAGTACTTGACACTAAAACGGCCCTTGAACTATTACATGTGGAAAGTGACCAAACCTTTAAGTAAATGGAACAGTTTGTGAGACAAGGGCCCAATAAGATTACAACAATAGTATGAACATTACTTCACGATGTGCAACGATAAAGCCTTCAATAAAGTAAACTTCAGGTGGTAAGCGTGTGGTAAAAAGGGCCTGTTTTTCACCATGACCATAACCATTACAGTAAGCAAGAAATTATCTGGTCAAAAGACACTCTTAACTCTATTTTACGACATTTGCAAAGTTGAACAATTTAAAACAAATGCAGCCGGTACACACAATTAACATTTACGACTTGTAACGACGAACTGCAAACTTTTGCTACGCTACACTCTTTTTTCGTTAACACGCCCAACCCGTTAGTAACACGGATCCTTCAATCTAGTCGCATTGGCAGAGCAAATATTGAACCAATCGTACTCAAACAACAATTTGAAGAACAATATTCACTGTTCAAGTGTTTCACCTGACACAATTTAGCATGTACTAGTATTCAACCATGTTTATTGTGCCGGACACTACTTTGTGGCGCGCAGTAGTCATTCGACGGCCTGAAGACTATTTCGTGTAGAATGCAACCACAAAACTTTGCAAAATGTAGCAGTTTGTGAGAAAAGAGGACTGCAACATGTAGTCGATGTCAGAGGCGATGATTCCTTTGAAGAGGCCAGAAACAGTAGCCGTCAATGAAGTAATTTTTAGATGGTGGGCTCGCGCTAAAATGGCGCATTTTTTACCATGACCACCACCATTACAGTAAACAAGAAATTATCTGGTCCAAAGACACTCTAAACTCTATTTTACGACATTTTCAAAGTTGAACAATTTAAAACAAATGCAGCCGGTACACACAATTAACAAACGCCGAACTGCAAACTTTTGTTACGCTACACTCTTTTTCGTTAATGCGCCCGACCCGTTAGTAACACGGCTCCTTCAATCTAGTCACATTCGCAGAGCAAATATTGAACCAATCGTACTCAAACAACGATTTGAAGAACAATATTCATTTTTCAAGTGTTTCACCTGACAGAATTTAGCATGTACTAGTATTCAACTATATTTATTGTGCCGGACACTACTTTGTGGCGTGCAGTAGTCACTCGACGGCCTGAAGAATACTTCGTGTAGAAGGCAACCACAAAACTTTGCAAAATGTAGCAGTTTGTGAGAAAAGAGGACTGTAACATGTAGTAGATGCCAGAAACAATGATTCCCTTGAAGAGGCCAAAAACAGTAGCCGCCAATGAAGTAAATTTTAGATGGTGGGCTAGCGCTAAAATGGCGCATTTTTCACCATTACCATAACAACCGCAGAAAGCAAGCCGCAAACTTTACGCGTTTCATACTATTTACACCATAAAGTCGCCTTTAGAACGCTTTTAAGCTTTCTAATTTCAATCAAATTAATTCGTTCTACGGAACTAATTTTCTTGATGTATAACACCCGGCGCGCTTGAATACTCCTGATACAGTACACCGTTTGCTTTGATACCTTTGTTACTCGACGCATTATCCGTGTGCCGGCTAGATTTACTTATCACGGGAAAATTGAGTTCATCTCACTCAATCCCTTTATTTGCCAACATAGAAATGTAACGTTTATTACAGTAACATTTCCCAAACCGGCACCTTGCCAGTAAGTTATATCCAACTGCACAACTGATAAAACTGGGATGCATATCAGTGCTTGACACTAAAACGGCCTTTGAAGTATTACATGTGGAAAGTGACCAACCCTTTAAGTAAATGGAACGGTTTGTGCAATTAAGTCTTTGCCAAATATTATTTAAGTGGACCTATTGATTGAACTTAAGTCAACTGGTGAGGTTCCATAAAGAACAAGTTCGCATTTAGCGACCATACTTTCACACGCCTTGCAGCCGCAAGATGGCAGGATTCGACGTCCCATTCATAGAAATCTTGATTTTTTTTTTTTTAACTTTCCACATTGATTTCTTGATCATTTTTGGACAACGCAGAGATAATTGTAAATAAAATCTGTTCAGTCTGGAAAGAAAAGTAGGGGTCACCGACCATTTACGAGAGTAAACTGAAGGCGAAGGGGATGCAACAGCTACCATCCTTATACTTGCTTAGCTTTCTTTCTCATTGCACGTGCTGGATGGCTAACGTGGCATGACCTTGCATCATGGATTTCGTGCGCAGTAGGGATGCGCGTGAACAATTAGCGCAAATAATCATGTTTGATCCTTTATTGGAAACTACAAGTAAATTTTGTCTTCTTTTCATTCTTCTTCTCTTTATTCACTTCTCCTTCTCCTTCATCACTCCTCCTGCAACAAAAAAATTGTTTTAGACGTTTGCTTTTTTTCCCCCAAGGGATGTGTGCAGCACACGCAAACAGAAACAATCATCGTCTGGTTTTAGTAGAATGAACCAAAGAAACGAGGAAGAAAAAAAGACTAATACCGCTCTGATTTCATCTCTCTGCCAATTTCCCATTTGATCAAGATTTTACAATGAGTACTCCCCTCTTCCTGCTGTCTCCCCAGCTACAAGGCTGTTAGAATGCCAAGTTGTGTTTTTGTTTTTCAGTTAATGAAGTCACACCTATCTTTGGTGAAAACATTGGGAATTTGTTGGTCTTTAGTAAAACATACCTCACATTATGTCAAAGATGATTTATCATGACTTACATTTGCAATAACAAAGACTTTGTAGTCCCCCAAAGAGGGAGGACCGACCTACTTTAGCAGTAGGTTGGTGTTTGGGCCAATGGGCCCACACCTCTTCAGTCTGGCCGAGGTGTGCACCCACTTGCCAGCGTTACTTGATGCTTCCCGCAAGGGGCCATACTTTACAATGAAGGACTCTCTGTTCTGAAAAGGAAAATGAATTTCGCATTATTCATTACATTTATCACCACTCAACGATCAAAGAGATTTAAAATCCAAGCTAACAGTTCCGGCGAAGGAACTGTATTCCCCTTAATGAAAAGGAATAGTATAATTCACTGAAATGGGGTCATTGGTTGTTTACTCGCAAGCTTCGGCGGGGAGAGAGGAGGCTATGGCCCAGGGCTGTTGGCCCACAGAACAGAAAAGGGGACTACGGACCTCCCACTGATTAAAACTGCATTTCCTGTTTAAAAAATAATAATAATAAGCCTCCCTCTCTAACACCTAAAATTAACAAGAGAAATAGAGGAAATGAATTACCATACCAGCTATACTGACCACCTTTTTTAGCAATATTAGACTCACATAATTTATGTACACTGAATGCATATCACCACTGTTATTATAAGTTTATATAAAAAAAAAACATCCAAGTTGATGTGCCTTTTAACAGCTACAGTGTTCATGTACCTGTATGTGTCATGTTTACAGAGGGCCCTCATGCAGCCACCTCATCACCTTGCTGCTTGTAACAGGAGCATGAGTAAACCCACTCAATCCCATCATTATCATCCTCATTTTCTGAGAGAAATGGACATCCTTTTCTCAGAAGAGAGGTATAGCGTGTCTCCTGTATAACAAAACGAAATTTGACTTAGTTAAAACATTAATTTTATTGTAGCTATAACTATACCTTTTTTATAACATAGCTGATAAATTCGTGTAGTTACATTGAACTTTAAAAGCATGCCTCATATTCTTATTATGTACGCTGATGATGTAGGAGAGGGAGAGGGAATTTTTCTTCAGACAATATTCAAACTACTGTGTTGAAAACAATATTTTATTGGTTCATGCATCAAAGGTGAGTTCATCTACCATGGAGATATGAAGCACTTGGGAAGTTGGAGAGCACGTAAGAAGGTAGTGTTGACCTGGGCTATGTCTTGAGCAACTCTTACACATCTTTCATGCTCTCCAAACTTCCTGCATGCTGCATATCTCAATGAACACACCGTGAAACATTTAACCAATAGGTGTTATTAAACTTATCAGCGGTTATCAGTTCTCCTTTGCGTTGCCCCCATTCGCATGCTGGGGAAAAGTACCAAGATGAAAACGAAACAACGTCCATGAAGTAGCCAACACAGTCTCCAGACTTGAATCTAGCCGAAATTGCTGCTAAGGAAGCTTTGCAACTCCATTCATGATCGACTAGACAATGTCAATAAAATGAAGAACCAACTCTTTAAATATTGAGGTCAATGCAATCCTCGATGCGTCGCGAAATGCGTCAAAACGCGAGGAAAAACGGAAACAAACGCCGGCATATTGAAAGTGAAATGTCTCTTGACTGTAGCATTCAGGTATCTAATAGAGAAGCTTTACAATTCAATTCCTGGTTGATTAAACAATGTAAGTAAAACGAAGAACCATCTCACTAAATATTGAGGTCATTGCCACCCTCGATGGGTCGCAAACTGTGTCAAACCTAAACGCAAGGAAAAACGGAAACAAACACCGCCATATTGAAAGTGACAAATATTTCATGTCCCTTGTAGCATTCAGTTATATTGTCCCCTGAATGTAGGAATCATGCGAGTTTACCGTGTTCAGCGTTTGATCAATAACGCTTCGCGTGATCTGCCAACATCGTTTTACCAGTAAGTAACTGTTAACTGTCGATAAAGACCTACTATTCCAGTCTTAAACTGTAGTCAAAAAATCATTTAATGAGAGTTGAGATAAAACTCCACACGGCCTATAACTTACCAAACTACACGTATCTTCCTCATCGGAACTCGAATTATGGACCTCCGGACGGCTCTTCTGGCGTGCTTAGAAGGAGAAGTGATTGGAGCGCAATCACTAAAATCGCTTGGCCATTCTCTTCTCCTCGGCATCATTCACGGCATCCGACTGCATTAGCTTGCTCACTGGCACTTCACGTTCCTTCACATCACTTACGATTGTGCACGAAACTGACCAGTGGAATCGCAGTCTCGTGGTACAAGAAAGGGCCTTTTGGGTCCCATATCCTCATTTGTACCATGGTAACCCTCCCCAAAAGTGACCCGTTTTATGCCTCGAATCGGCGAGTTTTTTTGCATGCATCTTTACATGACCCTCGAAATTCCTAGTGATGATGACCGCTACCCAGTTAGCTGCGCTGGCTCCCACAATTTCAAAGACCTCTATATTTTATATTTTCGTGGATTTTGGCCATAAAAAGGGGTGCTCTGAAGCGCAAATAAGGATCAGAAATGGATAAAAGACCATTGTTTCTGGGAAAAGGCCGCGGAAGAGGCCGTGACAATGAGCGAAATAGCACGAAGCTCTCAAGGCCGGCAAGTCGCGATCGCGCCGGTGGGAATTTGCAATCCCTCGCCAAAGGGGTTACCGGTAGTACTTTCAATGGCGAAGGAAAATCCCCCAAAGCCGGGCAAGCTTCTAAGGAGAGAATGGAGAAGGCCGAAAGAATTAAGGAATCTGCTAAAAAATACGCGGAGAGGGCCGAAAACGAGTTTGAAGACTCTTCTGATGACGAAGAAATCAACGACAATGAAATACTGAACAACACATTGAAAAACTACAGGACTACCTCGCAAGGTTTGGTACACTATTTTTTAGCTGTGCAGATGCTCAGTGTTTCATGGAATTCCTGTTTAATGGGAACACAGATAGCTTGCAATTTCTCTGCCAAGTTTCAAGGGCTGCCACGTCATGTACAGTACACTGTAATTGGCAGGTACAAAACACAGGTCACAGATCAGGTTTGGGTTAGGTTATCTATGGGGCTGTGCGGAAATGGTGCCGGTTTTTTTTTTGCCTGTGACCTGTGTTTTGTACCTGCTGACACTAATTGTTTACATATATTGTCACCGTTCTGTAAAGTGATGGAAAGTCATGGACTTGGAGATAACATGTTTAAATAATAATAATAATAGAAAAAAAAGACCTTTATTAACCCTAGGCAGTTTATTTAGCGCAAAGGCTAGTGGGGCCGAGCAAATACATGAAACAAATAATTAAAATAAACGTAACATGAAGAATCCCAACTGGCGAGAGGCAGACCAGTTGGCTATTTACAAGGATGGCAGAGGAGTTGAACCCGAGTCACCGCATTGAAATCCAGCGCCCTAAACCACTCGGCCATCCTGCCTCCAAAAGGTTTCGTTAAACCTAAAAAGGAGGGTAGCATTAATTTTGTTAGTAATAACAAGACTTGTTGGCATTTCTTTGTAGACAATGACCCAGACCTCAAGAAAGCTACGCAGTATTTGCTTGATTCCTGTAAACCTGGTGCAAGTGTGTGTTTAATATGCATTGCTTCCATCAAACACATTGATGCTGTGAGTTTGGAAGTATAACATCTTTATTTATTTGCAATTTAGTACACCCAAACCTCTGCTTGCAGACACCTTGTATTAGCAGACATCTCTCGTAAGTGGAAATCTACCCTGTGAAAGGACAATTTTTGGAATTTCTACCTGCATTTCTTACTTCTTGTAAGTGGATACTTCCAATGTCCCATGGGTGTTTGCTTTTGGGAGGTTTTACCATGTAAAGATGCGTTGGCACCTTAAATAATTTAAGGTGCTAACACCTAATTGGCCGTTCTGAATTTCAAAAGGGAAATGGGGCGAGTTTCAAATTTGAAGTAATCGATAAATAGACACCATTACATGAAAGATAAGTTTGATTCTTTTAGGTTGAACAGAGACCAAGTTACGGACCTTGAAACATGATTCAAAATCCATACAAATGTCTCTAATTTTGTGACAGCGTCCCCCAAAACCATACAAACTCTGTATTTTTTTTTACAATTTCTGTGATATTCTTAAAACTTGGCAAACATCTTGATTTTCACCAGAGTTATTTCCAAATAGTAGGTGGATGACGAGATTTTACAATTGTCAGAAAACTGAATAATATTTTTAAGAGTTTATATGGTTTTGGGGGATGCAGCCTCAAAATTAGAGACGTTTGTATGGATTTTGAGCTATGTTTCAAGGTCCATAACTAATGGTCTCTGTTCAACCTAAAAGAATCAAACTCGGTCAAACGACCAACTCAATGTTTATTCATGAGATGGTGTCAATTTATCGATTACTTCAAATTTGAAACTCGCCCCATTGTCAATCATCATTACAATTAACAAACCATGGTCGTTGTAAACATCATTGTCCTTGTCATCACTATCGTCAACAGCAGCATTATTACAACCATCCTTGTCATTTTTGGGTTGTCATGGCCACAAATCAACCAACACTTCACCACTCCTGGGATGCTTGCATTAGCTAATACCCAACCAGATGTGTGAGTACACCCAGATGCTGGCAAGTCAATGGGTCATCCCAGGCATAGTGAGATTTATTGGTTAGGCGTGAATGATCGTGTCTTGGTCCAAAGTCGTCAAAATTAATGAAGATAAATAAATGTCAATCAATTTTGATTGTTTCAGGTGTGGAGTTGCAGCCAGTGCTTCTCTGTTCTTCATCTTCAGTGTATACAAAAGTGGGCAAGAGATGGTGCTGCCCTTCTCCAGCTTTCATCTCAAGAAAATTTATCTCCAGCAGATCTGACTTGGAATTGGTGAGTTCAATAATCTCGTGCTGGTTTACATGTAACCTGTTATGTCCTAATTGATGAACACCTAATTCCTCCTAGTGACTAGTAAGTGTTTGCAAGCCTGGAGTGATGAAAAGAAACAATTGCTTCTGCAGTTTTTTCTTTCTTTTCAACTTCACAATAATAATATTTTTATTATTGTGGCAATGTTTAATGACTAGTGCAAGCTTGGCAACACGCATTACAGAAGATGCATACGCAAAACGTTGCAGCATCTAAATTGGAGTGTATGAAGTTTAGTAAGGAGAGGTTGCACACTATCATTATTGTGGCAGAAAAGATCAATGGCTTGTTTATGACAGAATCTACAGAAAAATATTGTTGTGATACCACTGTCTGATTCTGTTCTGAAACCTGGTTTTGAAAATTGTATTTTAACTATTGCATGCCTGGGCTTTAATATTCACATTCCAGTGTCATTTTTCAGTTAAATTGTTTCTGGATCAGATGGTCATGTGTTTATCTTGTTATATGTTAATTGATTTCTTGTTTAGTCCAAAGTGTAGATTTGAGTTCAAGCAATCAGACTGCCCTACAAGATACTTCTGCTTCTGTGAAAAACAGGCATGTAGTTGAAATTTATCTGGAAAATTCAATATTTATAATGATTTCTTCCCTCATTTTATTTATTTCCACCAACTGAGGATCAAAGGAAGATCCAATAAATGTGCAAGTAGTCTCGGAAACTTTCTGTTAAATAGAAATTTTCTTGGAAGGCTTTCTAAGAAGCAAATTATTATTAATAAAAGTAAAACATATATGTATCCCGAATGTGTTTTAATCTGCATGACTATGATGTAATAAACCTCTCTGTAATAAAGCTTATGAATTACTGTCCTTAATAGTAGCTTTGACAACAAGATCTAGAGATCTTCAAATGATAAATATTTTTTAATTTGACAGAAACCGACACTTCCATTTCGATTCTGTTAAGTTTATCTTACAATGTTTGATGTTGTTAACAAGTAAATGAACATAATTTTCAGGAAAATCCTTCCTTTGACCCATGGCTGACTCCACATTCCTGTGGCCAGTCTTGTAGCAAACCTCTTAAACCTGAATGTGGACATGACTGTCTTCTTCTCTGCCATCCAGGTAAAGTGCTTGCTTTACTATCTTGTTCTTAACATTTCAGCCTATACTGAACTGCTGTAAATAATGCAAGGTGTCATTGTTTAGGCACAGTCAGGAAAAACCACAAGGAATATGTTGCAGTTAAAAATTAACTT
>OX419341.1:3907012-3954512 GCA_948470475.1 Galaxea fascicularis
TTGCTGTATAAACATGTGAGATTGTGCAACTTACAAGCTAGAGTTAAAGAAATGAACCTGCTCACTGTACTTAATGATACTTAAATGAAAATATTATTAATATCTCTTCTAGCTGTGTCACGTCCCTGCACTGAAGATGTTCCGACTTGTGGTGGCACTTGTGACAAACCATTAGCTTGTGGTAGACATAAATGCACTCAGCAGTGTCACACTGGATCTTGTGGAATTTGTCGTCGGGTGGTCACCAAGACTTGTCGTTGTGGCAAACGACAGAAAAATGTCTTGTGTTCGCAGGAGTATCTGTGCGACTCCAAGTGTCTCAAGATGAGGCAGTGTGAACGTCATCCATGCAAACGGAAGGTATAATTTGTTGATCTTGATTGTGTTGCTGAATTTGTTCTAAATGGTTGTAAATCATTAACTGTGCACTGATATTTTTTCCCAACACTGGAGGCGTGCATTCTGCTCTTTGTTGTTTGAAATGAACTTCTTTACTTGCAGTGCTGTGACGGCAATTGTCTTTCGTGTGAGCAGATTTGCAACCGATACCTTAATTGTCGGAATCACAGATGTCCATCACAGTGTCACAGAGGTTTGTCTAGTTCTTAAATAAATAAATAAATATTAAACAAAATCAGGTTTAGCAGCAGACATCCACATAGTGGGTCTTATCGTCCACTGTATTTGGATCAAATTGGAATTTGGAAAGGGCTGGTTTTGAGGAGAGGAGAAAACCGGAGTATCTGGAGAAAAACTTCTCAGAGCAGAGAACCAAACCAACAACAAACTCAACCCACATAAGATGCCACAATTTGGGCTACATGGGTTGGGTGGGAGGTGAGTATGCTCACCACTATGCCATCCCTGCTCCCCCAGGCAGGGATGATTTTGTAAGTGTCATCAAATAATGGCTGTGCCTAAATGGAGAAGGCTTAACATTATTGCCACAGGAAGGCTCTCTCTCTCTCTTTTTTTTTTTTTTTTTTGAAGAGCTTAAGATTTTTGTGTGCATCTGTTTATCAAAAGCTAGTATATCCTGATTGGTCATCTGTTGTTTCCACCAGTGGATCTCCCATAGTGCTCAGTGTCTGCCCTCTCCAGATTTTGCATAAACTATTCTTTGTAGTTTCTCATGGTAAGACTTGTATGTTTGCCCGAACATTTCCAGACGAGTAATATGCAAAAAGTAGGGGCAAACAAAGGATGTTACAGGTGATGTTAAGGTAGTTAATACAATCAAACAATAGAGTCTGCACATAACCCACACTGTTTGTTTAGTATGCATGTATATGTCGATGGGAAAACGTTTGATCCTACTCATTAGTATTATTTTACTTAGGTCAGTGTTATCCTTGCCCTCTCACAGTGGATGTGAAATGTTTTTGTGGTGCCACAGTGCTCACATTACCATGCGGCAGAGAAAAAGTTACTAAACCACCCAAGTGTGCTGAACTCTGCAGGTTTGTGAGAAAAATCCCAACCAATCTTATGTAAGGTGTGTGAAAAGATCTGTGAATGTGATGGGGTTATGACAGTAGAAAACTACAGTACAGTCAATCTTGACTGTAATTAGTGGTGATAGAGAAGCAGATTGAGCATAGCCTGTGTACCTAGCATTCCCATTCACACAGTTTTTACCGCATTCTGGCCATGCCAAAAATTGGGGAGAGAGAAAAAAGTAGGAGGACATAGGTGGGAGTGGCCAGAATGTAGTATAATCTGTTTAAGTGGTATGGAACATTAATTGCTACATTGGCTAGGATGCGTGCTGTTGTTGTTTTTTTAATTATTGGTCAATGATCTGAAATCTCTGATATTAACTGCTTTCAATTATCATTTGACAGCCATCCACCAGATTGTCATCACAGTAAACGTCAGGTAAGGATTCACAAATATTAACGTAACTTCTTAATGTGATTTTCCAGTTACTCCTGTCCATTGCATAATACGTAGTCTCTCACTTTTGTAGCGTCATCATTGCCATTATGGTTCATGTCCTCCATGCCGTCAACGTTGTGACCTGAGGCATCCTTGTGGGCATACCTGTCCTGCCAGTTGTCATGACAACAAACCAGATCCATCTACAGCTACAAAGGTTGTTAAAACTTTTCACTTTTCGTTATGAGATGGCCTTTGTTCCTGCTTACATATCTTTGAAGTCCATCATTTTGACTGACTTTTTCCAGATTTCAATTGATAACTTTCTTTTTATGTTTCAGTGTTTTTGTTATCCCATCTGCTCGGAAAATACCTCGATGAAATTCAACCAAGATTGAAGTATTGTACTACACATTTTTGACATTACTTTTTCTCATTTTGCACATTTTAGCCCGCTGTCAATGGATGGCCACCTACGTCAAATTCTAATTCAGAACCAGTCAGGCTTGTTCGAGTGCCCTGTCCGCCTTGTGTTGTTCCAGTTAAAATGTAAGAAACAGCAAGTTGTGGTTGTTTGTTAATGCTACATTATGACCATCACCCTTAAGCACCAACCATCATCATTCTCGTACACGCTGTGTAACACCCCTTTGGAGGGAGTTACGTTCCAGAAGTATTTAGGAGTTTACATCACCAACTCCCTAAATTGGACGAGGCAGGTTTCGGAGGTTAAAAAGAAAGCGAATAAAATCCTAGGCATACTCCAAAGGAACTTAACGTCTTGTAGCGCAGTTGTCAAGGAACGGACCTATTTGACCCTGGTCCGTCCAGTATGCGAGTATACAAAAAGACACTAACTGTATCGAATCCATCCAGCGTTGAGTGGCGCGCTTTGTTTTTGTAACGATTTCAGTCATACTAGTAGCCTTTGGACAATATTATCAAACCTGGGGTGGCAAGATCTTTAGACACGAAGAAAGATCACCGATTTGACCATGTTTTATAAGATAAAGACAGGAAATAAAAGAATACGTAAAAGAATACGTAACTCGGGGCGACAAGGCGATGGGGCGACATCACCTGACACCTCCCGGACGACCTATGTGAGGTGGACTGTCCCTATACTCGACGCGAGCTAATGCACAACACCCCTTCCAGTTGGAGCATGACTCATCTACCGTTAACGAGCATAAGTATTCTTTTTTCGTGAGAAGTCTCCCTGTTTCGAATACTGTCTCCTGGCTTCTGTATGTGCTGACTCTGTTGCTGCGTTTCATTCGTGTTTGTAATTATTTCATGTATTAACAACTTATATGTTATGACTTGTAACATATCTATATTTCCTTATTCATTTTTATTCCATTTATTTATTTAATGTTCGAACATTTGCCGTCAATGCCTTGAGCTTCCGTGTGCTGAGCGCCCATTGCCAGGGTACCTTGCTAGAGGCAATTTCACCAATTAAAGATGAAAGATTCCTTGAACTGTATTGTGCTCTATTTTCTAATTGGAGTCTTTTGCTTCTCTTCGTAGGAGCTGTTTTGGCCAGCACGAGGTATGTGATACATCAATCTAAAGTGAAAATGGTAGGAAAAAAACTAACTGAAGATATTAACTAACACATTTGTTTATTATAGATCAGTTCTCTTCCCTGTCATGCAGCCAAGCCATTTTCTTGTGCTCGACCCTGTGGCCGCCAGTTATCCTGTGGGAATCACGTGTGTCAGCTTGAATGCCATGTTGTCACTAATGCTACCAATGACCAAGAGGTAATTATTGAATTAACCAAAAATTATAGATCTAGGAGCTTGACCTCTTATTCTTGCAGGGGCATAATCAAGAATTATTCTCCATTCTTCTACTCCAACTTTCCGGGATTCAGAAAAAACCTACTCATGAACAAGAGAGCTTGTTTTCAGAACGATTTATCGCCAGAGATTCATTTGTGATACATATCTAGGATGAACCGATATTTGGAGAATTTGGAGGGCGCACTTGAATTCGGAATTTAAGGCACAAAGACAAAAGTTGCCCCAAAACGGCTGTGAAGGAGACTCAGGCAGTCCTCGTCTGATATTAATGGCTCATTAAAAAGTACTGCAAAAACATTTCCTAAACCGTATTATCAAGTGCATTACATCAGTCTCAAGACTCTCAACGTGTTTTCTCCTTGTTAAAGGCTGGCAAAGAATGTCAAGTTTGTGAGGAGCCTTGCTCCAAGCCACGCCCAGAAGGATGCTCCCACGAGTGCCCTCTACCATGCCACAGAGGTAAAGAAAAATAACGTCTAATAAGGGCTATTCGTGTAAATGAAATTCGGTTAGGATCAGCCGTTTTTCCACCTGTATTCTCCAGTGCCCTTGTGTAATATGTTCCAGTATATTACAGCTGTTGTTTTGTTTGGACTAAAAAGAATGCTGCCCAATCTCCCGAGCCAGGGGCTCATGTATTAAACGTTCGAGCATTCCGGATCGAATTGGAATTGTGTTGGTTTTTGAGGAGAGGGGAAAACTGGAGTACCCGGAGAAAAACCTCTCGGAGCAGAGAAGAGAACCAACAACAAACTCAACCCACATATGACGTCGAGTCCGGGAATCGAATCCGGACCGCATTGGTGGGAGGCGAGTGCTCTCACCACTGCGCCATCCCTGCTCCTAAATGCCAGTCACTATGTCAATGTGCTGATCATTTGTTTATTTCAGGGGATTGCCCAAGTTGTAAACAGATGGTGAAGCTGCAGTGTCACTGCCAACTGATGCCAGTTTATGTATCTTGCAGGTATCAGTCTTTAAACTTATAAAGGGGAAAGGACCGAAGTTGTAATTTCCACCAATATATGAAAGAGTGTCCTCTCCCTCTAGGCAGCCATACAAATTGGGTGCATAAATGTTTGCGTATTGTGTAAGATGAGGTCGATTTATATAGGTTTAGTCATTAAACGTTCCACCATCACACTCTGTTTGCACTATTTTGAACCAGCATTACGTTGTCATAATAACGGAACTACACTATAGTCATTACCTTGGCTCCATCCCTAAAAACCCAAATAGAAGGCGAGGGTCGCGGGAGCCGAGAAATTCGTTTCCATATTATCAAATTGGGACAGAATTTGTCCTAGTTCGTTGATTGGTTCTTTAAATGAAACAACATCTGTGGCGGGCTGACGAAAAGCGTCGTTTCCCAGCCGACATAAAACAACAAATCTGATTATGCATTAGAGCACACGTACTACCAAATGGAATCTATTTGTTATAATAGGTAACTTTATAAATGTATATATCTGTTTACGCTTTTGTCTCACTGTAGCGAGCTGACATCAGCAGATGAACAGACGCGCAATCAGTTGATGTCCTGTAAGAATCAGTGTCCAAAGAACTTGGTGTCCTGTGGTCACCGCTGCTCAGCCCTGTGCCATGCTGGTCCCTGTCCCTCCCCTGAGATGTGCACTAAGAAATCACCTGTGAGGTGTCCTTGTCGACGAAAAAAGAAAGTAAGACTTTACTCTGATCTCGAGTGAACAGATTGAGCGTCCAGTTCGCAAAAAATTAATTTGGTGAAATCTTAAAACCGTAGGACATAGGAAACATGTTCAAAGCACTATTCAGCTAATCCCATCGAGGTTAGCGTGAATTTTGATTCCAGGCTAAACACTGTTTCTTTAAACGGTCGTTTCGCCTTCAAGTTGATTCTCCTGCAGTTAAGTCGATTCGCTAACACGCAAAGTCGAACGAAAGAGTGTGGTCATGGATATAAGCGAGATTCCTCTTTCGATAAATTATTTTAGACCATGAAGAGAGAGATTCTCAGAAGGTTTCGACGTAAACTAAACTTTACCTTCAGCGCAAAATCAGTTTGCGAGATGAAAGCTTTTGCTGACCCTTACTGAGTAAAAAAACCGAGCCTCACTGTTTAAGAGCCGCTGATTAAAAATAAACGGAGGTTTTTATCTCGCTCCTAGTTCTCCATGTAACACGGCTTTGCTGTTTTTATAATTGTAAAAAAAATTCTATAAACTCTGCAAAACAAAACTATTGTGCGTCAGTTGATGATTTTTTTTTGTGCGGGGTTCGTACGCGTCTTGAAAACCCTTGGATCTCAGGAGTCCGATTTCAAGGAATTGAAAGTACTCGGAATTGGTGTATGGTCCTTGAAAGTCCCTGATTTTTTGAGTGAACAAGATCATAAAATATCAAGTTTTAAGGTAGTGAGTACAAATGTTCATGCAAACAACATGCAAACGTCACAAATGCGTAAGTACTAGTTGTTGTTGTTGTTGTTGTTATTGTTGTTGTTTTTTTCATCCCTCGCGTGCATCACGTTCAGCCACAAGTGCGCCGTAAATGTCTTTGCTCTGCACATGTTTTGAGAAGTCCTTAAAATGTTAAAATAGGGTCTTGGAAAGTCCTTGAAAAGCCCTTGAATTTCTGGTCTAAAAAAGTGTACGAACCCCGTACGTACTTGTAATATGGTACCATACAACCATGTCCCCTAACATGTCTATGTTCTTTTTTTTATGAAAGGACTTCCCTTGCCACATGGTTCGAAAAGGTGAGGCTACATTAGACTGTGATAAAGGCTGTGATGCGTTCAAAGCCAGCAAAGAGAACGTGGCCTCTAAAGAAGAGGAGACAAGAAAACAGGAGGAGCTCAAAGCACAACAGGTCAGTGATATGTTAAAAAAACAACAAAACTTGTGCTGAAATACGAATTGCTTTTCTGTTGCATTGATTTTAACCCATAAAGACGCAAAACGATTTTCATTATGCACGTACGTATTATGTAAAGAAGTTATCGCGATCTGTGCGATCAGAGAAATTCTGTTCGTCTGTTTCGGAATAAATAATGAGGCTTAGTACCTCGAGGACAATCACGGTCTTCACCAGAGTTCGGGGCGTTTCTGTCAGCCTCAATGTGTCTTCTCAATTTTTTCCAGTGCGTTTTTTCTTGGTACATATTCGCACCAGGCTTTTAGCCAGGTATTGCAAACTGGACGTCTAGGAGGCATGATTTCCCATTAGATTACGCCTAGACACCTTTCTGGCTTTGAAACCTTTGCACTGTGCAGGTCTTGTCTTGTCGACGTTTCTCTGCAGTTACTGGTTCTCATAGCGATTGTCCTGTGTTGATACACAATACAGTAAAAGTCGTCTTTGAACTTTTTTCTATGTTTGCACGTCTTTTTCAGCTTGTTCTTCAGACCATTCCTAGTAACTTCAGATCGTTTGTGTTTTTCGGCAAAAGTGGCCGTGGCTTCCAGGGGTTTCAAAAAGCAAAAAAGTAACAGGAGGATATTCATTAGTACCCGGAGGACTATTGTGCCGCGATAGCAGCACAGTGCGACGGAGCCGAGGTTTATGCCGAAGTATCCGGTGCAAACGCTTAAAGTAGCCGGTGACTTGCGTCGGGCGCCGGCTTAAATTGAAAACCCTGGGCTTCTCTGTGTTACGTTTCGTGGACCATTATTTCGCGTTACCGTTTCTCTCGTTTGTTTCTTCCATTTACACCGTCTTAGCTTTGTTTTCTTTACTTTTCTGTGCACGTTATTACGAGCGAGAAGTAGCTTTGTCTCGAGATTCTCTGTGCGTTGGTTCAATTAGACAAACAGTCAATTCAGTTTCTCAATTACATTGAGCGCAGCATCCCAGGGGTGTGGGGAGGTACTCCGGATTTCAAGTGATGGGGATGATCGAATGGGGAAAAAATAACCCCCAAAAAATCCCAGAAAGGATTGTAGTTTATTCGCATTACTATGAAGGCACTATACCCCCAGTCTTCAGATTGTTTTTAAGACTGGGTGTATTTTTGGGGGGTATTGAAATACCCAAAAAAAATCCTTCGATCACCTCATCGTTTGATAGCACAATCGTTGCGAGAGGCAGATGTTTGAGGTTAACACATTCCTCAACACTTTTTCTCAGTGTTGCTGGATCTCACTACCCTTCGTTTCTGAGTTATCTTGAGGAAGGAATTCAAGACAGTAGTTTACTATTCTTGTTAACTTTTACAATATTGTGTTGCCTCGTAGGAGGAACTCGAGTGGTTTGAAAGAAAACAGCGTGGCAAGAAGCGAAGACCTAGAAAGCAAGTGGAAGAGATTGTGGAACCAACGTGGTTTCGGCGTCACGTGTTCACTATCCTTATGTTGTCAGTAGCAGTTGGTTTAATTGCAGGGCTGTTTTTTATTGCAGTTAACTGATGCAACAATAATTTATTTGCTGGGGAATCATTTCTAATCACCGCAATGCTGTATTCGCCTAAAATTGTTCCAATTATTTCAACTTTGATGTCTACGACTAAATGATTTGCTGCAATCACCTGGTGAGCAGAACAATGAGTGTAGGAAATCCAGTCCTAAAAATACTCAAATCCAAAATCTTGATAGCAGCTATTAACACCTCATTTATAGAATATTGTCCTAGAATTTCTCATATTTTCTAGATTAGAATAAAACTTGACATTTCTAAATAATTTATTTTCCAAAATGTATTTTACACATAAATACTATATATTTACAAAACTATTTACAATTTATTGATGGGTCACCATGAAAAAAATTAAAGAGGTTTCTGGAGCAAGTTGTATGGTATTCCATTCATGTTTCTGACTTCTGGTTGTGACAGTAACCAGAGCCTACATTCTCCTCACTTTGTAACCATTTCAGGTTATGATGTTTAACCAAGAGGAGACCAGTTGATGTCAGGATTTAAAGGGTTAAAGTTGAAAGTTTTAGATTTTACTGCTGTTAGGGGATGGTTAGATCAGAACACATAATTCTGTGATGATCCAATATGTGTATGTTGAGTACTTATTGAGCGGGATTTCTTTCTCTCTTGTGTTTCTTCGCCTTCAGCTTTGGGCTGTTCTTGTTGGTCAGACACGGCCTCTAGAAATTCTGGCACTCTTGTGTTCTTCTTGTCAATGAAATCTTTAAAGGCCTTTGCCCCATGCATGGTCGAGAGTACAGAATCCTGTTGAATTAGACAACAAGCTGACTTGTTAGACATTTGAACTCATTTGATTTCAGAACACTAAGACAATACTTATGGCTGCAGGTTTTCACTGGAATTGGCTTCTCAAAATTTGAAACTGTTTATTCACACTTCGATAAATTTTTATTTAACAGCTGTGTGAAATAACTATTTTCTGTTACTTTTATGAATGTCTCTCCATTGCAAGATTGTGGAAATTTAGTTTGCCAGAAAAAAGCCACCCAATTTCTCTTTTTGTCTTCTGTCTTTCCACAGTGCTATTCCTGACAATGAACTCTTTAACTATGCTTAATTTTATTGCTACCCAGTACTGTAACAATATTTTATTGGGAATAATCACTAAGGCAAGTCTAAATAATACAGCATGCACAGCCTACCAGTTTCTGGCTTTTCTTTTTGGACTCAGAAAGTGTTTTGTCTTGTTGGTCCTTGGGATCCTGTAACGGCTCATCCTTTGGATGAGCTTTCCACATTCTGGGACTCAGATACCAAGCACCATACTTAACGTTCACCCAGCTGGGAACATACTTGCCTTTAGCCTATAATATTAAAGTAATCAGCAGCCATTAGTTGATTACAGGATAAAGGTTATTGTAGGGTTACTGTACTTACACTAGGATCAAGTAATCTTGGGCACCCACAATACTCAATTAGCTAGCACCATTCCCACGGCCTCTGGTAATTCACCATTAAATAAAAAAATAAATACTTAATTGACCACTCCCCTCGAGGGGCTTCTCAGGGACAATGAAACAAATAATACAAATGACCACAACAGAGTTAAGAATCCCAACTGGCGGGAGGCAGACCAGTTGGCTATTTACAAGGATGACAGAGAGTTGAACCAGGCACGAACCCAGAACAACACCAGCTAGTGGCCAGAGCGGGATTTGAACCACTCGATTACCAGAGCTGTCATTAAGGGCCAGGGGCCAGGCATTTTCCCCTCATGTTTTGAAGTACATCCTCAGCTATTTTTGTATATCGATCCCCACCTACTTCCACCACCATTCAAAGTGACCATCATAATTTCGCTACTACCATGCCAGTGGCCAATGTTTCAACATTCATTTGTCAATGAATTTCTATGCGCTAGGTTTGATACCAGATAGTACAGTCATCCTACCTTATCCTTTTCAGCTTCTGGTACTTGTTTAGTATCACTCGGCTTTGGCAAAGGCGATCCTGTTTTCATTCTCAACTCAGGCGGAACGTTCGTAAGCTCGACAACATGAATGGGTACTGAAAGTGCAGGCTACAGGGAAGAAAACATTTGTTGGGTGTAAGCACTTGTCTCACTGGTAGCTAAAAAACCCAGTAATTTGTAGATTGTGATGTTATTCAAACCAACCTTGGTCTCGTACCCACTGGCAAATAAGCTCATAACTGTTGATTCCTCTATGTTATTGCTTTGGCCTCCCTATGGAAGTAAATGAGAATGCTAAGTTGCTACTAAGAAAATTACATAACCAAGACAGTTAAAGCTTTGCTCCTGAAGGTAATTTAAACAGTAAGTTCCCATCCTGGTAAAAACAAATGGTAATATCTTGTCATTGCAGGATTTACACTTAATTGGCATTACAAACCTTGGCAGTTTTACGTAAATGGATATTTCTCACAACATGCCCTTGCAGGTAGACTAAATGTTGGCCATGTATAATAATAATTATGTTCTAACATAAAATTTGTGCTAAGCCCTTACACTTACCAATCCTGCTACCCACTCACAAAATTCCTTTGTTACTTCCTGTATTCTTGCATCCTGTAAAGAGAAAAATAATGAAAGTGATGAATTATTAAAAATATGCTGGTTACACCTTGGAAAGTATTCTGTTCCCCTGAAACTGCCAAATTTCTAAACCTGATTCAGTGGTTACTCATTGAGTGATTTTTGTTTGCACTCGTGCTAAAATTGCAAGACAGTCACGAAAAAGGCAACAAGTTGAATTTTCTTTGAAACTAAACACTTAGTTGGAATTCACCTCTGCACCTTCCCTCCCATGCAGTCAATTTTTTTGGAGGGGAAGGTGGGGGGAATCCAGAGTCTATGAATGACTGCATGAAAGGCTACACTGTATGTTTTTTTGCCTTGTGGAGGATGCAAGTTTTAGGAAAACTGCATTGTGATACCTATGCAAACAATATTTAACAATTAAACCTGTAGCCCGCAAGGGCTACAGGTCAATACCCCATGAGGTGAAGCCAAATGGGCTATTGACCCGTGGTCCTTGAGGGCGAAGTGTCTAATTGTTTTAGTATCACCCAACTAGTCAGACAGAAAAGGCAATAATGAAGTTAGCAAATGTAATTTGAAGAACTATTTATTTGGGAGTAAAACAAAAGAAAGCGTCACCCTCGATTGCTACTCGAGGACTATTACTAATAGTCCTCTAGTAGTGTAGCCAATCAAAAGGCAGGATTTGCTTTAGTCCACTAGTTGGGTGATACTAAAATAAATTATTGCTTGTATTACAATAATAATATTATTACCATTGCATAACATTGTCTAGACTGTATGAGGGCATTTGTGAACTTGACATGGTTAAAGAGGTCAGATTTCCAAACAAACCTAACTCTTCCATAGCAAAATACACAACTCTTGGACAGCCAAGTTAAGCTGATCAAGGTAGTGGTGCACTGTCAGTGTACAATATACTAGCAACCCCTGCCCCACCCCTATACCCCATGATGAAAATTCATGTCTTCGTTTAAGTCAGCAAGTTCCTACCGATGTTGGAGACTCTGCTTTCCGCCGACTGGCTCTTTTGCTTTCTTCTTTTTGCACTTCTTCTTGCTTGGGAAGCCATTTGTATGTGAGTTTTGTCTGATCCTTATCAGAATCAAAACCGCTGTTGACCAAAAGCAAGAATTGTTAATATTACCAAACATATTATTAACAGGTTTAACATAAAGTAGTACAGTGTAAAAAGTTTAAGAATTAAGCATGAGTTTCAAAAAGAGAGCTAAGTGAGAGATTATCCACCAATTCATCTAAAAAAAGCCACTAGACTCACAATCACTATCTCCAAACATTCAGTGACAATTAACATACTAAATTTTTTCAATTTCCTTAAACCACTGACTTGGAAGGGCTCTGGCATGCATTTCTCAAATCCCCCTCAACTTTTAGGGCCTATTTCGGGTACCACAATTCCTCACATATCCTAAAAACAATTTTTAGAAATGGCTTTTCAGGCTCGAAACGTTTTTGGGAGTTTCGAGAAACAAGCCAGAGGTCCTTCCACACCATTAAGAATCATCATAATACTTATTCCGATTTCAAGAGCCAATTGATATACGGTTGGAAAAAGGTTGGACAAGGCAAATTGCCTCCTGGACTAGAAATTTATGTCAACTAACCATTGGCAACAAAGTTCCTCTTCTTACCTGATTTTTTCTGAATCCCCACTTCTAACAGACTGCAGAAGAGCAGAAAATGGTAAACTAGTTAACTGACAGTGAAAGTTTTTAAAACTGAGTGAAAATCATGTACTTGGTACTATGTCGTCAAAAAACGTGATTTAGCCTGCATAGCAGGCATGTGCATAGAAAAAAGTGGAGGAAATGAAATGATTAGTAATATATGAAATACAGAGACACTGAAATACTATCATTTACAGAATAGAAGGGAAAAGAGAAAATTTCACCTCATCCTGAAGAATGCTTTGCTTATCTTCCTTAGAGTCTTTTTCACTTTCCTCCTGCAACAGATAATTACATGTTTTAATTAAGGAGTGTATTAACTCTTTTCCTCTATTACTTTAAGACACTACTTACTTATTTCCAAAGACTCCCAATTAGAGGCTTTATTTTATAATACTGTAAGTTCAACAATGCACATATTTATTTACCTGTGTCTCATTATCTCCTGTTTCACTGTCAATATTCATCTCTGGGTCAAGAATTTCAACAACATCTTCAAACACCTTGGAAAAAAATAATGAAAATATATTTTCTCCACGACAAGATTCTGGGAAAATCATTTGGCTTACAGAAGTAGGACTGGTATAAATAACTTACATCAGGAGGGAGTGATTCTTCCAGATGAGGATACAAAGCTAATGGATGCTGAGTCAGGTTGAACTCTATATTGTCTACATGAACTCGCCTTTGTTGTTGAAGAGGAAGTGATCTGTATAACAACAAAAGAAGCATATTTGATTTTCATTGTGCAGTTCCATGCCTCCCCTACAGAAGGTCAATGGAAATTTCAAGGGGGAGGAGGTGGCAAAAGCAAACGTTTTTAAAGAAAAGTATGGAGCTAAACTGGAATTTCCAGAGGGGTGGGGGGGGGGGGGGGAGTGGAAGGGTCAATTTAAAAAAAACCTTTTGCAGGAAAATTTTTGTATGGAAAATTTCTGGAACCACACATTGTACTCAACATGGCTTACTCTCAAAATTCCTTTTGGTTTGAGGTGCATCTACTATAAATCAAACTTAAAAAGTTATTTTTTTCTGGAAAGAGGTACAGTTTGGTTCAAGTGGTAACATTGGAATGCTTGGTAGCATGGCACATAAAATTTCAAATTGAAAATAGAATTCTGTCTTTAGTTAGGATAATACAGCAGCAAGTTTAAACAACATGCTTCAGTAGTCAGTAGGTAGAAGATCATGTGTTATGAACATTTTTGATTTGTTTTTTCTCATTTTCTAATTTCTTGTATACATGGGAAATGTTTACGTGCAGGTTATAGCTACACAAAGATATGGCATGAAACATGGGTCACTTAATATTTGTGCAAGTAATCACTGAGAAAATATTAGATTTCTTACTTTGAGTAGCAAGATTCATTCTTTGAAAACCTTGCTGTTGCCTTCTTTGGAACATTGGCAGATTCATCTGACCCAGTGATGTGTGGCCCAAGTCCATTACGAGTCTAAAAATTTCATAGCAAATTAGCACCTAAAAATAAAAAATGGCTGAAAGGACACAAGCAGCCTTAAAAGGCATTGGAAGTCCGAAAGGCAAAATTTTTAAATGTAGCTAATTGGTCAACACAGACATAAACGCACAGAAAACCATACTAAATGTCAATTGGAGGATGGTTAAGCTGCAATGGGTTAAGGCCTGTGGGCATACACCATTATTTTTTCTGAGGTTAATGTCATGAGTAGTATTATGTTTCCGATACTGACGAAATTTGAAAGTACATCATCTCACCCTTTTAACATAATTGTAATTAGCTTCAGTGGGCAGTCCATCCCTAAAGTCATCGCTTCCTTTCTCCAAAAATGTCCACGATGAACCAACAAGTGTCTCCGAGTTTCCTCTCAGCTTTCTGGGCTTGATATACTTCGTCTCTAGTCTCTCTTTGTACCTGGGAGAACAACAATGCAAAAAAAATCAAACATCGAGTCATCTAGTTGATGGTACTTCAGTAGCCACATAGGGGAAGACTTACTGTTCGATATAATATAAAGGGAGTGCCATGTGATGTCTAAACAGTTGAAACACGGTGCACAAATTCACCACCTAAGCTTACAAATTCCTCCAGATCACCCTTATAAAGTCATAATCAGGAACTCCAGTAGCTTGGAAACATTTTCAAGTATCACAGAAGCTGACGTACCATGGCTTTAGTCTCTTTTTCTCGTCTGTTTGGGTCCGAACAAGAATAAGATCGTACTTGTGCGCCATATTGGAAAACTATGGCTAACTAGTTTCTATAGCAACCACACAATTCGATACCAGTCTCTTGCTGTTCTAGTGCGAAGGTTAGGAAGGTGGCTCAAAATGTTATTTTTAAACGCCATGCACCAATTCTTCAATGCGTCGATACTATCACAATTCTTAGTTTGTTTCCTTGAAAATGGTATGCCCAATTATTTCTCAATAACTTGTGATTTTTTTTTACAAAACAGGTTACCATAGCAACACTCCAGCCTCTTAAGGCGCATTTACACGACATTCGTTTTGGGTACGGCACTCCAAAATTCTGGCACGCGGGCCAATAGGTTTGGGCACGGTCCGCCTGATTTACACGGCAAAATATGTTCGAGTTTTTTCAATGTTGATTTCTGGAACGGCACCCCTGAAACAGAAACGGCACTCTTAAATTTGTGAGTCCCTGCGCTTATATGACAGCGGTTCACTCATGATTTCAGGCGCGCTTTCGCGGGCTGTTCAAAAAGAAAATGGCAGATTCTCCAGTACAAAAAGCAATTGTATGGCTTGCTGCTTTGAAAAAGCGAAAACGTTTGTCACAATTGAGGGACGAAACAAGGCCATCCCTTGCACCGCTCTTCCATGCATTAAAGCGGCGACAATACGGCCTGCTGCAAGCTATTCTGGGCTGTCTAAATCCTCCACGCTTAAGAGAGGTATGGATGCATCCCCATTCTTTTGCGTGGTTTGATATGGTCGAAGCATCTTTTCCTGATGAGCTGTGGTATTCCAACTTTAGAGTAACTCGTGGAACATTTACATACATTCTCCACGAGATTGGTGATGAGATATCTCGACAGGACACTCCAATGCGAAAAGCTGTAACGCCAAATCGACGACTAGCAATCGCTTTGTACTACCTCGCCTCGACTGCAGAATATCGCACGATTGGAAACCTATTTGGTGTATCAGTTGCCTTTGTGTGTACCTGCATTAAGGAAGTGTGTGAGGCTATTAGAAATAAGATGGCATCAGCAATTTCATTTCCAAGTGGAGAGAATCTCTTAAACGTTATTCAGGGTTATGATGAAGAATGGGGATTTCCAATGTGTGGTGGTGCAATTGACGGAACCCATATTCCCATACTCGCCCCAAATGAGAGTCACGCTGATTATGTCAACAGGAAGGGGTACCACAGTATTATCATGCAGGCTGTGGTGGATCACAATCACCTGTACAGAGATGTTGTGATAGGTTGGCCAGGTAGTGTACACGATGCACGTGTTCTTTCAAATTCGAAAATCTTTGAAAAAGGAAACAATAACACACTTTTCCCACAGAACGTGGAGGAAGAAATATCTGGGCAGAAAATGAATCCAGTTATAATTGGGGATGCTGCATATCCTTTGCTCCCTTGGTTAATGAAGCCATACCCAGAAAATAGTACCACACCAAGAATAAAAAAAAAAATTCAATTACCAATTGAGCCGGGCAAGGATGAGTGTTGAAAATACCTTTGGAAAGTGGAAAGGCAGGTTTATCCGATTTTCAAAACGGGTGGACATGGAGATATCCTCTCTTGTTATGGTGATAACAGCCTCATGTATCCTACACAATATATGCCAAATTCAAAACAATGCATTCCTTCCGATATAGCAAATAGACAATGAGGCTTTTGAAGACCCATTTGTGTTTGCTGATGATGACATTGCACAAGGGATGCGACGGATATCCGTGAAGCATTGTCCGAGTATTTTATGTCTTAACAAGAATTTCTTTATTCTATGAGCATAGTATTTGTCCTGGGATATCTCATGTAAGCTCTTTCAAAGCAACTACAACTGAAGCAACATGGACCTCATTCTGATATAAACAAGGTTAGAATTACAAATTTGGCGATGGAGATTGATTGTATTTTCGAGGAATAGCATGAATTTTGTTATTTTCTGCACAAAAGTTTATTTAATAATCCCCACATTGCTTTTTTGTATGTAAGGATTATTAGCAATATTGTAAATAATCACCAATGATGATGAGACAGCTACTGCAGGACATTCCCATATGTAGAAATACCACTGAATGGAAGTGAATGGATACGTAGTCTATACGTCATGCTTGCAAAATATACACTTTTCTGCATGTCATTCCTTTGTTTATTATTGCTCATGAGTATTCCAAGAGACTTCCTCAATGAACCATAAATATCAAAAAAGCACAATGTCAACGAAAATAAGTGTGCTCCTTCCTACACACATAATGAGTGGGTGCAATGAAATAACCCAAAACAAATAACAAGTTAACCAAATAATTTCACTGGTTGCAATAGAACTCCACAGAACTGTTTGCCATACCCTGTAAGGATTGGGAGCATTTCAGAAAACTAAAAGAGAGTAAGTTATGTAAATTATCTCCTGAATGTCTTATTTTTGGCTGTTGTTTTTGTTAACTTACAATTCAAAGTAGTCATTATCATCATCTCTATTTGTGTAAGTAGTGGCTCTTATATAATGCATGTTTTCAGCATTTGGACCAGGGACTATGGGATAATTAGAACACTGAAAAGCAGATGGAATAGTGTTAACTGCTGTATTTTGAGTGGCAGCTAGCAGCATCTGCATCATGGTCAATTCATGCTGCCTCTCTTCCCTCCTTTGTGCAGCCCTGTATTCTTGTTCCCTCATGAATCGTTCTTCTTCCAGTTTTTGGTACCTATACAGTAAAGGAGAGAATCATTAGAAGATAAAAAAGAGAAGCAAAAAATGTATTGTTTTATTGCATGACTAGTGAAAACCGAGAATATGCAAAAACCTGTTTAGGCTAAATTAAAAAATCCAGCTTCTTATACACATGTTTTTACTGTTCTCTAATCAATGTAACTGATGTACCTCAGAAATTCATCATTTGAAAACTGATTGAATTTGTCAAAAACAGCCTCTAGAGACTTTTCAACATTGCTTTTCCTCTTTTTCTTCTGTGCAATTTTGGGCTTTGTTTCATTGGAAGTGTTTTCCTCTGGCTTCTCAGGTGATTTAACCACATTTGTACCACCAGCCTGAATGACTTCCTTGATGTCCTCAAAATCTTACAAGAAACAAACAATATATCACAGTAACACTATACAATAGAAGTCTGCCTCTCTTTTAAAACATCCTTTTTTTTAATTGGCACCCTCCCCCTTAATCCAGAACTCCTGCATATTGATTAATTAAGACTCAAATAGTACACCAGGTGTACTATTTGAGTCTTAATTAGTGCCTCCTGCATCTGCAGCAATAATTATTATATATTATAATATGTCAAGTTATTCTCGAATTTACTTTTGATTAGTTCTTACTTATGATGTATTGGAGGACAGGTGCATTTTTTGTTCCTTTATTATACAAAATGAGAAGATTCCAAGTTGCTGTGCATCTGTTCAGTACTAGATCAGATGACGTCAAAATGTGGTAAGGACATCAGTGACTTGCTGGCCTAACAACCCATAAGACCCTTTTTTTGTTTTGATCACATTTTTACATCATCTGTGATAGTATTACTGAACAGTTGCATGCCAACATGGAATCTATTTGTTAAATACATGTACTATGGTCAGGTGTTGATTTTCAGAGCAACTTTGACTCAGATAGCTCATACATTTCTCACTGCCCCACATCAAGCCTCATAATATCTGACATTAAATGCTATTATTTACCTTTGAGCTCATCCTCATCACAGTTAGGACAACTAAATTCGTCTTCCTCAGAATACACTTTGACACAACCTCCTTCATCATGATGGACACCACTTGAGTGAATTATTTTCTCATAGTTGCAAGTTTCACACTTCTGAATAGAGACCTCCCCTTGCCCATACTTTTGCACAAGGTCATCAACTAAAATGGAGAATAAGGCAGGATTTCTTTATTTATGATTTTTGTTGAAGCTCTACTACTGCATTGCAATTTTTATTCAATAAAATGAACCATACTTCGACTTTGCCACTTTGCCAGACAAAGTAGCCTTGCTATGGTCAACAAAATTTGAAGATGACTTGGATTAGCTAGTCAGAAACATAGTCTAGAAGTGTTATTTGTAAATTAGAAAATAAATATGCATCAGGAAAACAGTATTGACAACGAATGCAGCAGAAAAATTATTGTACTTAGAGTCACAATACAATGGGACTGATCCTTAAATATGTGCAGTGGAGAATAAATAGAGTTATCAATAGAACTCACCAGTGTCCTTAACAGTTCCGAGGTTTGTATCTGCCATTGTGTCAACGATGGATGGAGGATTAACTATGTGCTTCTCTGACATGATGCTGTCTATCTTGCTAAGATACTTCCACTGTTTTTTTTTTTGCTGTGCCATTCCCACTTTTTCTACTTTTGTCTTTTTCCATTTTGTACTTTTGTCTCAGTTTTTTCATTTTGTTTATGACTTCTTTAACAGTGAACTCATGACCCTTGGATTGAAGGTGTACCTGATACACGAAAAGATTTTAAACATTTGACCTTTAACAGCTTTTAAGGCTCAAGTTTATTTAGAGCTTGTACATGACTTCAAAAGTGAAAAAAGAGAACGAAGAAAATTTGCGATTAAAGTTTGTCTCTGACATCGATCGACAACCGAGAAACCTCACAATCTTTTATTAAAAGTGCATATTGTCGAACTGAATCAAGTAGAATGTGTTACTTACCTGAAGCGTGCTATACACTTCTCTCGTTTCCTTTGACGTTTTACTGCTTTCTAAAGCGAACTGAATAGTTTCTTCTGACCACAGGTCGATTAACATTTCTGTGGCATCGTTGCTCCATAAGCAAATTTTGCCACGATTTTTCGACGCCATATCTTTTTTCCCGCGAAAAGTACAAGGCTTTGGCGCTTTCGACCCCAGAGCCTTCGCCTTCGTGGTCAGTCATGAGCGCGAAGATTCTGGGGACGAGAATTCCTCCAGTTTCGGCACGCGGACCTCTTTTTAGGCGGGCCGAGACTACCTCCTGAGGTGGTCTCGGCCCGCCTAAATTTTTCGGCACGCGGGCCGAAAAATTTGCTTTTACACGGCAAAAATCAAGCGTGCCGTGCCCTATATTATTGGCCCGCGTGCCAAAATTTAGGAGTGCCGTACCCAAAATGAATGTCGTGTAAATGCGCCTTTAGAACCACCCTTAATTTTAGCTTTATGTGCTTGTAACTAAACAACTAGCTCGGCGAACCCGTTTCAGCTTATTTTAGAATTGCAATCAGCTTGTCCAGACTCTTCTTTCTGCAAAGTTTAAAAAAGAAATTGTACGGAAGGTTCACGGGCTTTTCCTGCTGGCACTTCAGGCGCGCGTTTCACGAGACTCCCGAAACTTTTCGGGAGCATTTCGGGTGCCATAATTTCCTTCGTACCTTAAAAACAAAGACGTTTATAAGCATGACATTTTGCAGCAAATTTGCCCTTTCGTATTTTGAAATCATTCTAAAAGACCAGTTTTTTAGACTATGGCTTTTCGGGCCCCGAAAAGTGGGACTTCCGAGAAATGGGCCCCAAGAGCGGAAAAACCCTGCAGACGGGGCTGTCAATAAGTGTTCACAGGAAGCCCATCTCCTGGTGTTCCCTAATCGATCGAGTTATTCCATTGAGAGGATGCGATGTGATTTTTATTTGCCGTGATATAGCATGCACTGAATAATGACCATCAAGGTTTGTTTTCTGACTGACCTACTGTAATTAACCCACGTTGTCTAATAAGTGAAACCACTCCCACTCCATGATGCTGCTGGCTACCCATATTCATCTTAGATTCCCCATAAGAATAAAAACACTAAACGGTTATTAATCGCAGGTCCGGTGTTTAAAAATACGCCCGAACGCAGTAATTTTTGTTTGACTCATTGAGGTCATCGCCCGAGGGATTAACAAAAGAGCTGTCTTTTTATCACCTGTTTGGTATATTTTATCGTAAGTACTTTCACGTCCTCTTTTGAAAGTTCTTCTTTCACAGTTCATAAAAAAATGCACAAACTAAAATCCCAACGGAAAGCACTCTTACGGCTACCCGACCGTCCTCTAACATTTGGCCCCGGCTAAGGAGAGTGGATGCCCTAAAGGCCTTTGGCACATTTGAAAGTATCCTTAAGGTGGGGAGTACTAGCGGATGTAATGATTACAGTCAATAGATACTTTTTTAATTTGACGGAAGGCAAAACATGACGAGAAAGAGGGTAGGGCTGCATCTCTTTAAAACCTCTAATTTTATGGAATCTTTATAGGCTGCATCTTTATTGTTTTAGGGCTAGGTTCCATTGATTTTACCATTTGTTCATTGTTTTTTTTTTTAACCAATCCTGCGAGGTCTTGCAAATGGTGCAGGTAGCCCCGAGAAAGAGAGGGAGAAGAGAAGATCCTATAAAACAGTGCGGCGCGCAAGTGGTCTGGTTTTGAGCGTGGTGTCCTCTTGTCCACACCCTGAGCATTGTCACCTTGTCGTGTTGGTGGAACCGTGAGTGCCCCAATGACCCTAAGAGCTATGCCGGCTGGGAAGCCAGTCCCTGGTAGGTTCAACCGTTCATGCCATCTAGATTGGTAGCAGTGAAGAGACCCGACACTGACTCCCCCTGGCCCACTAGAATGAGCGGTTTGGGTGTGGGGCTAATCACCCCACCCCGTAAAGAATAGTGATTACAGAAACCTCTACGAGATCACAGCGATCAACGCATGGACAACAGGAAGACGCCTCGGAACTTTTATGTGACGCCTGGAAGTGAAAGCCATCCAGAAACATCCAGACCGAAACCTCCAATGGAACCAAAGCAAACCCTTAAGATCGGGTGCTGGAACGTTGACTTGAACGGTTTTCGAGCCGAATTACGGTTTACCCATTAGCCCCCCCCCCGGGGGGGGACTTCCAGAAAAATTAGGTGAGATGTGCAGAACGGTTCCTGAAACCCTTACCTTATTTCAGACCAAAATATGTGATTTTTCTTACCCTATTTTCGACCTGACCCTTAAGTCAATGCCCTATTTCAGACCTGCCTTATAATCAGCTCCCTAGGTCACACCAATGTCAAAGGCAATGCTTATACGCTTTTATTAAGTAGGATACAAAACTGTACAAAGTTCTGAGCTTAAAATTCCACACTATAAAGCAGGTTGCATAATGCGCTGCCAATTCAAGACTGGGGTGCATAAAACGTACCCTATTTTAGACCGAAATGATCAAAATTGATTCCCCATTTCAGACCAAAACGGGGTAAAAAAAACCATGCCCTTTGGCGCCGCACAAACCTATATAGCCCATATAAGGGAGTACACTCCGGGGTTTTACACGCCAATAATCACTCTTAGCTTATTACAGTTGCATCTCTAAATGCATAGTTTTAAGTTTCAAGTTTCTACCTGTTTTATGTACACAAACCACTCATTTTTTCTCACTTTATTATGTCATGAAGCAACTTGTTTTTAGATTTTTGTGTTCGTCTATCACGAAAGGGTATTCAGTACTATCTAGTCGCTATAGCAGGGACCGCGCAGCGAGTTTTCGAGTGGGTGGGGGCTAAAGAAGAATGCATGAAGGAATTTTTTTTTGGGCGGGGAGGGGGGGCATGCTTGTGGATTTCTATTCAATTTCTCTAAAGTGACGGAGAATGTTATTATAACGATAATATGTTTACAATTGTAACGACTAGTGCTTCATTCTGTCTATTTATCTGCGCGTTTGTCTTTGCCAGTAACTCTGGTCACTTTCGAATTAACGATATTTTGCTACAGTATTTTTCACTCCGTTACTTTTGTTAAATTATTTTTTTTTTTAATTTTTCTTGCAAAAAGGTGGGGGGGGGGGGGGGGGTTGAGTTGGGTTGGTTTGTCCATAAGTGATGTAGTTACAGCTAATACTGTTATCTAACGTCTTTTCTTGTAGTTTGTGATTTCTTGAAGAATTTAGGCCGTACTTAACGAAATATTGGCCGTTTTTATACTAGTGACGCATTATCCGTCCAGCCGACTAGTGTAAAGACGGGACGAACTATATGAGACGCAACTTTGGACAAACATGTGTACTTCGTCTGGTTATGCGTCTCCAGTATAAAGACGGACAAAAGACGACTTATGCGTCCAGATGAACTCTCGCTCAAAATTCGTCGTTCAAGACGAATTACGAAGGATAGTTCGTCTAGACCCCTAATGCGTCTTGTGCCCGTCTTTCAGTACTGGAGACGCATAACCGGACGAAGTACATATGTTTCCCCAAAGTCGTCCAGACGGATAATGCGTCTCTAGTATAAAAACGGTCATAGCAAAATACAGCTGTCCGAGCCAATGTCAGCCTTGTGTTTTTGAGATCATATACTGCAAAATGGGAATTAAAATTTAAATATCCAGGCCCGTACGGGAATCAAACAGAAGCCCGGTCTCTGCGATATAGGTGTCGTTCTCACAGAAGTATCGTAGCCAGTTATTGCTGCTTATACAGCTGAACATTTTTGTTCAGGCTTCGTCAGTGAATTGCGTGCATAACTGCTCTGGTCCCCCACTGGTTAATTCCGTCATCCGTAGTTCTTAACTTTGACATTTGCCTTTCTCATTTCCGATCCCTTTGTTTGTGTATATAATGAGAGTACGGAGTTTACTTTTGACACAACACACCAAACAAGACTTGCAAATAAAATTCGGTTTTTGCGTACTTTGGCAGCGTGGAACAAAAAATTTGACTCAATTTAATTCTGGGAAAATTTCTTTTTGATGTCTGAGAGAATCAGAGAACAAATTTTGGGATATGTGATGTGAAAATATCCTCCGTCGTCACAGAGTTATTTATATCCATTTACATGCAATTCAAAGTGGACGGACTTCAAATTGTAGTAGTTGCCAAAATATATGTCTAAGCGCCGCAACAATAACGACAAACAACTTTAGCACAACCTTAGCACTGCCATTTTGGCCTTTACCCCTTTACCCACAAGCTGCACGAAAAGCATGTGACCAAGATTACCCAAGATTCCTTGCAACCATTGTACTGACGCGCTGTAAGAAAGTGGGAATTTTGCAAAATGGGCCTCGAGTTGGCTTTCTCTTCGATCGCAAACTTTATTAAATCTCTCTCTTCTCCTGTGCAAATCCTTGGATTGCTTATTATCGTATTCATTATTCGAAAGCTTGTGCAGTCCAGGTTTCGAAAACCTCCTCCCCCACCTCGAGAAAAACCACTCGAGCCTATGAAGAAACGCGACTTTACTCCCCAAGAGTTGCTAGAATACGATGGCGTAAAGCAAAAACGAGTTCTCCTCGCCGTCAACTTCAAGGTGTTTGATGTCACCCGTGGAAAAGATTTCTATGGTCCAGGTAAGTTTATGGATCGATATTGTGTATTATATGGGATGGTTTGTTTTCGGGGTTTAGAAAGGTACTCGATTTGTAGGTTTCATGTCTGTTCAAGCTGTACCTGCCTCACGCTTGTTTTAGTTCAGCCGTCCGTTTTGCTTGTGGCTGTATTTCACAGAAGGATCTTTAGATGAACACAGAATTCAAAGAAGCAGAGTGGTATCAAAGACATCATTTGATTATCATTTTGTAAAAATCTGCACTGGCTTTTTAAAAAAGGTTGTTACATCGGCCTTAACAACACGAGAGCAGAGTTCACGCAGGCTTGAACCAAATTAAGCTTAAGTTTAAAACAACAAGGACTTAAACTCGCAGCTGTGTTGGTGATGCAAATGTTCGCTATGGAAATTCAAATGAACTTTTAAGAGCAAATTTAAACCCTACATGTTACATTGAGGTAAGTCAAAATTGGCGCCCTCAATTAACGTAAGCCGTTTTGCTCTTTTGCGTTTTATTGTCATTCAAATGAATTAAGCTTTTGTTGAATTTCATACACCATTTCAATTAAGTGGATTGAATTAACTTTTGTTTACACATATGACTTCACTATGAGTTGGCTAAAAACTCTTTCAAAAGCAAGGGCAATTTTGAGAATACAGTAGTCCTTTTCTGTGCTTACCCTGGCTCCAGAGGCCTGTTGAGAAAATAAAATAAGTATCCCTGAATATCCCTGACAACCAAAACAGAAGGCAAGAGACAGGCCTCTATTTGATAAAGGCCAAGAAATTCGTTTCCACATCCTCAAATAGAGTTCTAAAGTGTGACATCACAAAAAATTAAATTTGTGAAATTATGGGATTGGGCGCCATTTTCAAATGGAGTATCCTTAAAAAAGGGTCCTTGTCAAAAATTAGCTCTTAACTGTAATTCCCAGCCGAAATATAAAGGATTGAAATTTGATACTGCCCCATGTAAATCTCTCTAATTTTGAGTCAGTTCTAAACTGAAGGAACAGAAACAAATTTTGAAGGGTTTGTATGGGATGCCATCAAACTTTGATCCCTGATATCTCTACTGGGAATTGCAATTTGGGGTTATTTTTGGGACGAGGGCATCTTTCCGGATGCTCTATAAGAATATGGCATCATATTCCATAATTTCAAAAATTTTATTTTTGTGACGTCATCACTTTAGAACTCCATTAGGACAGAATTTGCCCTAGTTTGTTGATTGGTTCTTCAAATGAAACAACAATTTTGATTGGCTTACAAAAAGCATGGTCTTCTCAGCTGACATGAAACACACAAACTATGGTTGTCTTGAGAAAAGCATGGTTTTCCAGGCGACAGCACAGCACAGAAATGAGGTTCCTCTCAGCGCTTTGCGCCTTGTGACTGTGGCAAAATTTGACAGGGTATTTCTGTGCATAAGTGTTCCTACTATGACACAAATTTGAAACAAACATATATACCTCTTACTGAGTTCAAGGTCCATACTCATCGGTATTGGTCCTTACTATAAATATTATTATGGACCAGTTTTTTCCCATTGATTTATTGAACAATCAACAGAAAAAAATTAGGATTTGTAACTTACAGTCTGGACTGAGAAAACGATGTTAGTAAGATATCTATTATATCTCTTGGGTTAAACGGATGCAGGGAAAGGAAACTAGTTGAAGTCAAGTGGCCACTTTCAAGTTTAGTGGGTTGTACATTGGAATATGGCAGGCAAAATCATATGTCCAAAAATATGTTCATTTGGGTATCAGAGAAAGAGCAGCAATTAAAATTAAAGACAGAGGACTAGAAGTTAATTTAAGTATGGTTATGCTAAGCTTTCATCTTTTGAAGTGTTCAGAATTCTTTCTTTGTCTTTTTTGCCTTGGCCACTGGAAACTAAATGTAATATTCATTTTCTTTTCTTTTATACCCAATCCTTAAGGTGGACCATACAGTGTATTTGCAGGACATGATGCTAGTAGAGGTCTTGCAACTTTTGATGTTGGCCCTGGTGCTGTCAAGAAAGAATATGATGATTTGTCTGATTTGAACAGCATGCAGATAGACTCACTGGGAGAGTGGGAGGCACAGTTTATGGAAAAGTATGACATGGTGGGAAGACTTCTAAAACCAGGGGAGAAACATCAAACATATGATGAATCAGAGACGGAAGAGGAAGATGGCAAAGGAGAAAAGAAAGAGCAATAATAGAAGAGGCAAAGGAATTATTTAGAGTCGTAAAAAACCAATGCTGGACTCAGAAAAGAGTGGCATCTAAGACATGCATGAATTACAGAAACAATATTATTTTGTGCATTTTCTTGAGTTTGGATTCAACTGTTCTTGATGTTTTCAGGGCTCGAAATTGCAACTCACTGGTCGCCAATACAACAAGGAATTTAGCATTGGTGACTGATTTTTTTGGATCTGGTCGCCAACTGGTGACTCGCCTCTGGTACCAAAATGATCAAATTGACCTCCATCTTTGAGAGAAATCATCTGGGAATGATTTTAATGAAATGAATCATCTGGAAATGGTCACTAGAAAGTTTTAATTTTGTTCCCACAAAATAACATATTTGTCTTTGATCTTAAACTTTCCTCAAAATGTATCATTCCTATAAGCAAGCAATGAAGTAATGCCAAGTGCACTTGTGTAGTCAAAAAAGTAGTAAAAAAATCTTGCTTTCATGAATGTGAAGCAAGGTAAAACAATGGTGATCAAAATTTCTGATTTGGCGACCAAATTTTTCTCTTGAGTCACCAGCTTGCTCCTGGACGAAAAAGTTAATTTCAAGCCCTGGTTTTGATGTAGTGTTAGTGGTTTAATCGACCTCTTCAGTCTGAAGTCTTCCCTGCTCTTGTTATTTTGATGCATGATTCAATGTGGTTTTACTGCACAACAAATTAATGTGATATGTTGGTGCCTTGATCACAATGTTTCATCTCTGAACAGAAAACAATTAGCTGGAAAATCATCTCTTTTTCATTCAATGTTGCTTACCATGTTGAATAACTTAATTTGACTTAATACCTGCACAACATGGTATGCCTGTTTTTTAAAGTGTCAACTTATGTTAATACAGTGGCTATTCTTTAAGTATTGTTTTCATCATAGGAAGGATAAATCATGAGATAAAATGTGTATTTGTATAGAAACAGAGCAGGTCAGCATCAAGTATCAAATGCTTTATTACGTTTTGGATTATATATTGTCTTTAAATTGTGATTATTTTAAATTTTGTAAAGCATAACTACAATCTTTTAATCCACTCCCAAAACCATACTTCATTCATTAATATTATTAAGCCTATCCAATGCTGTTGAAGTTGTCATGCAGCATGAATAATTAAGGTAACCTTTCAGGGCCCTAGGAGGCTCGCTGTATGGTTGCATATTTATATGCCTCTGAGTTAATATTTGTATGGAATCTCTGCCAGAGAATTAGTTTCACTACTGAAGGCCCAGATCAGGAGTGCAATCCCTCAATGCATGATCAAGCCTACCTTCTATAATTTAATTAGGAATGCAAGGATGCAAGTCACCAAAGCTGAAACTTTTCTGTTGAATGGTCCACAAGTCATTTCATCTTTGTTTGTTGGCCTTGAAGGAGCCATGTGTACATGCATTACAACTGTAGCCAGATTTAAAAAGCTCTTTCGTGTCATGTATTACTCAGATTAATACAAGACTATTATTTCCATGAAACAATGCCTTTGTAAGATCTGGCCTCAGTGTTTAGTTAGTGGTTTTGTGGGATGAAAAAAAATATTCACAGGTAGTGAAGCGGCAACAGAGGTTCCTTTTCTAACTTTGTCACTTACAATCTCTTTTACATGGCTTTGCTGCTTGCAAATTTTTCTGTCTTTTACTAAAAAGCCAGTTACACAGGCTACCTAGGATTTATCGTCATTGGAAATTTTTAGTTTTTTTATCCTTTCTAATAACTTCAATATCAGGCCACAATATTGAAACAGAAGTCTGCTTATTGTACCTTTTTGGAGAATGTACCAAGGGACCAAGGGATGTCTCCCCTTAAGCAATCAAGTTTTTCAGTTCTACTGATGTTTATGCTTAACTTTATATAGATAATATTTTATTGTGGTTCAAGCATTCATTATGTGTAATAAGTTATAACAAGCATATATGTGGCCTCTTCCACTTTTGTTGAAGTTAATGTGAATTTGCTTTGAATGTGTAGTACTTGCAATAAAAAATTGTAGAGAGCTTAAGGAAAACAAAGAATGAAATGATACTTTGGCGTCTGAACATATTAGTTTTAAGAGAGAGATGATGGTGACTGTTAACACATTATTTTGTTAAAAGATCCCCCTAAAGCAAAAAGGAAGCCACTGTTTCCAAAATGTGATCAACAGACATTGCAAGAAATCCCTTATCCCTATGAAACAGGTTAAAAACTATGACCCCTCAAATTTTCCAAACTCAAAAGTTGTCGAGGCTCAGTAAAAAGAATCTCTGTGTAAATTCATGCAGTAAATGGCCTGGAAAAAAAAGCAAGGTAAGTTAAAGTTTAACTCAACTTTTTACCAAGCAAAAATGATGATGAGTTAAGAAAAGCCAAAAACGAAGCTATTGGTGGATTTTGTTTTCACTGCAACAACTTTCAGCTGCCCAGCGTGCAAGGATGAGACATACACCAAAGGTTTGGCATAAGATTTATTTTCCAGTCTGGTCATTTCTCACAAAAGAACTAAGTTTAGCCATGCTACTTGCAATCTGTCTCTGTAACAGTTCTTTTTTTAGTTCATCCCTTCTATGCTCCATCCTTTTTAAATTTTGAATCAATTTATCTCTTAATTCTCTCTCTTGTTCCTCTAGTTTTTCTTTCTTCCTTCTTTCTTCGTCCTCACGTCTTCTTTGTTCCTCCTCAAGTTTTCTTTTCTTTTCCTCCATTTGCCTCAACATTTCTAACTCCTGCTCTCTCTTTCTTTGTTCTTCTTCTAGTTTCCTCCTCTCCTCTTCCTCTTGTTCCTTCACAGTGGCAACACGCTGAAGTAGCTCTGACAAAAGCCTCTTTGCACCCATCTTTTGCTCAGCATTCTGTCTCTCCCGTTCCCTTTCCAACTGCCTTTGTTGTTCTTTACGTTCAATCTCCCTTCTAACCCTCTCGGCATGTTTCTGTCTCTTCCTTTCTTCTCTCGCTCTTTTCCTCTCTTCTTTTTTCCTTATTGCCTCCTGAAGAAGTCGCTGTCGTTCAGTTTGTTTTCGCTCTTCTTCTAAGCGTTCTTCCTCTTTGCGCCTTTCTTCGTCCTCTCTTTCTTTCCTTTTTCTCTCTTCTTCCTTCCTTTCCATTTCAATTAACTTTTGCTGTTCCTGATCTCTCCTTTTAATACTTTTTGCTGACAAATGGCAGGTTTTATCAAAGTCTACTTGGATATTGGCAGTTGCAGCCCGTCCTTCTTCAGAAATGTACATTAATTTCATTCCCTTCAAAGCTGACATTGCATTGGAAAATCCCTGATATTGACTATACTGGATATAAGCATCAAAGTGCAAATGAGATCCAAAGTAAAAAGTCTGAAATTCACTGTTGCCCTTTGATAATTTTTCTCTATAGGGGTCTAGAATAGGTATATCAACACATCGGACTTTACCAAAACGACGAAAAACAGAAGACAAGACTTCTTCATTTGGTTTGCTGGTAGAATCGTCATCGGTAAACCACTTGCATGGCAGTCCTTTGATGTGAATCGTGTCAGGTCTTTCACCTGGATTTCGCTCGTCCAAATCTTCAGATTCTCTGAAGAAAGTGTTCCAATCGTGAGGTGTGGGAAATTTCAGCTTCGATTCTACTGCTCGAACTTTTAGCGGGTCCGCAAAGCCACTTAACTTTATAAATTTTCCGTCTAACTTCGAAATGAACTTCGTGACTAAAGCTTTGGTGTCCGCTTCACCTTCAAAGCGAATAAACTCCAACGAAGACTCCACTACTCTTAACACTGCAAATTGATCAGGTGCAATCATAGATTTTAGCCTCTCCATTACTTCCCAGTTTGAAATAGACACACCAGCAACCTTGATCTCTGGTAAAGACACGTGCACGCCAAGCTTAGCAACAGGTTTTAGATATAAACGTTGTGATGAAGAAAGTTCGGTCGCTTCTGAAGTATCGCCGCAAGCTTGGGTCGCCATTTTTCTTCAAAATGCTTTGCAGCCTGGCCTTGAGGAGGAACTGGTAATAAGACAAGGTCTTTGAAAGAGATTGGTGTCGAGAATACGTTGCATTGTGGGAAATTTAAGTCAACATGGCGGACGTTTTGTTTGGTCTTTGCGTTTGACAGTTTCTGTGTTTGTCGGTGAAACCTACGCTTTCTGAAGTACAAAACAAATGTCGTGGACAAATGGCCTTACTGTAGAAACTTCTCCACACTTGTTTCGAACGAAAACAGCTGTTTTGAGGCTGCTAGAGCAGGCGAAAGCTGAAAAACCTTCGATCGATGTGATTTCAAAACCTTCCCAGCCAGTGGTGAGCCGAAAGTCAAGATTCAAATTTCCAGATCCGAAAAAAGATTTTTACGTGTACCTAAAAGTCAGCAGTGGCAATGGGAAGCTTTGTTTGCCAATTTGCTATGAAAACCAAGAAGATAGTGAGTACTTTTGTGGTGGCTTGAGCTACATCTTACAGGTTCAATCAGTGAAGAGATTCTCTTTAGATGGGAAGCAATTAACCAAAAACGAACAGATCGAGGATTTCTATTGCTGTTGTCCTCTTTCAGTGCACAAAAATGGATCAACTAAGAAAAACAGAGGATTTTGGTTTCGTTTTTTCGGCCAGGGAGCGACGTTTCGTGTAACTCTTGCACTGAAGGTTGATATGTTGTTTCTTAAACATTTGGTGGGAAGGAAACACCTTTCGGACACCTTTCATGAAGGTGATGGTATAATTTTCAGTGAAGAAGTTGAAATTTCCACACGTGTGAAATCTCAGTCTGCTTTTGCTGTTGAAAGAAATGGAATAATTAATTCAGCAAAGGTTTTTCCGTCTCTATATTTAAACCAGGAGTACAAGTCTATGGTCGCTAAATTTAAAGAGTTGAGGCAGAAACTAAATTTCAGTGAGCTGGAAAAATATTTTAAGCGGACACTTGAAGAAATCAAAGACAATGACCTTAGGGTCGTTCTATTTCTTGAACAGAGCCAGGAAGCTTGCCGCAAGAAACTTTATGACAAATCAAAGCAGCTTTTGAAGCAGGCAGTTGATGCCACAGCCAAGTGTAAGAACAAAACTTTGCTGATAGGTAGGGCTTATTTGTATTTGTCTTATGTTCATCAAAAAGATGGGTGCCTTGGAAACGCTGAGGAATGTTCAGCAATTGCAAGGAAAAAGCTTCAGGCTCTGGAGGCCTGTGAAGATGTTGGTGACCTGTGTTTTCAAGAAGGACTCATCCTGACGAATTTTGCACAGAAGATGCCTAAGTTTGCATTAAAGCTGGTCAATGAAGCAATGCGTAAATTTGAACAGGCTGCAGCACTTTTTAGCAGTGGTCTGTCTGTAGATAGTGTGCTTGATAAACAATGCTGTGCATATATTAGACTTGCATCTTTATTACTTCAACAAAAACCCACAGCGCTAACTACTCATGAACCTTTGACACAAGATAACGCAGCACTCGCTGACAAGCATCTTGAGTGGGTAGCAGGTCACCTGTCAGAGCTTTCAGAGAAAACCAAGTTCCACTTCCATGTCTGCCTCACAGAACTGCTCTACAACAAGCAACAATTTGCAAAGGCCAAAGAAAGTCTTGACACTGCTTTCCAAATTGCAACAAGGTGCCAGTTTGAAGAGCAAGCCATGTGGAAAGAAATGCCAGGGAGATGTTCTCAAAAAAATTATTTACAAAAAGCAATGACTGATAAGGAAACAGCTCAAGTTCCAGCTGAAGATTTTGATGTAGATGATCTCCCAACAGGTTATCTGGGTGACACAAGTTCTTGAAAACATCAATTTTGATATCTACAGCAGAGACTTAACAGATTTAGCTGGTAGCAATCCCTTTCTGGTACGTTAATGGTTTGAGCCATCAACAGCGCAGCAAGATTAAAGCAAGGAGAGAAGAGACAGAAACCCCTACAACTTATTCACTCCAGGTTTTCTATTTCTTTCACAGATGAGTCTGTACTATTTTTCAGAAACAAATTCCCAGGACTGTCCAATGCCTTGAAAAGTTTTTTCAGGACCCGTAATGCATAAATAACAGTATTTTTTATTTCAGTTTTATTGATCCTCCTATCTGGCTTCTCCTCAATGTCTTTTAAGAAAATTTAATTACTTGAGTTTACAGATTTCCAGAATTTTTCATGGCTTCTTTCATTTTCAAGGACTTTCTAGTGCTGGAAAAATGCTAGACTAAAATTCAAGTACTTTCCAGGATTTACAGGACCTGTGTGAGCTCTGTTCATGCCCTCTTGGCTATAAATTCAAAAGGGGAGTGCTAACAGTCTAGTCGTCAGACAATATTTAGACTGTGATTCTTTAAACTATACATATATAGAAATGGATATTTACATTTTATTAGTGGCTGGGAAACTATATTTATTGTACATTTTTACACAAGGTGTTGGACACTTGTACCAATATTTATCAGTGATTTATATAAGATGGAATGTCAGACTAAAGACTTTTGGACTTGTATTTTCCAGATTGTAATCAACTGTCATTTGTCTTAAAAACAAAATGAACTTTTATTAATGGCAATGTAGGCTTAGGGTTTGTTGCCAATTTTTGGCAATTATTGATTATTCATTGTAAATAATAATTAATTGACATAATATGTCTAAGAGATGTGTTATTGATAGCTCAACAATAATAATTATTATAATTAGTAAAGTAGTCAAATTAGGCTTATGTGAGTGTGACAAAATTCTGATTTGAAGTTACCTTTCAAAAGTTTTGTTCTAGAGTATTTTACAGGAAAGTAGTTACAGAATGTTAACAATATTTACAAATTATCATTACATGTAGTTTTCATTAGGCTCACAGAGTAAGAAGTATAGTACTGTTATGTATACTTCTTGCAGTCTGTCAGTCAAGATGTAGGAAATATTAAAATAAAGGACACATTTGCTTTGTTTCAAACATTTTTTATTCAATACACCATTACTTGATGTAGATAATTTGTCAAGGAGTCCTCCCAAATGAACAAATGCACGATATGTACATGATTTCCTTCTTCCAAATAAATAACTAAAATGTCAAGATGTACATAGTTAAACATCCTTGCATTTAGTAGTCGCAGTGCAAGCATGATAGAATGCTTACAGAATGATAGTATCTTACACCACTAGTACAATAACAAGTTCTGCATACAGTGTGTATGTGTAACAAAATTGACAGTGAAACTTGTGAAACAACTGGGTAGCTTTGATGACATACCATAAGAAGATAAAAATGATATTTAAGCACTAGGTTTGTAGCATAAGTTAATATTATTGAAAGGAGCTTTTCAGGACCATTCTTTTCACAGGGTTAAAGGTGGGGGAAACATTACTCAGCCACAGTAGGTCAATAAATAATTTATTGACCTACTGTGATCTTGCACCTCATCTGCTAACAGAACATACTTAAAATAATAATACATTTATTTAACTTTCTTTTCAGTTGATCAAGTCTTAAGCAAAGTGTTTCTTTGGACTCAGCAATCTTCTAGACTGTGGATATTTCTCAGCATCATCCTCTTTGCTTTTGTTGCCGGCATCTTCTCCTTCTCCTTTTTTCCTGTAAAACAAGTAAAATGGTTATAACTCTCACAAATAATCTGTAACTGTAGGCACAGTTGAGATAAGATAGATGTACATAATTTCTGAATGATAATTTAGTCGTAACCAAAAGTGATACAATGTGAGGTTGATTGAGTTGCTTCACCTTGTCCTAGCAACTATTATTATCCTTTTGTAGTGAGTGCTGGTGGCTCAATGCAAAACTCTCAAATAATACTTGTCCTGCAATGCTGCCTACATGTAGCCCTACATGTATTCAATTCAAAGGTGACAGACCGCAAATACATTGTAAATGTAACAGTTGCGTCTAAAAATATCTGAATGCAATGACTGTTCATCAGTAGGATACCTAAAATGTGTTTAATTCCACAATTGGTTTCTGTTCCATTAAATCTTATCCCAATTGCAGAACATTTTAGTAGGAACCACCCACAATGTGAGGCTCACAGTTATTGACAATATAAATTAGTAAGGAAAACAGCACAGGACAATAGTAGTATGTTTAATAACGAACTAAGCACACATGAACTACATAATGCACTACGTATATTGTGCATGCACAACTTAGGGAAAGTTGTGCGCCCACACTTGCAACAAAATGAATGGAATGGAAGCAACATAGAAATTTTAATGGATGATATGATTGCCACTGAGTGTCAGAACATTTCAACTTTGCAGAACATGGAACAAGTTGTAGGTTTAAGTTCCACAATTCATACTGAATGCTTGCAGCAACTAATTCAACCTTATGTCACTATTAATCATCAATAAAGTTCTGAGGATGAATGAAAAATATGAATCACTAAGAAATGGATCGGCTGTGTGCATGCTAATACAGTACTACTAATCAACTTGATATGACCTACTCACAACTCAGCATGCCATCTTACTTTTTTCCAGTTTTAGGCCTTCCTGCTGTCTTTGGTCTGGAGGACTTTGGTCGGCTGCTCTTTGGCCGTACTGGAGTTGGTTCATCATAACCCATGGAGTAGTTTATGTGATCATAGCTCAAATACACGCTGGATATGTCTATTTCGTTAAGCTATGAAAAAAAAAATAAACAGCTTTGTATGAGCTAGTCATAGAAAAGAACTGATTCATGTGACTTCTACAGTCAGCAAAAAATACATTTTGGAAAAACAGATGACATGGTTTACAAGTACTCCTACTAACAGCTACCTTGCTAAGACGACTCTTTCAGGGCTGTCATTAAGAGCAGGGGATCAGCCATTTTCCCCAGGAATTTTGATAGCCGGGCTATCCCTGCCTTGTTTTGACAGTGAAGGGCTAACACTCAAAACGCCAGCTTTGAGAATCCTGTACAGTTGTCAATTTACATTATCACTTAATCACATATTGAGTATACCACAGTGGTTGGATTCCCTGACTTCTATTGGCAGATTGCCACCTACTTAAAAAAATTGGTGACAGCTCAGCCTTTTTGTCCTTAAACATAAATCAGTTCTTCTCCCTGTTGCTAACTAAAACTTTCATGAATGGTTATCAAATTCTGTACATTGAGAAGATTGCTTTTCAGTCCATGATGTTAGACTGTAACTTAAGAGTAAAAAGTCAGGTGCAAGCCCAACCTCCTTGTTCTTGTCCTTTGGATCTGGGCTTGGAGACACCTTTCTCATATGGTTTCCAGTGTAGGCGACAAATTTCTGGAGAGGAAAATTAGGTAACATTTATAGTGGTTCTCAAGTGAATGAACTTGTAAAACAAAAACCAAAGCAAATACTCTGACCAATCTCAAGAGACAAGGTCAGCTCATTTGAACCAACTATGAACATGCAACTAATGCCAAATGTGGGAAAATGTGTATGTAATTGGTTTTGCAATTGGCAGCTAAAGCAAAGCAAACATGACTTCCTTTTGCCACTGAATTTAAAACCACTCTTACTAATACATTAATTCTCACAATCTTAGAGAAAGGTGCCGGCAAATAACACAAAATAAGATCATTTAAAACAATACTGACCAGCTGCCATTCGCCGATCTCCTCATTCCAAGAAGCCTGCTGCTCTATCAGCTCCTGTTATGCATTGTAAAGCAAACGTTGCAAGCAAAATATTTAGAGATGGAGTATTGAAATAACAGTAATAATAATGACCTAAACACTATTTAATAATGACTCAGAAGGACCCTAAAGCCTTATGTTGATTATCCAGACCCTGATTATCCAAACCTTTCAATCCAGACTTTTGTCTCCAGTGCCCTATTTTTCATGAATATTGATTAGTGGCATCCGTAGAACCCGTACTAAAATTGTTTACTCAAAGAGTTTTTCTTACTTTTGAGCCTAAAAAGCATTCACTGCATTGCAAATTGCATTTTTGCAGTGTAAATGCAGCTGGTTTGTGAATTGGTTGTCCATCCAATTGAACATGGTATGCAAAATTTAATACACTCAACTTCATTAATTATTCTTATTATATGGCTAGTGTTTGTATACGATATAACGCGCGCTCTCATTGGCTAAGCGAAGCGAAGCGCTAGGGCATTATTCTCCCGTAATGCCCACGGGCCGATTACGGATGATGCAAATTAGGAACAAAAACAACAAAAAGTCATCCAAAGGCCACATTTGTTTTATTTACATTGAAAATTGGTGCCTCAAGAGCAAAAAACTGAAAATACGACCAGGAAAACTGTTGGTGAAACGTTTGACCTGAGTTTCGTGAAGCGACGACTTGGGCTTGAACTATTTTTTCCCTCTTAGAACCGTTATGTTAGCCATATAATAAACAACTTAATAACCTCGACAGTTCGGTTGTTACGGGAAAATCTCAAACCTCGGCCTAGCTGTATTGACCTCGCTATCGCTCGGTCAATACGGCAAGGCCTCAGTTTGAGATTTTCCCGTAACGACCTCACTCTCGGTTATTAAGTAGTTAATATTTTCCATTATCTGGACTATCCATTATCCGGCCTTTTTCAGGTCTCCCAACAAGTCTGGATAATTGATGTTGACTGTACCTTTTTGGCTCTATCTATGTGGAGTAATTCTCTTAGTTTATCCAAAAATCATTAAATTGACCACCTTACTGCAAATTACATGATCAATCTTTTCCTGTGAGGAATCTAACAAGTTTGTGTATCTCTCACCTGAAATTCAGGGGGAATAAAACTGTCAATCAGCAAGCTTTCAAACTGCAACTCTTTGCGTAGTTCTCTGATACTATCCAGCAATCCTTCTGTCTCCCGTTGGTGTTCCTGCTGTTGATCTGCCATCTAAAGTGATTAGAACAAGGTAAAGAAATAGATTACAAAAACATCCTTGTGTAGCCTCTTATTCAACAAGTAGAAAAATACCGATATATTGTTTTATAAATAAGTAATGATCTGATCATTCAAGTCAAATCTTTCTATGGTGCCAGAAAGAATCAGAGGACAATAATAGTTTACATCATAAAATTGCTTCTGTTACAAAAGTATAACTATGTTCACTTTGTATAATTGCTTTAGTTACAAAAGTATAAATATGTTCACTTTGTATATACAAAGTGAATTATACTTTTGTAACTGAAGCAATTATTAATATTCACTACAAGTAGATTATTTATAGTTCATAAAATTAATTAACACAACTATGAATAAATCTGTATACATTAGCATAAATATTAAGCTGAGGAGGCATGGCAGGATGTGGTTTCCTTGAGCAAAACAGGCCAAGATGCATGGGTGCAACTGTTACCGTGAAAATTATTAAAAACAACAATTATTTGGCAAGCAGATGCCAGTGACTGAGCTGTTCACAGGCAACGAAAATCGTTGATCACCAGCTGAAAAGAAAACCCCGCATGGCTTATCATTTCAGATCTGCTGGAACACTCGAGGAAATGTAGGTGCCACTTTTTTTTTGCAAGTTTCTCACCTCAGACTTGGCACTCATGAGCATACTCCAGACTTTCTTCAGCTTTTTTGTTTTGCCAGCAGCTTCTTCCTGCAGACTGGCATATTTCTCTTCAATGTCAATTCTCTCTTGCTGCAAGAATAATGTCCACTATCAGTGATGTTGTTTGACTACTTCGACATTTGATTGAATGGTTTAACTCTCTAATTCTTTTAAAGATTTTGTATGACTAACAATATACTCAAATACCCAGTATATGAATCAGAAATAACTGCCATACAACAATTATGCCATACCTCTTTTTCCTCAATGAGTTTCTGTAGTTGTTTTTCCCTTTCTTGTCTCTCAGAAAGTTCTTTGGCAGATTGTTCCAGAAGAACTTCTTGTTCTTTAGCTTTTTCCAACTATTACAAACCAAAAATGTTAGTTTCAAATAAGTTAATTAAAACACTTTGCAGGACAAGCTAGAGAACAATGCATACAAGTAAAACATACACTTCTCATACCATGGGAAATAATTCAACCATGTGCATGACAATGCAAGCTGGGCTTCTTCATTCTTGTTATGTTTCTTGGGTATAAATTGTCATTTGATTTTACCGATAACTTGCATGATTTTATTCATTGTGAATAAAAACAAATTTAGAACAAATATATTAAATATTATCTATTAAATTCAATTTACAAACCAGGTTCACTCCTCCAATAATAATCTTGCTTTCTACAGCTTTTAGTTTTTCTTGAAGCTTTATGTGTTCTTGTCTGTAGAAATTGCAAAATATCAATAATCAGATGATCAGAAGTTGTTTTATTAATAATATGTAGTAAAGCATAATCAACAATGACTGTGTCAATTCAGAAAATATGTGTGTCCTTCTTTCAGAATTCATATGGAGTGAGGGTGGTTCAATGTAAATCTCCTGTCCCTATAAGAAACCATAAATTACACTGCCTGTATGCTAGCTTCAATCTGTCTTTGTTGTCACTTAATAGACTTTTGGGTTCCCCATCTTGCTCAGGATTTCGTATGACCTTCTAAAGGAAAGGAAAGTCATTTGGTATTCCCTGAAATCATACGTTTCTTAAGTTAAATTGCTCAGAACTGGCTTAAGTTTGATTTGGATCTTAACTTGTCATGTACATGCACAACACAGTTGTCTGCAGCCTGTATGGCAGGCATTCGAAGGAGGCAGAGGGAGAACTTGTGTGTGCAACAGCGCATGCGAGGAGAAGGGATTAGACCCCCTTGTGCACCCAAATGCCCCTTCCCCCTCCCCATCAAATGCATGCTGCTATGAGGAAGACATTCTTACTCTGATTCCTTGATGTCTTGTTCTCTTTTCTCTAGTTCAGAAGCTGCCTTGTTTCGTTCTTCCTCTGCCATATCTGTCTTCTGCTGCAGCTCCTCTCTTTCAGCTGCTATTTTGGACCTCAGTTCCGCTACTTTCTCAGGAGGAAGAGCATGCATGCCTGACAAAATACATCAAGCACATACATGCGAACTTGTCAGCAAGTTTATCTTTAAACTAGTTTTCCTTGAAGTACGAGTACAACTTATGTAGGAACTGTGTCAGAGACTGCCACTCAAGAATTGGACTCAACCTTCTAAACCAGCTTTATGATCAAAATTTAAATTCTCATTTGTTGCTAATACACATTTCCTATAGAAGCAATAGGGAGAAACTGTTAAAATATCAAGCAAATTCATCTTGTGTGATTCTGTCCTTAATTCTCATCACCACTGTTTCATAAAGCAGTTGATATTACAAGGAGAAATTTGATACTGATCACTCTTAGGGTTTAAAGGGTTAACAGTCATGGTTGACGCTGCTCCACAGTAAACTGACATTTCCAGCACAGTCCGTATTCTTTCAAAACAGGAGGAGATGGCGACAACTTAGAATGGAAGGTGGAAATAAAAATTCTGCCTTGAGTAAGAGATAAACCAGTGTATGAAACGTATGAAAATACAAAAGAACAAGTCATACTCTTTTTCCTATGTTTCTTTTTCCTTTTGACTGTCACCCCTTCTTCCACAACCTCCTCTTCTGATTCACTTTCCTCTGTGCCGCTTGCCTCACCCTCTGTTAAAAAGAGTCTGTATCATAAACCTCCCACTTAAAAAAAATTAGTGACAGTCCTGGAGTAATTAACCTAATTTACCTTCTTCCAACTGTGCCCTAAGTTTTTCAATCTCTTTCTGAAACTCTCTCAGCAAAGCATCTTTAGGATCTTCATTAATCTTGGCTTTGTTCTTGATGTTCTTTGCACGGTTGGCATACCTGCCATATATTAGTGAAAAAAACTTCAATCTATCTTCACACAAAAGGCCAATGAGAATAACTCAGTAGAACATTGCTTGGTATGATAAAATGCCATCTATCAATTGACAAACTGATTGTGAAGTAACTTGAATTCTGAAAACAAGCCTATACTGAGGTTTTACAGGTCAAATCTGAATAAAGACGCAAGGAAGATAACATAAGGTTCCATGGGGTCAATATTTCGAGAGCATACAGAATATTCAGTTGTGGTTTATGTATACTCAAATATTATCCAAAACTTGCAACTAACCTGAGGGTACTTATAGTCTCATCAAAGTTGTAATCAGCTGGGCCAATGTTAGCAATCTGAAGACAAAGTTAACATATATCAGTTGACATAAAAGTTAAATAACTTGTATACTAGATCAGAACCTTCAGAGTTAACATACTCTATTCTTTATGTACACAAAATCTCCCATAGTAGACCTACCATGACAGTTTTGGAGTTTCCACCTAGTGAGTCCTGAAGAAGCCTTGTCAATTTAGAGTTCCTGTAGGGTATATGAGTACTTTTACCATCCACTAATGCAGAGATAACATTCCCCAGGGTAGAGAGGGACAGGTTGATTTGCGTTGCTTCTTTCAGCCTTTGGCCTGTAGCCCCTGTCTTAGCTTGTCTTTCTGATCCCTAGGTTAAAAAGAAACACAAGCAAGAAAGATCTTTTTTCAACAATAGGGGAAATATTATTAATAATTACATGTAACTACACCCAACAGCAATTTTTCAGGAAACATCCATACCCATCTCCTACCCTAAAAAGTTTTGGAGTTTCAAGTGCTTCACACTAACTTGTATTATATGAGGAAAAACACTTGTGCAAACACCTAGAACATGTCCATGTCTCAACACAAACTACAGAATGTGTTGCATGCCCTGCTCAGTATCACTTATTTCACAGTTTCACTTTATTGAAGAAGTCTTCATGCGAGCAATCAATCACTACACAATCTCAAAGTTTCCTAACAAATAAGAAATCATAACTTCAGAGCAGTATTACAGTGTTTAAGGAGTGAATGAACATATTGCTCTTACAGCCAGATCCACTAGATGAAGTTTTCCCATCCTAACATGGTGCTGGCCGTCAGGACCTTTCTCACTACACTCCACCGTTATGGTGAATATGGCATGTGAGCGGGACGACCTTTCATTCATGTTTGTTGCTCCAACGGAACCTAGTAGAGTTCAATGAGCAGAACAAGGGTAAATTCATAAAAAGGGTTTACAGGAATTTAGTGAGGACAGTGGATACAGTTATCTGGAGGGATGGGGGGGGGGGGGGGCAACCAAAACCTTCTGTGGGGGAGATAATTATCATGAATATTTTCTGCCAACACATAATTAAAGTTGGAAAGTTCAGTGCTCATATAAAAAAAACTTCACATATCGGAGACTTCTCACTCAAGCCATTAAAGTGGACTACTGTATGTGTGGATGGCTGCAAACAACACACTATAGTCTAATACAGTTTTACTCTCCAAAATAAATACCTCCAAATTTAAGTTGATAGATATACCCTCACTTATTTTAATCAATAATTTTGAACCCTGTCTACAAAGGTCACAGCCAAAATTTACCAAGAGCTGGGTTCCAGTAAGACTGTCTGTAATAAAAAATACAACATTTTGTATCAATGCGGATGTTAGGTGGAGGCCTCAAAAAGAAATCCTTACATTAAGTAAATGGGTCATCAGTTTGAAAAGGAAAGTTGTTGTAGAGAAGTGAATGTTACAGGCTGGAATCATTCAACAGGCTTTAATCTGTAACGATCCATAGAGCACCGAAAACTGCTAAAATGACACACACAGCATTCAAGAGCACTCACGATTTTTGTTTCCCAGTGTCATTGTTCTGTCTAAATCATCAGCATTGTTCATAACATATGACGATAAATCCTTCACATAAACACCAATATCTGGTCTTTCCTTCACCTACAACCACAAAATAATTATATGTATTAAGTTTCATTATTTAGCCCACAGACTGAAAGGATAAGATTTTTCAAAACGTTCGACACCAAAGGGATCCAAAAGTGACAACTCAAGTAATTATGACTGAGTGAAAATTGTTCCTACATGTAACTTCTCTTTCTGTGCATTGCAAAAGACAACAAACCTCAAGTTTTGCATTCTGATCCTTGCCCAAAAGGTCTCGAACATTTTCATTATAGATTTCCAGGTATGACACTCGGACTAGAAACCTAAAATAAAAGTTAAAGCCAAAAGTTAGTGAAAACTTGTCATTTCCTTTCCATTTTAAAATGATCTTAAATTATTAACAAATAACCAGTATTTATATGTTTTCAATCAAAATTAACATTTCATGGCAGAAGAGAAATCCACCATCCTCTGAACTCCACGCAGTTAGAAACTATACCAGATCTTATGCATGCACAGCCATTTTTAGCCACATGCACTGCATGTGATATGACCAGACGTCTGGCAGAACTTGCATGTGCATGGTTGATAGTACACATGTATAATTGAATAATTGAATTGAATAACAACAGTATCCAAATTGTAATATGCCTCGTTCTTCAAAAGCCTCTGATATATGTAAATGAGGGGGTCAGGTATTCTGCAATTGCTCCAAGTAAAACACTACGTTCATTCTGTAAGCATGTCTACTGCAAACTTCAATACTTACTTAGCATTGTGAGGTACTCCTACCTGATATCACCATCCATCTTTGCTATACGTCCAAATATATGTGCAAAGGAGTTTGGGATTATTCCACGAAGTTCAGGGACTGTCCGCACCCCTTCCATTGTGAAAGTCTTCCCAGTCCCTGTTTGCCCATAGGCAAAAATTGTCCCTGACAACAGAGAAATAAATCAAATGAAGAATGATCATCGCAGTTGTGATCATAATTAGTGCAATTGCGTAAAGAAGCCTGAAAAAAATTCAGGCTGAATTCAAATTCAGGCCAGCGGAATATCACAAGGGAACGACAAGGAGCATGACGTGCATGCTCACCTAACAACCCCTGATGATGTGTATGAAACAAAAAAATAAAAAATGTTTTTCAGGTTTTGACATCATTTTACCATCCCACTTACAAGTTACAGAAAACAATGGCCTAGATTTCCACAACACCTGTAGACAGGTTTAAGGGATATTTCCCACCATGTAACTTATTGATCATATCTTGCCAGCCTGAGGTTCTATTGGCCACTAAAACAAAGAACTGACACATCTAATAATTATTAACATAAACAGGGAAACGGGGGGGGGGGGGGATCTTTATATCACGTACTTATCTCTACCGAAAAAGCTACATTTGTTCTCACCGTTGTAGCCCTCAAGCACACAATTGACAATCGGTCTGGCGGCATCGTTGTAGACGTCCACTTGTTTTGCATCGAGGCCGAACACTCTGTCGTAAGTGAATTGTTTTGGTGGCTCTCCTTTGCGAGCACCTGGGTTTTTGACGGTAATGATACCTCGACTTTCTTCCACATTCACGGACAAACCACATCCACTGGCCACTTCTTTTTCGTTCATGGGCCGACATCGAACAACAACCCGGACATTATCAGACTCTGTGTCGAGCTGCGTATTTAAAAATTGTTGAAAAGAAGGCAATCAGTTAGTCAGTTCTTTTGCATTACCGGCTGAAATTTGATCGTAAAATCGTGTGGTATGAAGTTCCGGTAGTTATCGATTGCAAAATCTTACCGGCATTATTTTCCGCAGGTTTCGGAAATTTCAGTCAACGTTTTTCATCGATAATCATAGACAAACCATGGTTGGATTTTGCAGCGTGAGAAAAATAAATATATTTTTCTTCCCACATCATTTCCCTCCGAGGTAGTCATGAACGCTCTGTTGCTGGGGCTTAGTGGCCACGCTCACGGTCATACCACGCTATGTAAGAATAACAGACTTTCTCTTACTCAAAAGTGTTGATTTACGCACCCCCTGCCGCATGCCGCCCTCCACCGGCCGATAAGCAGGAAATTTGCTTTCTTGTATCAGTAACGATGTTGAAACATAAAAATACTCACAGGTTGGGAATGCTGGGGTTACAAGTTTCCCTTTAATTCAAGGAAGTATCAGTCTCGTCCCAAAGTGTCATTCCTTATCTCAATTGATTCTCAAACAAACTATGACACATGTTGATTCAATATAAAATGTTTATTTACAGTATAACAAGTCATTTTCTTTTTACAATACAAGTAGACATTTCTTTTACAAAACGCTCACGATTTTAGGCACCGGAGAGGACTGAAATAATTTATTGTCTGAGAAGTTTCACAAAAATAATTAAGAAAAAAAAACTTAATTAAAAAAATAAAAATAATAGTACTGAAGGTTCTGTATTTCGAAAATTGGTTGACAGAAGGGATTGTCATTCTTTTCCAAAAAATAAAACTGGTTCAACAAAATCAGTCTTAAGAATTACAGATTTCTTTACTCCCGAGGTTGTCCTATTCTTGACAGCAATCAGAAACACTTCGCGTGCCTTCACGAAAATTTAAGGGTACATATATATGTTGTGCCGCGAAGCACTATAAACACATACAAGTGGTGGAACAGAGAATTAACTCTGGAGTGTAAATTTAAGTGCTAATAGAAACCCATGAAAAACCCACTGGGCGTTAGCCCTAGTAAAGGGTATCAGGGAACCACACGAGGCAAAGAAAAAATTCTTATGACCTCGGATTAGATCTACCGTTGCTAGGTAGAGCAACCGTAGATCTAATCCGGAGGTCGTGGGTTCGATTCCCACCGAGGTCATAAGAATTTTTCTTTGCCTCGTGTGGTTCCCTGATACCCTTTACTAGGGCTAACGCCCAGTGGGTTTTTCATGGGTTTCTATTAGCACTTGAATTTACACTCCAGAGTTAATTCGCTGTTCCACCACTTTCACGAAAATTTGCCGAAGATGGCACTTGGTCAACGATAAAGTTTGCCTTCATATAGGAACAGTGAGGTTTCCAAGTGTACGAAGGGTGCTCAGCCCTGATTCTTCTAAGACGCACACTTTTGAGAATCCAAGTTTTACAAGCTCTGCGCCAACCTGAAACGAAACAGACACAAATGATAGATACACCTTTACTGCAATCAAACAACTGCCGCGAACTACTTATTTTCAGCACTTTGCAACCTTGATGAAAGACGAAAGAAGAAAGAAAGAAGGAAAAGCGAAGGAAAGAAAAGAAAAAGGAAGAAAGAAAGGAACGGAAAACTAAGAAAGAAAGACGCAAGAAAGGGGAGAATGCTGGCTTCGATTTCGTTCGACCGCCGAACTCAATCGAACTCACTCCACGGATTGAGTTCGATTGAAATTCAGTCTGATTGCGTTCGATAGACTATGCCGGTCAAACTAAGCGTTACCTTAGCCGGATAGTTTGCACGACCTCCCACCACAATGATAACTCGTCCTTTGAAGCTGTTCAGTGTGTTTGCTGTGGGTGACGGTGCTAAGCCACCCTCCTCTAGGAAGGCTTGGTTGTATGGGATGTTCACACTCTCTGGGATTTGACCACAAACGAATCTATGCGTAGAGCAAGAAAGTCAAGGCTGATAAACTAAACTGTGGAAAAAACCGTATATAGTTCATCCAGAAACTGATTGTCTTGGTTGCCCTCGATTTGCAAGCTAACAAGTTTACTTGCTGAAATGGTCATGAATGTTACCGAATGAAAGAAACTTGAAAGTAGAATAAAACGTTTTCTCAACATAGTCTGTGGAAAAGTAAGAAAAATTACAACACAATCAATTCTAACGTAGTAATAGCTTAAACTGGCATGTTCGGGGGGTCCGAGAAGTTCACGTAAACTGTGAAAGGATACTCGTCCGCTGGCCTCACATCCACAACGAGGCCACGTTTGCGCTTTGCAATTTGCGCTTTCGTTCCCAGTGTTCCACCATTGCCATTCGGCAGTTCACATATATGTAACAAGTCTTGCGCAGAAATACGAGGACAAACCTCAGACTTCAATTGAGGTAACGGGATAAACTCCTTTTCCTACAAATTAAGTCATCAGACCATAAGGTAGGCTATCTCAAGAGTAGCAAGCAGTTTCTTTACTTATTTCTTGACTTCCTTTATAAGTTTTCGCTTGTAAATAACACTGGGACTATGCGACCCTGAAAATAAGAGCTGCTGTTAACAAAGACGACAGGAATCGCGTAAATAGTTTGCCTGCGGTTTATTGCTCAGACTGAACAAGAGCTGAAACAGAGCATGGGATGAGGATCTTAACGAGAAGGATTAGCTCTTGCGATTAGCGCTTGCTATTTGTGGCGGAGCCGACCTATGATTTTGTATACAACTGATTAGTAGATTAAAATAAAGGCTATAAGAACGGAGACTGAAAGGGTCTCGTTTCAATCTCTTCTCGTTGCTGCCATCGACTTTTGGGACAAGCAATGAGTTTTTAATTGGACGGACGGTAAAAAAAAAATGCCAAGAGGTCTCGGCAAACTATGCAGGTTCTGTTCCTATTTTTTTGTCTGCTTCAAAGTTGTCTTACATATTTTTGGCTGGAATCAGTCACCGGCCTGTCATGCCGCCTCATGGATGCGGTTCGAGGAGTGTTGCAGAAGATTCTCTTGGCGTCGCGCACCACTCGGTCCATATCAACGACTATAAAGAATAAAGAAAAATTAGAGTGAAAATTTGTTCGAAACCTGTCAGTCCCATTCAGAGGTGAGCACCCACCCCTCCCCTAACCTCACATTGATATCAACTTATTACAACTTGCTGAGTTAGGGGAGGAGTGGGTGCGCAGTTGCCCAGATATTGACACTGATCCAACATTTGTTGACCCTTTCACAGTTGTTGGCGCCCCCAGCTTTGGTCCAAAAATAAGGAGGGGGGGGAAACGGATCAGCCACTGCAATATTTATACATCACACTTTCTTCCAACAAAAGTCGTTAAAGGACGGAACAAAAAAGCAAACTCGACACGAACTGAATTTCGGTATGAGTCAAATGCGCCTGTCTTAGCGAATATATAAGGCTACATGCCTGGCATATCAGAGAAGAGAAGAATACACTCGTTAAATCCAAATGAGAGCAGTTGATCTCGGAGCTGCTCCAGAATGGCGACACCGATGCATAGTGGGTAAGATGAGTTGCCTAGCAACAATGTGTCCCAGAGATGAAAGATCTTTTTCAGAGGAAACACGTCTGGAAAAAAAATAAATAAAAAAAGGAAATGTTCACCTGTGTATAAGCCTTGAGAGACAATGGTTTCAAATAACAGAATACACTAGCCTGCGTCGACGGCGTTAAAGGGTGGGGAATGGGGAGAAAGAAAACAAGAGAAAAATGGTAGAAGCCTAGGGAGAAGAAGTGAAAAAGAATGCCCGCTCGATCGAGAGACAGCGTTATTTGAATCCTGCCATTCTTCTCCCGTTTTCTCGCTCCCCATCCCCCTCCCCTTCTACGCCTATCACGCAGGCTAAGAATACACTAGGGAAAGGACTATAAAGCTGGTAACACCATTTCTTTTGAAATGACGAAAATTGAATTAAGGTCGAGTTAATAAAGTGAGGATGTATGCTGAGAAGTCAAGTCAATACACTTACGACAAAACATCGTGAGGAACCAAGGAATTGCATATAGCTGTAGAAACAATAACAAGAAACACAAATTAACACCATGGACGTATCTCTTTTATTGAATATCGAGCAACGTTCCTTTGGTACCTGTTCTGTTATTTGAATAAACGGATTAGCCAGCCAGAAGCGGATCCAGACCAAGAGATAAGGGGTAGAGGAGGTGGAGGGGCGCTCTCAATGTGTCTTTTGCCCTTTTGTGGTTTTTGGCGCCTCGGCCTCGACCCTGGTCCAAATAAGTCGAGGAGGGA
>OX419341.1:3960594-4010594 GCA_948470475.1 Galaxea fascicularis
GCAAAGGGAGAGCCAATACTCTGGAGGCCAGTTAGTTCCACAAATGTCTAGTCGGGTGAGCTGCTTATGTCTTGAGTTAAATATATTTAGTGATTTTGACTGGGCTTAAACTCTGACTTTATAAGCAGTTTGATGAAGAGTTTTATTTATGTAACAAACCCTCGGTTGCCAATACAATTTGCACGCAAAACATTTGGAATGAATGGCATATTAAAAGCACATACATTGGAAGTGACATAATTGGTGGTTTGGTCTTGATAAGTCCACGTTTCTTCAGTTCTCCTTCCAGGTCCCCTCCTGCCAGGGTCCACAAATAGTATACCTCGCGCAGTGGCCTTCAAAACAAAATTAAAATAAATATGCTAGCTACAATGAAAAAGGTAAGGCAGTCTGAGAAGAGCAGGAAATACAAATTGTGAGGATGGAGCGTGAGGAAATATCACACTTTCAGTGATTCAAGCTCCTCTCTACACCAATTGCTGGAGTTTACAAGATAAGCCGATTGTGTCTTAATATAGGATATCTAAGACTTCACAACTACATTGCATGTATTCAACATTACTAAACCTCTCAAATGATAAAGGGCGGTCTTGCAAATGAATCCTGTAAGTGGCCTAATGATTGAAAACTGTGACAAAGAAAACATAATGCATAAAAATAAAACCTTTCAGACAGCAGATCTTCATCTTCATCTCCATCTGCCAATAAGAAGTGCAAGTTATTATCAGTTGATACCCTAGGCTGCCCCTACAAGGTCCTCGAATCACTCAACTGTATTGTAAGACAATTATGACAACATAAGTTAAATACCTGAAGTCAAATCACCATTTTGATAATCTCTAACTTCCAGGTCTTGAGGACCAAACACAGGAGGGAATTTTTGAAATCCATTGTCCAGCTTTATCTGAAAAAGAAGAAATGAAATGTGAAACATAACCTTTTCAAATATCTCTCAAGTGAGGTAATGACAAGACTTTATCTGCAATGAGTGCATTTAGAAATGAATCTCCTTTTGTTGGTCAGGATAAAAAGAGAGCAAAAGGTCAAAATGTTGAATAATAATATTAGTGCCCTTTTCTTATGCCACCTTGCAAATCCAATGTTAAGTCTTTGATGTGTGACAATAACAATTATTGTCACACATCAAAGACTTAACATTGGATTTGAAAAAACAGCTTTTAATCAAATGCAACACCACTGATTTTGAGATAATTAAGAATAATAACCTGACCACATCCTTATAACATGGTACATTCTAAGAGCAACTTAAGAATTCTAATTCCAGTACAGTTACTATACTTTCTTAGTCCTTTGGTGGAGAAAAGGTGATAAATCTACTAGTTAACTACACATTTTAGACATATCAGCCTTACCTTTCCTTCATCAAAGCTGGAGAATGCCTCATGATGTAGCAACGCAGTGGGAGCAGGTCTAACGAAAGGCACAAATGTAAGTAAGAGTAAAAGCATTCAGATTTCCACCAGTATAGCTTTTGCAGGATAGGAGTTGAAGAAAACAGGGATTTGCATTCAGCTGTAAAATTTGCAGAGTTAACAAGGGCTCAAGTAAATTATTGTGCGGTTACAGTACAAGTTTGTTATACTCATTATTAGAAATAAGGTACTAAATTAAAAAAAGCACACATCTTCATAATTTTATACCTCTTGGTAATGTCAATGGTTAGGCAAACTTTAAGGAATGAGGTCAAATCTGAAGGGATCTCCTGAAACAAAGTAGGTACAAAATGTTATCTTGATACAAAAAAATCCCAGAGTGGGTCATTTAACTCAGTGTTGATTGAAAACAAAAAAATAAAATAAGAAAACATCCTCAATACCTTGAGCTTTTCTGATGCCTGATGGTCCTCCATAAGAAGTTGAAGAACATCTCTAGAGGAATCTGTAGAATAATAAAACAAAGTTCCTTTTCTAAACATTCCCCGGCTTTCCAGACTGGGGTCTCCCTAAAATCCACCACATAACCAAGTCTACTCGATTTTCTCCCCATCTCCTCCTTTCTTGACTGCAGGGGTTTCAATAAGTTTTTAAATAGCCGTCTGAGCTTGCTAAAGTAAGCGGCGACCTGCTTAATTTTTTTTAATCATTTTAGTGAAATCTAGACAAAGTAGGCGGCGATGAGAGGTAAATTCTGACAAACTAGGTGGCGATTTTCGCCGGTTGCCGGCTTCTAATGAAACCCCTGTGACTGGACCAGATAACTCCCTTATATCTGTTTGTCTCTTTTCCTCTGGCCAGGGTGCCTGCTCCCCCACATCCTAACTTGGTCTGTTGTCTTTATTCTCTGACAGGTATATATTATGTACTACTGCTTTTAAAGACACTGCTCTACCCCCACTCTCCAACTCATCTCTGTAAGTTAACCCACTTTGCCTCTCCTATCTGTAAGTTCCCTCACCAGTTATTCTCCAAAGGTTCATCCACAGGTCATCAGATGTTCTTGTCCCCCACTTTCTACCCTAAGTTCCCGCTGTGTTTTTGGAATACTCCTTGGGGTGTAAATTCAATCCCCTATCTCAGCTTTTCTTGCTTCCCTTGTCTCTCCGTACACTACCCAGGTCTAAATTACACCTCTTCTTCCATCCAGATGCCCTACTACCTAATTGTACCAAGACCAATGTCCTCCTACATGCAGGCCACACCTTGATAGCATTTCATTTCATCATCCAATCCCAACCATAAACACACCTCCTTTTTTTCTCTGAAGGACTTTTCACTGTGGACATACCTTTAGAAGTCTTTATAAGAGAGAGAATCTTGAGGAAAATCTGTTCCACATCACTGTTCTCTGACAGACTGCTCCACAATTTTCCTTCCTGCAAGAATCACACATTTATCAAATTACAGAAAATTTGCCTTTAATTAATTATCAAACCAGTTTACATAATAGTATTGAAAAAGCACTTACCAAAACAATGTAGACCAAAATCATTCCCAAAGACCAGACATCAACCTAAAATACAAGTAAATTTATGCAAAGGATGTATGATAAATCTTGGGCAAAAGAAAACCCATGATGACAAGATAAGCAAACGGAAACATTGTCGCCAGAAAAGAAGCAGGGGGTGGGGGGTGGGGGGGTGAGTATTAGTAATAATATTACTGATGACAACACCTTTGGTCCTGATGGCCCAAATAATGGAGAAAGCCCTTGACCTGATAAAATGACCTCTGGAGCCATGAACCCTGGACAACTGGAACAAAAAAATTTCAATACGAAATGAGCTATAAGTCACAATATACTGTCTCTTAATTTTTACATCTTTCCTAATAAAAGATAACCAAAACCAAAACAATCATATTAATTAACGCTCAGCGGTATTACTAAAAGTAAATACCTTCACTGGTCATAACTGACATTGTATACTTACCCTATTGGGAATGCAACATGTGCCCCAAACCCTGTCATGTGGTATAAACCACTCTTGGACAACTTAACTTGACCCTGCAAAGCACAAAACAGTGCACATCACTTGTTTTGTTTTTGCTTTACTTTGTATAATAGATCTCTTTCAAAAAGGTCCAATAGACGTCCACTTATTCAAACGAAGTGAGATCCAAAGTAGGGGTAAATTCTAGGTTTACCTTAGGTGTAAGAGAAATGTTCTCTGGTGACAAATTTCTATGGACAATTCCATGGGTATTTAAGAAGGCAAGCCCATGAAGAACCTCAAAGGCAATGCATCTAATGTCATTCCAACTGGAAAAAAATAATTTTGAAATATTTGTTATTTGACATTCCTTTAACAATGATAGAAATACTTACAGATCATGTAGGGCACTATTGTGTGATTCCAAAAATATCCATACTCCCCCCCATCCACCCCCATAGAGGTTTTTTTGGTTGGCACCCCATCCCCTTCCCCCACTCCTTTGGAAATTCCAAATTAGCTACATACATGTACCTCTCTTTAAAAATGTTTGCTTTTGCCACCCCATCCCCCTATCCCCCTATCCCCCTAGGAATTTCTACTGATCCTCTGTGCGGGGAGGTTTGGATATTTTCAGGAATTGCATCTTCATGGTACAATAATAGCCTTCAGTTGGTGGTTTCTGAGGTTTGCATTGTGGAGTGCAGCAAGAGACTATGGGTGTTTCATAACTAAGGACAAGCTTGACTTTCTGACTCCACACTAAAATAACCATATCTGACTATATTTTATGGAAAGCAGCATGGTCACGAGGTGGAACACATATGCAAACATTGGAGGAGGAGTAATGGAGAGATTTTTCAGATTGCAAGAAGGGGGCAAAGCAATTGTACTTGTGATCATGAAAAGGTATGTAACAGGCCTCCGCCTCCAAAACACTGACCTGAAAGTTTTACAACTTTTCACAGCAGTCTTCAAGTTTTCAGAATATAATTCCTCTCCAACAATAAGCCTTTCTGCAAAGAGAGCAAAACAGCTATAAAGTATACCATTTGAGAGGATAATGATTTATCAATGACAGTAGAGGTGAGTTCTCAACTCCCCGACCCCCACCCCCACGACCCCTCTTCCCTCCCCACACCATAGGACAGTTTGGCTGTGTTTTAATATTGCTTTCAATAGTTTATTTTCTTTCTTACTCACCATTTTTTATCCTGAAAATATCAAGATACTGACAAACGTTTTCATGATAAAGACTCTTCAAAAGCTGAAATCGGCCCACGATCACGATGGAATTCGGCGTCAGTGGAAGACCATTCGTACCACATTGGCCCGAAGGATGAGGAGAAGGAAAAAAAGTCGAAATTCCTATCTGCGCCTGATCAAGCGTGCCCATTTTCTGTAGTTATCTAGAATAATTATCTTAGCTCTCTTTGACGCGGTATCTCGGTTCAATCGGGAGAAAAATGCCGAATTTAGGACAAGAAGAAAAAGTCAATCAGAGAGATCGCCATTTTGTTTATGACTTAGTAACCACTCGTTAGCCTTGGTACCAGACCAAAAATTCCGGGAAATTCACATTCAGTGTTTGTGATCGGTGAATGAATTTTTTGGTCATTTCGCGCAATTTATTTTCCTTTGGTTATAGGAAAGCGTTAAGGGTGACTGCTAGGTCTTTCATTTCAAGTTTAAATTTTGCACAAATCAGAGCATTTCACGTATCACAACAACCACGTGGAACAAACAACAACATGGCGGACGGCGGTGCTCTTGTCGAACAGTATTCTAAACGGGCTAAAGCAGCGGTAAGATTATTACATCCCCTTTGATACATGACTTATTACTAGCTGTGACAGCTAGATATCTCTTTTGTTTCCTCTAGGAGGATGAAATTTTCAATTTGAAGAGGAAAATCGAGGCCCTTCAGAACCAGATTGGTTCTATTTCAGAGCAGGAAGCTGGTGAAAGCGAAAGCGCTGCTGACCCGGAGCTGGAAAAAGTACTCACGCAGAACACCAAACTGAAGTATCAAGTAGAAACACTCAAACGCGTAAGAATGTCTAGTTGCCATGCCATTGCGATTAGTATAATTAGGTAATCACATGATTCCGACTGCAATTTGGAATAAATAAGCACGAGTAAATTTTTTCAAAGACCAACAAAATTGCACGAACCCGTAGGGCGAGTGCAATTTGTGGTCTTTGAAAAAATTTACAATTGCTTATTTATTCCAAATTGCACGAGAAAAATTATTTGATTACTTATTAATAATACACTTGAAAAAATAGACTACTTATAAAGCTTCAGCCCATACATTGACTACTGAGGTACGCAGAAGGCATTGCTCTCGATCTTCCAAAACTTGGAGAAGCTTCGAAAATATCCGGAGATCACCGGAAGTGTTTGGGTAATCTTCGGAAATCTTCAGAAGTGTTCGGGTGATCTTTGGAAGCGTTCAGCGATCTTTGGAAATCTTGGAAGGTTTCGCACGATATTCGGCGGTCTTCGAAATACATCGGTTGGTCTTCGGAAGTCTTCGAGTCTCTTCGTTTTAACTTCGGAAATCTTCGTTGTAATTTGCACTGGTGTTACACTTTCTGCACTTTGTTACACTTGAACTGCACTGCTCTCAGCCAATCACAATCAAGTAAATTTTTCAAGTGTATTATTATCTATGATAAGCCTTCACTTTAAGCTGTAACCCTCAAGAACCCAACGACCCCCCACCCCCCCCCCCCTTCCTTTTCCACATTTCTTTTTTTTTCTTTCCTCTTTTATTTCAACTTCATTCTATTTCTTGCCCCCTCCATGGATATGTTGGGTTGGATTGGGTTGGAAAGATTTCGACACCGCCCCATACATTACTTAATATTATACATTATACAAGCATCACTGTCATACTAACCCTGTTCCAAAAATGATGGGGCTTTATGAGGCTGTGTGGAAATCTTGCCTAATATTCTTCATTGTACATTCATGGTAAACAAGACCATCACTGAAATTTTTTCATTTGTATCCTTTGTTCATGTAAATTTTCAGAGCATCCAGGAGGAAAAAGCCAGCTCCAAGCATGTCATGACCAACTGTCAATTTACCCTCAATGAGTTATTTAGAAAGGCGATCACATCTGCCTTTCCTGATCTGCCAGATGCACCTGTGGCTGTACAGGCCTCTCAGAGTGACAGGTTTGGAGATTACCAGTGTAACAGTGCCATGGCAATTAACCAGGTAAAGGCAGCTGCAGGGTCTTCACTCCTGTTCAAATTACTTCTTTCAGAGCAGTTTTCAACTGAGTATTGAAAGTAATAAAATTTGAGTTTTCTTTGGATTTGCTTCTGTTATGATTGGCCAGACAAATTACTTTGGGCTTGGTTTTGCCACACTCAAAACCCCTTTAACAATGGCAAAAAGGCAGTTAAGAAAAATTTCCATACAGCCCCATATATTAACCTTTTCACTCCCGATAGTGCCAAATGGCACTTATAGATTTTACTCTGTCTAACGCCAGACGATTTTACTCGTCAATGGAGAACCCCTTGGGAGTAAGAGGGTTAATTATACATGCATGACTGTCATACTAACCCTGTTCCAAGGTTTGAGTCACAAAATTCATGTATAATATTAATGTCTGGGGGTGTGTGGAAATCTTGCTCAGAGTTACAATGCATGTGGGCATCAAGATCTTGGGATATATATTGCAGGTAAAAATTAAATTCACAGGTAAAATTTTTAACCTAGGTTGATTCTCAAATCCCTTTGTCTCCTAAGCCTAATTATTCAAAATTAGGGTTAGGAGACTAAGATAATTGATTTTCAACCTTGGTTAAAACATTTTTTACCTGAATGGAATTTTAACTGCAACTTGTACAAGAAAGAGATGATCAACTCCAATGAAATGTTTACTAACCCACCAAAACCATCTCCTAAACTAAATTAATCCCAAGTGAAAAGAGCTTGAACCTAGAATCGCCCTGTTAACCCAAACAAAATTCTGCATTAGTTTAAAAGAAGACAGCACGATGGCATTTAGCCTGCTTGCAGGTGGTAGTTTGTATAACCGGAAGAAGCCCGGCAAATCCGGTTGCCATATTGGACGAGTTAGTGGAAGATCTGAGATGAGTGACTAAGCGCCAGGAGGGGGTAAGGAAGAGGAGGGATCTTGCATGAACTCATCCAATATGGTGACCAGATTTGCCAGACTTCAAACTCTCTCGCGTATGCAAACTACCATCTGCATACAGGCTAGATGGCATCCAAATTTTTAATTGTTTGTTTTATTTGCTGTTTGCAGATTCTCAAAGGCAAGGGGATCTCAAGTAATCCTCGTGAAATTGCTGCAGCAATTGTAACAAACGTGCCTCAGAATGATCTGTTGGAAAAGGTTAGTTAAAACAATGAAATATGGAAGCATTTGAATTTATTATATTATTTATTGCTATTTTCCATGATTTTAGACAAAAAGGGACTCTTGTTAGACATTGAAGAAAAGTGACTGGTTTTTCAGTCAAAGTCAGCAAGGCAACTAGTTGTAGTTTCTTGTGAAGGCCAAATGTTTTACACCCGGGTGACTGTATTGTGGCTTGCTTTCAGTAAAAAGGCTGCCTGATAACTTACAGCTGTAACCAAGCTGACTAAAACCAGGATCATATCAACAAATTTGAAGTCTCATATTGCTTGTGTGCAAGAAAATGAATTTGTTGCTTTGTGTGCGACTTGATCACCAGAAAATATCAGTGTCTCATCAAGAGTGCCAAACATCAACAGAGAGTTGAGCCTTGAGTCACACTAAAATATTTTGTTTTCGCAAAATCTGTTTGATTCCAGGTTGAAGTAGCAGGAGCTGGTTTCATCAACATTTCTCTCAGCCATAGCTATGTGTCTTCCTTGTTAAAAGACATTCTTACAAGTGGTGTCCAGCCTCCTGCGGTTCCTTTCAAAAGAAGATGCGTTATAGATTTCTCTTCACCTAACATTGCCAAGGAAATGCATGTGGGACATCTTCGCTCCACCATCATTGGTGAAAGTATCTCGCGACTTTTAGAATATGTTGGTCATGATGTGTTACGGTGAGTCCAAATTTTTGCATAATTGGCCTTTGATTTAATGGAATAACATTTCCCTGTATTTTGTTTCTATCACCTGTTTCCACTTCGTTTTTTTATAATGTACAGTGAAAAAACCCAGTTTTTTCCTGGCGACATCTTTTGCAAATCTTTTCACTCACTTCTTTGTTTGTTGCTTATCAAAAGTTCCACCACCAGGTAAAAACTGAGTTTTTGCATACTTTATTTTCATCAGAAAAGGAGCAGAAACTGGTAAGAGAAAATACATGGCATTGATATTCTATTAAATCATAGGCCACATACAAAAATTTAACCTTTTTTGACAAAATTAAAAAAAAAGCCAAAAAAAGCACTATAGCACAGTTATGCAGTGGGCCCTTCAAATGAATGTGAAAATATGGAAATCGTGTTTCATATGAAAGTGTGAATGAAGAAATGATGTGAAAGACTTTGCAGTGAATGCTAGTTAAGCAGGAGCTAAAAGAAAGCTGAAACAACAGTGCTCTACCAAGCATTACAAACCAACTGCATGTGAGCTTGTCAAAATGACCAACTTCTGGTTTGTTGAGTCAAATCACAAGATTTTTTCCATTTGTTTGATTCCAAGTTTTTCGTTGTTTCAGTCTCAACCACATTGGTGACTGGGGTACTCAGTTTGGCATGTTGATAGCTCATCTACAAGACAAATTTCCTGATTACTTGCAAGTTTCACCTCCCATAGGTGATCTGCAAGCTTTCTACAAGGTTTGTGAACCTTTTATCTGTATTCGTCTTTTGCCAGGAAACGTTTTACTTCGGGAGACCAAGATAAAACTTGTGATAAACCTTTTTTTTTTTTTCAAAAGTTATTTTTCAACTGTTGTCCTTACCTTTGACTCTCTATGTAGTCACCACGATTTGGATTGCAACAGCTTTCTGATTGCAGGAACAGTAGCGCAGTTGCGATATTTCTTTTAGTAGTAATCTTGGGTTACTTCATTTTTAACAGGAATCCAAGAAACGTTTTGATGAAGATGAAGCGTTCAAAAAGGTGGCTTATGAAAAAGTGGTGCTTCTACAGGGAGGAGGCGATGCTGATGTTAGGAAAGCATGGAATCTGATCTGTGATGTGTCTCGAGCAGGTAAATATTATTCCTTATCCTAATACTAACACAGTGTAACAAAGTTGCGGGAGTATGGTGAAGTGAATATAGTCTACGCGTCATATACGCGTACTGGCCTCGAGAGGCCCCTTCAAAAAAAAAATCTCCCTGAAAAACCAAAATTGAAGGCGAGAGACTTGTCCCTCCACCAAACGAAAAAAATTACTTCTGGCAGTGCACCCTGGGTAATCTACGCGTCCATGTTGAATGAGATAACGTAGAATTTCTTGTCCCCAGAGACGATAGAATGCAGCTCAGACTACTGTGCCTTGTGTTTTTTCTGGTGATAAACTAATAACTCTTGTCTTTCTTTTTCTACTCAGAATTTGACAAAATTTACACTCGACTGGATGTGACTCTGATAGAGAGGGGGGAATCATTCTACCAAGATATGATGCCAGGTGTTGTCGCTGACCTCGAGAGGAAAGGTTTGTGTACAGGATGTCTGCAACCGTTTACGTCAACCTTTTACATCATCATCATCATCGTTGATTGACAGTGTACCTTTTCTCGGGACTAAAGAGTTTGTTACTTAAGATTACATTTATCTTAAATTTGATTTTGATTTTACTGAAGTTTACCAATACACCAAGGCAAAACTCGCAGATTAAAATTGCTAAAAGCTACACTGATGTCTTCCATATTCAAACCTAAACGGTTATAACTCTTTGGTTACCCCATCTCCACACAACGTATTTACATGCCCCCAAAATGAACAAATTGAAATAGATTTTTTACACTCTTAGGAAAAGTTATTGAAGATGGAGGTCGCAAAATTGTGTTCGTTCAAGGACTTAGGGTTCCACTGACAGTGGTAAAGTCAGACGGAGGGTTCACTTATGACACATCGGATCTTGCCGCACTTAAACAAAGAATTGAAGAAGAGAACGGAGACTGGCTTATTTATGTGACTGATGCCGGCCAGGTTAGATGAAGTTTATTTCACGTTAGAGTTGTGTTATCGTAAATTAATGTGGTAACACAAAACCAATTGGACCGCGTCCGACTTGACAAAACAAACCAGAAACAAGTGCAAAGAAAGGCAATATGAAAGATTCTAAAGAGGCAAATGTTTCTCAATATGTTGTAAGAGCCAAATAAACTTAGTCAATGAGTTGTTTTCATAATTGAACAATTGCTCTTTTACATGTTTTCGGAGGCTTATGTAAATCTGACAGAGTTCTCCTAGGAACGAATCCAAATATAATGTGAGAAACCGTCGCCCTTTTGCTATCCCACATTTGAAAACAAATCGAACCAAAAACACGTTCATCTTTGCCATGGCTTCCAAATGTAATAATTCGTTTTGGTTTCAAACGATATTTTTATGACCACTGCCATCAATGAATTCAGTATTTATAAATATTAATATCTATTTTACTTCTATATATATTTAAGATTCATCTAGTCTCTAATATAGAAAATTACATATTTTTAGATTTAGGTTACATCATTATATTATACAAAATTCATGTAAATAGTTTTTAACTTTTCTAATTTGTTTTGGTTTTTAAGAAATGTAAAAAAATTACTTAATTCAGCGTTTGTGGCTGCAATGTGATTTTTAACTGATAAACTATCTATCTATCTAACTCGAGCGCACCGACAAGACCAAGATTATAAACTTACCCTCCCCCTGCCTCCTCCATAAGCTTACCCATCCTCCCCTCTCATTCATTGTTTATCATTACGTGTTAAACTACCCGTAGAATGTCGTTTTTATTGTTTTAATTTGTTTGTAAATGTTGACGTTTTTGTCCCATAGATAAGGCCGACGTCAGCCAGTTTCGTACAAGTTCCATCGTTATGATTTAGTCACTTTTTGTTTTAGGCCGGAATGAGTCAAATTATCCACCATGGCTATACGGAGTGAGAATGTAACTTTTAAACCATTCTTTTTCCTTTATTTTCAGGGAGATCACTTCAAACTCATCTTTGGCGCTTCAAGAGAAGCTGGTTGGTATGATCCTAAGGTTGCACGTATCGATCATGTTGGATTTGGAGTGGTTCTTGGAGAAGACAAGTGAGTTGAAGCCAATATTGGCGTCTTCTTCGTAGGCACGTAAATAATGAATTGAAGACACTTCATCAAATGAGGGGGGAGGAGAAGGTGGGAAGCTTGAAGGGAGGGGGGGGGGGTAAAGGAGATTCGACGCAGAAATAAAACGTTTTGCGGGTTGTTGTTTCTCTCCGCTTACCGGGGCCGCGCCTTTGCTTTGCTCCAAAAATCCGAACGACTACAACACAGCCTTGGGTCTGACCAATGGAGGGCTGTCGTGGAGCAAAATGAAACATTGCTGTTTGGGAGTGCCGGTGTCTCGCATTAAAGGAGGGCTTCCAAGGTTCAAAATCTAGATAAACCGGTGCAGCGAGTAAGGCGATTGAAGTTGCGTGGTGATTTGACGAAATCGTTGAGTAGATTTGTGGTCTGGGTTCCAGGTGCACCACCAAAGCTATAGTACAGATCGTACGTGCTTGGGACCCTAGTCAAATGTGTGCGAAAACGGCATATTTCCGATGTAATGCGGCATTGAAAGGATCGTTTAACGTGAAAAATATCTTCGGTTTTTGTTCGCAGAAAGAAGTTCAAGACTCGGTCTGGGGAAACAATTCGTCTCGTGGATCTTCTTGATGAAGGACTCAAAAGAGCGCTGGATAAACTGAAAGAAAAAGAACGGGACAAGGTTTGTTTTGAATGGATAGCCTCAGCGCTGACAAGACTGTATGTAGGTTATGGCTCATAAGATCGACAACTAAAATGCAGCGTTTTCAAGTAAAACGCGGCGAAGTAAAGCGATTACAAGCCTTGAGGGAAAAATACCGAACAGCGAACGACATTTCGCAAGCGAATTCTGTTTTCCTGCCATTGTTGTCAATGTTTGTTGACATCATACAATAACTTCGTAGCGCGCGCTAGGCGGCGTTGTTGAGCGCAGTCTCTTTCGACTCCTTCGTATATTTTCCCCCCAATTGTACCCGCGCAGCTGGTGTTACTGCGTTCAATCTCTCTCGACTCCTTGAAAGGTTTTCTCGCCAAATCTGTCCGCGTTGCCAGTGTTGTTGGGTTCGTTCTCTCTTTATTTCTTCAATTTCCTGCCAATGCTATTTTCTTTTGTTTTTGAGCAATACATTTTATTGACTGACAGTGCCGCATTGCACCACCTTATACCCCGTTACGTTACTGTTGAAAACAAAACATACGTAACTTTACATTGTTTACTTACAATGCTACTTTCGCGATAAGGCGCATAATTCATTTGAGACGAATTTTTCTGAATTCCAAGTTAAATGCAGCATTCAATATTACTCCAACATTTTCTGTGATAATTTTTTGCAGGTATTGAGTGCCGAGGAGTTAAAAATAGCACAGGAAGCTGTGGCTTATGGCTGCGTAAGATACGCTGATCTTTCACACAATAGAGTCAATGACTATGTGTTTTCATTTGACAAGGTGAGATATTGGGTGAATTTATGCTACAGACAGCCAGATCATCCGTCTGGGGTGAACTTGGGCAAAGAAGGGTAGTTTGTCTGATAATTCGTCTGTGTGCAAATACGAGAAAACACGGATCATCCGTCTCCGAGACGAATCATCCATGATAGTTCGTCGTAACAGATGAACTATTGTGGATAATTCGTCTGGACGAAGGTGCTTTTTGTCCTTCCATTCTCCCCTCCTCCTCTAAGAACTCAAATAAAGGGAACAAAGAATCTATGAAACATCACATATTTTAGCAGCCAGCCGGGGGTTTAAACACGTGGAAGACAATCAGAGAAAACTGTATGGCGAGGAAAGAACCAAATTGACGAGCTTTTGCAAAGAGTGGTGAGTTTTAAATTAAGCCATGAAGTTGCATTTCAGTTCTTTCACAACTCAAATCAATTCTGCTTACGCCATGAGGCGCATAAGGCTGCACCTTTGGCTCTCCAACCAGCCAACCCTGCCTCGTACAGTGCTCCTGGCTTTGGCCCAGTTGGCCCACCCCTCCTACCTGCGCTCCTTTTCCACTGTCCTTCTTCATGTCGTCTTTGCACGGCCCGTTTTCCTTTTTCCTTCTTGCTTCCACTCCATCGCCACAATGCGGTCATTAGTTGTTCTCCCTCCAGAGCACATGTCCATTCCAGTTCCATCGCCTCCTTCGGATCTCATCCCTGATTGTATCCACATCATCGTAAGCCGCTCCTCAATGACATTTTTTCGTTCTCATCAGATGTTAGACGACAAAGGAAACACTGCAGTGTATCTTCTTTATGCGTACACGCGCATCAGATCCATCATGCGAACGGCCAACATCGACCGCAGCAACCTGGAGTCGTGTTTAGCTAACACAGAAATCTCACTGGAGCATCCGAAAGAGTGGAAACTGGGCAAGTGCATCGTGCGTTTCCCAGAAATCCTCTCGCGCGTGCTGGATGATCTCATGATGCACACATTGTGTGAATTCATGTACGAGATGGCCACCACACTGACAGAGTTCTATGATAACTGTTACTGTGTTGAGAAAGACCGCAAGACCGGCGAGGTGATCAAGGTCAACATGGGTCGTGTGCTACTACTCGAGGCCACCGCTAGAGTCATGGAAACGGCTTTCTACATCCTGGGAATCAAACCTGTTACGAAAATGTGAAGGCTACACGAAGGAAGTAGACTACAAGCAAAGAAACATGGCCAAATATTTTTTAGACACCGAACCAATTTGTGTTCGTGAAGGCTTGAAATAAATTATTAATAAATGGTCAGTATTGCTTAAGGTATAGTTTTACTTTCACACAGAAATTAGAATTCATTATTTTCAACTATGTATCGTCAGAATGGAAATAAACTGGGACTTGTTCCCGCTCCCTTGTGTACGGGAAAATGGTTTGTTCTTTCGTCAGGAAATTTCTTGGTATTTTGCTCTCTCGGTACCATGATCACAATACCTGTCCAGTTTTAATCGAAACACCGAGAAATCAGCGTAACAATGCTCCTTTAAAGGGGGCATGGACGAGCGAGAAGAGAAATCTGCCCGGCAGTGCACGGGAATTGTACTGGTTTTTTTGCTTGACCTTCCATGGGTAAAAAAGAGAAAGAAAAACAAGTGATGATTGTCTGATAGGAAACTTGTTCGAAATGATTCTCTCGGACAGAAACTACATTTGCAACTTTGTTTTAATACGGTAGAACCTGTTTACTGCCCTGCACGTTGAGATTACCATGAAAGGTTCAATTGAAAGAAAAGCACTATTCACTGTTAAGTCGAATATGAAACATATTCGTAACCCCTGGGTGTGAGCATTGACGACGACACCATTTTAACAATGACTTGTGAGTTCATGGTGTCTCAGTATTTTCTCCGAAACTTAAAATCAATTTAAAAGTTTTATTCTGCGCCGTCTGTTTACTGAGTTGATGCCGTCATTAACATGATCAACACGCACGACTCTACCATGCCGTCGGGTTGCGGGAGTCCTGTTTCGCTTTTGTAAACGGTCATTGCCAATTTTAACGGTCGATGTCATCATTGGTAACCACGCCGTTAGTAGGGCGGATGTTAGACTACGAGCAGTCTCCCTTTTGCTCTAAATCTGTGGAACGAACGCGAACATGAGTTGGGAGCGGCGATGCCGCAAGCCGCTAGATTCGTGGGCGCCAGCACGAGCAAAAAGAGAGACTGCAAGGGTTTTATACATTCTGAAGCCCGGCACTCCGATGACGGGGTGTTTTGATTGGTCGGTCATTGAAGCAATGAAGCGTAACTGTCATCAACATTTATGAAGTCTGATCAGAAATGCTGTATGAAATTTTCACTCTTACTGGCGCCCACGAAACTAGCGGCTCGCGGCTTCGCGGCTTTAACATCTCGTTCTCACTCGTTCTACAGATTTTCGAGCAATAGAGATTGTTCGCAGTCTTGGCAGATATCAGTCGTCTCAGGCTCACAGGCAGATCACTAGAAATTCACTACACGGACCGCCTGATCAATACAGTTAACTGAGCAGGTATTCACACTGGTAATCCTGACCTGTGGTCAACAGCAATATTTATTTGTATTAAATGATCCCCGCAATAAAACACACTGAGGACAGAAGGACTTTCAAGACTGAGCGATATAACCAAAGTACAGTGGTAAGAGATCTTTTCCAATTTTTCCTGTAGCTAGCTGCGTGGATGGTTCACCAATCGCTCTCGACCCTGCAAACGGTGCAGGGTGACTCCAGTGGCTAAGTGAAGAGTCACTTCTGTCGATTTAAGAAAGATATTTCCAATATTTGTTGCATATGTGGACTCCATTCTCTATGTTTTCTTTAGGGTGCCTTGGATTTCATACTTAATTTTCTCGGGAGCTTCCCTCCACGTTCCCCACTTTGTCAAGAAGGGTCCGTTTGTGTTCACCGTATTTTTTTCATCCGTTCACTCACCATTGGCCACGCGTGTTTTTATTTTTGTAATAATATTTCACAACAGCAAACTTGGGGCCAAATATATTTTGCGTACAGTCCTTTTAAAGAGGTTAAATAGGACGGGTTATCGTTGTTGTATAAACAGATCTTCATAAACCACACCACACATGAACTGCGAATATGAGCAATAATCGGATACCACGGAGTCAATTATGACTGACAAACAAATGCACACAGACGCGTACGATTGAAACACTAGCCGAGTACAAGTATTGAGATCACTAAAAGCGAGTTACCGCCGCTTATGACGACGTTATGATGATCACTTAGTTATAATACTTTACATTTTAATCATTAATATCTACGAGAAAAAGTACTGTGTTTATCAGACTCTTACTTGAAATCGTCGGATAGTTCGGATATCTGTGGACAATCATCACGTCCAGATAACCTTTGAGTGCGTACGTTTTTTTCCCTCATCTCCACAAAATTCCCAAAACCCCATTTTTATACTCCAGCTTTGATTCACAAGATGTTCAACATAATGTCTTTTTTAATAGCATAGATACAAGACATTCATTAGTTTAAAATTAGGCAACTTTATAAACGAAGCTTTTGAACTAAGGGACGGCCCAATAAACTTACGAATAATTAAACCTTCTATTAAGATTGCTGATATCCTACTTTTTGTAATATATATAGATATGTATACATATTTGTTGTTGTTGTTGTTGTTGTTTTTCTTTCTTTTTTCTCCTATTTACATAATACCATTTAAATGGGGATGCAAATGAATACTTGTTGATCGCGGCCGGGTAAAATTTACGCCATACCCGTACTAAGGCTACTAAAACCGTTGGGTGCGTTGATTGCATGCATCACTGAGCTAAAGTTCTGCGTCCCGCCCAAGCAGCTGCAAAACAATTGTCAACCTGTTTAGAACTGTTCTTCTCGTCTTTTTATCGAACACTATTTAGGAGTGCCACTTTGACAAACTTCCCGAACTTCAGGGATATAACTCGTGTATAAGACGGTAACATTATTTTTCATCAGGGTCGAAACATTTGAGAGCTACGGCTCTCAAAACTGTGACACTCGTGACACTGTTCTAATACTCTTATATTGCGTCTTCTCTTGAACAGAACTGTGTCAGTCACCGAGAGTTTGTCTAAAAAGGGAATCTCGAAAAGGATATGAATTTTCGTTTCTAGTTTAAAACTTTATAATAAAAATGAGCGAAAAAAGAGTGAACGACGTTTCGATGACTCCATGACATCATTATCAAGGTCGAAATACATGATAGAATTGATTATATATATACATATATATATATATAGTAACAATAGTGTGAAAATATTAAGGGAATTAAAAAGAGTGTTAAAGTATTCAATTACTATGTAAAAGGTTTGGCGCGAACTGAATCCGACTGCGCGTTAAGTTTTGATTTTATAAACAGCTCGTAGATCAAGCAGTCAAACTTTGTGCGGCATTTCTTTAGAACTGTAAAAAACACAGACATAGTATGGCCTTGCATAGGTTAAGATGAGACTGATGGACATGATCATAAAACCACAGAGTACGAATTCGGATGATACTGGCCTTAGAGGAGTTGCGACTTAACTTTGTGGTTTGACTTGACGTCTCAGTTGGATGTGTGTTAGTGTTTTTCCACGTACATTCCATTCTCTTCGAATAAAGCTGTAATATCAATGGCAATCGATTCAATTCTGTAATATTGACAGCGCAAAGATAGTTTTAAAAGAATCGAAGCAAATAATCGCCTTCGAATGTCACGTACTGCTTCGCATAGCACTGACTTGTACCGAACTTAATCACCGAATGAAGTTCAAGTAAAATGCGACGTTTGAATAAAACAGAATTCCGACTCCAGTCACACTGTAAGTGGACTTTCATATGTATTTAGCTTTCTTCACAATTAACTAAAAATATTGGCCCTTCTTCTTTGACAGAAACTTATTGAAGTGATGAGCAAGACTGGTTTGGCTTTCTCTGGAGGCGGCATTCGGTCAGCGGCACTCTGCTCTGGGGTCCTGCGCAGGCTGTTACATCAAAAGATCGTTCCAGATTACCTCAGCTGTGTTTCCGGGGGTGGTTACACAGGCACAGCTTACTTGGACTGGAAGTACCGCAATGAACTGAAAGACGATCCAAGATGGCATAAAGATTTCTTTGATCACATGCGCAAGAGAGCGGGGATTGTTTGTGACTGGCAAAACCCATTGCAGGGTTTCAAAGACACGATTTTCCTCTTTGTTGTAGTTTTCTTCCTTGCCATAATTTTTCCTTTTGTTAACTGGTGTGGTTTCGCTTTTCCAATAGCTTACATCATCGATTACTTCTTCGGTGACTCGCTCCGAGACTCATTCATATGCCCGGATGCAAAAACACACAATTTCACATCATCTCAGATCGCTCAAAATTCTGAAGTTTCTAACCTATTCAAAATGGCATCGGAAATTGAGTGCATCCCCAAACTGGGACCAGACATGTACTTCACTTTCAGGACCTTTGCGTTTCTTTTCATTTTTTTCCTTCTCTTATATATCGTCAAAAGAGTAGCTGGACCTTCTCTAAAGCCAATTGCCAAAATTCTGTTCAACCTCACGGGGTTCACATTTGCAATGATATTTCTCCCTTGGTTCATAGAGGAATTCATTGTTGTCACACCTTTGTGGCTCAATGCATTGATACTCGTTCTAAGTATCTTCTTGTGGCTTGGGATACCTCCTTTGAGAGACAAAGCATCACTAGCTGTGATAATATACGTGTATGCTTATGCTGTCAAATGGAGGGTTTATAAGACAAAGGTGCTCTTTATGGTGTACAGCGAGTTTAGATTTGCTGTCTTGTTGTGGATTTCTGGAATTCTGATTTGGCTGAGACCGCTGTTTGGCTTGCTTCAACTCAATCTTCTTCATGCCTACAACAGGTTAGTACGTCTTGGCGACTCTTGCACGCTGTCATGGTTTGTTTTCCAAAACAAATGTGTGCAAAAACTGTAATTGTATGTAATTCTTCCTAATCCTAATACCAGTGATATCATTTATTAATGCTCCGGTTTCCGATAATTCGCGTCCTACCTAAACAATCCCACAATAACTTGCACTGCACTCTTAACCCCCGGCACTCACAACTCAGCTATGAACCCATATTTAACAATTAGACCCCTTGAGGGCGAAGGGTCTAATTGTTTTAGTATCACCCAAATAGTCAGACAGAAAAGGCAATAACAAAGTTAGCAAATGCAAGTGAAAAATATTTATTTGGGAATAAAACGGTTTTCAAAACCGGCGAATTTCGCTACTCGAGGACTATTACTAATAGTCCTCTAGTAGCGTAGCCGATCAAAATGCAGAATTTGCATTAGTCCACTAGTTGGGTGATATTAAAACATCCGGTTAGCAGGGCTGGTCCTTTTTGCGGACTGTACCTAAACCAATCTTTGCCGCGCTTTCACTCTTGTAGATGGCGCTTACAGAAAGCGTTTTACTCTCCCGAGAGTACTGGAGCGACCAGCTGCTTGGAAATCACGTGCCAAAGTGCGTTCCCACAATGCAACTGCTATCGACAAACTGCTGAGAACCTACATCGACCTTTGACCCTTGAAGATCTTGTTGGATTGTCTCCTGAGTACATCTGTAACGTGACAGTTAACAAATGGCAGATGCAGCGTTCACAAAGGTGAAAAACGTTCCTATAATAGAATCATATAAGAACCTTCGGTAATTTCTGAGGCTATTTGGGAAAAGAAAACTGATTGATCTGCTTTCATTCGGGAACTTGAAAATGTCAAGCTAACAATCCGGGGGGTACATTTGCCATTTCACATTTTTCCGCCGACGAAATCACCAAAATATTTCCTCCTAGTTCAAAGAAAAGTTCCATTAATGATGATGACAACGACGAAATTGTGCCAACGGCAATGATGATGCTAAAAGCCCTTCTTGCCCTAAACATGACTTATAGGTGACCTTTAGATTAGGGCATATGGTATGAGTACGAAATAAACTGAGTCTAAGCACACCATTGAAATTTCAAGGCTGTTGACTGCTCAGATCTTTCTCTTCTTGTCGTTACTAACCGGCAGACAAGCGGATTGTAAAAATGAGGTTAGTGGGTTCAGTGATTACCTAAAAGACTTGTATTAAACTTGCTGTCAGTCCCGTACTAGGTTTAGTCAAATACAAAATAATAGTCCCTGTCCTTATTTGAAAAGGTGCGAGACATTGGACCGTATGGATTTAAGTACTCAAAAAAAAGAAGAAAAACCCCACTGATGAAATCAACTTCAACATTTGGCTGCTCAACTTGTTAAAGCAATCCTTTTAGTGTGGCTTACACGAAGTGTATAGCCACATTATGGCACGATCGGATTTATGTATTTGTTCACGAGAGTCGAGCGCCTGTCACGTGGTCTAGTATAGCTACACATGTACGCATTGCGGACCTATTTTTCTTCCTTCACCAGAAAACCAACATTTGATCTCCTCACACTGACACCAACAATAATTGAAACAATCAGCAATGAAACCGGCCAAAAACAGTTTGAAAACCGGTTACATCCGGGAGATATCGAGCTGTCGGAGGCCATGGCAACGTCAGCAGCGGCTCTGTCTTATCACATGGGAAGGTACCAGAGTTCGGTACAGGCTATCGGGGGATTGCAAATCATACTTGGATTAGGGTTTGGAAAATCAATTGTAGCAGAATCCAAGCGGTGGACCGGATGGCGTTTTAAGGTACTTTAACGCACCTTCGTGTCAACATAAGTAGGATAATGGTAATATATGATAACCATTATAAATATACAAAATGGGTCAATTATTGGGTTAATTATTCCTGGAGAAATTCAACTCAGTTAACCTCCCTCACGGAAGTGACTATTTTGTTCAATAGGCCATATTCGTATTCCCGGTATTGAACTGGATCTAGCATGAAGTGGAGGCTCTTGCGGGGGAATCTTTTCATATGTAAATGTATTCCCCCGCAAGAGCCTCCACTTCATGCTAGATCCAGTTCAATACCGAGAATACGAATATGGCCCTGATATGGCCTATTATGAATAATAAGAAATTTGAAAAGTACTTGTTAGCACCACAATGGCTGCCTAAGTTGCTTACGGTGATGGCTTTACATTACAATTTATAATTTATGACAACGACTCGCGTTTTTTAGGTTATCGCCGCTTTCATTCAACTTGTTCTAGCACTTCCAGTAATGGTCCTTCCCATGATCCCATACTTGGGTGGGAGCGAGGACTGGAACCGGATAGCCGTGATAACTTTTCTGGTGCTGTCTTGTGTGCTTATGCTAATCGCTGTGATGCCAACAGGAGCAGAAAACCCCGGATGCTGGGAGAAGTTTGTAAGGTAAGGAAAAATGACACCCGGAATCTTGGATAAGATTGTTGAAAAAAATACGCTTCAAAGGGTTCTCATAAAGGAGCAATCGAATTTTATCATAATTTTACTGTGTATTACTTTTATTTTTAACTTAGGTGGTGCATTGTCAATATATACCACGTCAGGGTTTTTCGAGAGTACTTGGGTGTTGTCAGTGTTGGTACCATGTCTCCTCCAGTTCTGTATTTGAGTGATGGGGGCCATGTTGAAAATCTCGGACTTTTACCTCTGTTGAAACTTAAACTGGAGAAAATCGTAGTCGTTAATGCGGGCTGTGTAGAAGAAGATTTGGGGCTCGCACATGCTCTTCTCCATGCCTTGAACCAAGCTAGAGAAAAACTTCGTTGCTCATTCACTGGAATGGATGGACGAGACGTGTATGAGGACATTAGAAGGAAGATTGTCGATAGACCGGCGGGCAAACAACCCAGAAGTTATCGATTTAAAGTTGAGTACTTCGAGGTCAAAGACTACGGTGGGGAGCAGAAGATCGGACAAGGAGAAATTCTTTACCTTCTACCACGCCACCCTGAGCTCGGCTTCTCGGATAAGCGAAGGAACTGGGACGAGCTATGCGGTGACGTTAGGATTGATATCGAAGCTGACCTGTGGGGGATTGGACCTGAGGTTGAACCGACAGAGGTGGATCGTTTGACGTGTTGCTGTTGTGAGTGTTGTCATTGCTATCTGCTGCAGTTTTTATCAGGATCATTGTGTGGTGTTTTCCCTAATCATATTACTGCAAATCAGTTCTTTACACCCACCATGTTTAGTGCATATCATCGGGAAGGATACCGCGCCTGCATGGAAGCGCGCGCTGCTGATTTTCTTCTGGAATCTAAGACTGAACAGTTGATTGTTGAACAAAAAGAGGCATCGATTGTCTGATTAATCAATTGCTAGGTTATCAACCAAACATAATGTTTCTGTTATAAGAAGCCTTTAAGTGTGCCATGTTTTTACGACTCGATCGTTTGCCATGAGCTGATAACGTATTTTTATGAGGCTTCTCCTCGAAGCCGCTCACTGAGGATTGTCTGTTTTATGCCGAGATCCAAATATTCGTTATCATTATTAGCTTTTAGTATTAGATTTATCGTTAATGGATTTCATTTAAGTAAGCTGTGTGTCACTACTCGAGCAGGGCGAGAAAATGCATTAAGAGTTTAACTATGGGGTTTTGAGTTGCATTAAAATGGATTTTTGTGTACATTTTATAGTGCATGGCTGATCAGAGAAACTTAAATGAATTTACGAACCCAAACAAAATACCGAGATGTCACTTTGCTTCTAAATTCCATCATCGTACACGAGGCCAGAACTGAGTTTACTGGCGAATTCGCAAGAGCGGTAAAGACCACAACAGCCCGTGCCAGGCCAAACTCTCGGTCAGTTCAGACGAGCGAAAAAAAAAAAGGCAGAGGTCTGGGGAAAACCATAGGCCGTGACTGCTTGACAGTGAGACAAATGCGTAGAATCTAAATCGGACGGTTATCCCATATCCCTAATTCTGTTTTGCGAGGAAGAGATAACAGGGTTTGCTTGTGTGTAGCTCTGGCAAGGTTGATTCAAGGTCGACTCCACAGCCTGCGTTTCGTCATTTGGATAAGCATTCCACTGCCCTGCCAGAAGTTGGTTTCTCCTCGGAAAAAAACACCTGCTGGCAGAGTCGCATTCCACGCTCTTTTTTGTTGAATCAGAAAGATCCCATATCATTAAATTAAACGTCAAAACGTAATAAGAGATGTAACCAACCTACTCGCTGGATAGGCCATTTCCGAGTTCATGTCTGCCTCCTCTTCAAAGCGAGTCTAAGTGCGAAGTTTTTGTGATGGTAATTAGTTCTACTTTACATATGAATGAAAACTAATTTTCATAACAAAAACTTCGCACTTGGGCTCGATTTGAAGAGGAGGCAGACATGAACTCGGAAATGGCCTATTGGGATACATTCGACCTTAGCCCTTTAATTAAAACGCAATTTACAGCGTGGGGTTTAGTTAATTCGTCCGCATGGAAGTATACTTTCTGAGGCTATTTGGGAAAAGAAAACTGATTGATCTGCTTTCATTCGGGAACTTGAAAATGTCAAGCTAACAATCCGGGGGGTACATTTGCCATTTCACATTTTTCCGCCGACGAAATCACCAAAATATTTCCTCCTAGTTCAAAGAAAAGTTCCATTAATGATGATGACAACGACGAAATTGTGCCAACGGCAATGATGATGCTAAAAGCCCTTCTTGCCCTAAACATGACTTATAGGTGACCTTTAGATTAGGGCATATGGTATGAGTACGAAATAAACTGAGTCTAAGCACACCATTGAAATTTCAAGGCTGTTGACTGCTCAGATCTTTCTCTTCTTGTCGTTACTAACCGGCAGACAAGCGGATTGTAAAAATGAGGTTAGTGGGTTCAGTGATTACCTAAAAGACTTGTATTAAACTTGCTGTCAGTCCCGTACTAGGTTTAGTCAAATACAAAATAATAGTCCCTGTCCTTATTTGAAAAGGTGCGAGACATTGGACCGTATGGATTTAAGTACTCAAAAAAAAGAAGAAAAACCCCACTGATGAAATCAACTTCAACATTTGGCTGCTCAACTTGTTAAAGCAATCCTTTTAGTGTGGCTTACACGAAGTGTATAGCCACATTATGGCACGATCGGATTTATGTATTTGTTCACGAGAGTCGAGCGCCTGTCACGTGGTCTAGTATAGCTACACATGTACGCATTGCGGACCTATTTTTCTTCCTTCACCAGAAAACCAACATTTGATCTCCTCACACTGACACCAACAATAATTGAAACAATCAGCAATGAAACCGGCCAAAAACAGTTTGAAAACCGGTTACATCCGGGAGATATCGAGCTGTCGGAGGCCATGGCAACGTCAGCAGCGGCTCTGTCTTATCACATGGGAAGGTACCAGAGTTCGGTACAGGCTATCGGGGGATTGCAAATCATACTTGGATTAGGGTTTGGAAAATCAATTGTAGCAGAATCCAAGCGGTGGACCGGATGGCGTTTTAAGGTACTTTAACGCACCTTCGTGTCAACATAAGTAGGATAATGGTAATATATGATAACCATTATAAATATACAAAATGGGTCAATTATTGGGTTAATTATTCCTGGAGAAATTCAACTCAGTTAACCTCCCTCACGGAAGTGACTATTTTGTTCAATAGGCCATATTCGTATTCCCGGTATTGAACTGGATCTAGCATGAAGTGGAGGCTCTTGCGGGGGAATCTTTTCATATGTAAATGTATTCCCCCGCAAGAGCCTCCACTTCATGCTAGATCCAGTTCAATACCGAGAATACGAATATGGCCCTGATATGGCCTATTATGAATAATAAGAAATTTGAAAAGTACTTGTTAGCACCACAATGGCTGCCTAAGTTGCTTACGGTGATGGCTTTACATTACAATTTATAATTTATGACAACGACTCGCGTTTTTTAGGTTATCGCCGCTTTCATTCAACTTGTTCTAGCACTTCCAGTAATGGTCCTTCCCATGATCCCATACTTGGGTGGGAGCGAGGACTGGAACCGGATAGCCGTGATAACTTTTCTGGTGCTGTCTTGTGTGCTTATGCTAATCGCTGTGATGCCAACAGGAGCAGAAAACCCCGGATGCTGGGAGAAGTTTGTAAGGTAAGGAAAAATGACACCCGGAATCTTGGATAAGATTGTTGAAAAAAATACGCTTCAAAGGGTTCTCATAAAGGAGCAATCGAATTTTATCATAATTTTACTGTGTATTACTTTTATTTTTAACTTAGGTGGTGCATTGTCAATATATACCACGTCAGGGTTTTTCGAGAGTACTTGGGTGTTGTCAGTGTTGGTACCATGTCTCCTCCAGTTCTGTATTTGAGTGATGGGGGCCATGTTGAAAATCTCGGACTTTTACCTCTGTTGAAACTTAAACTGGAGAAAATCGTAGTCGTTAATGCGGGCTGTGTAGAAGAAGATTTGGGGCTCGCACATGCTCTTCTCCATGCCTTGAACCAAGCTAGAGAAAAACTTCGTTGCTCATTCACTGGAATGGATGGACGAGACGTGTATGAGGACATTAGAAGGAAGATTGTCGATAGACCGGCGGGCAAACAACCCAGAAGTTATCGATTTAAAGTTGAGTACTTCGAGGTCAAAGACTACGGTGGGGAGCAGAAGATCGGACAAGGAGAAATTCTTTACCTTCTACCACGCCACCCTGAGCTCGGCTTCTCGGATAAGCGAAGGAACTGGGACGAGCTATGCGGTGACGTTAGGATTGATATCGAAGCTGACCTGTGGGGGATTGGACCTGAGGTTGAACCGACAGAGGTGGATCGTTTGACGTGTTGCTGTTGTGAGTGTTGTCATTGCTATCTGCTGCAGTTTTTATCAGGATCATTGTGTGGTGTTTTCCCTAATCATATTACTGCAAATCAGTTCTTTACACCCACCATGTTTAGTGCATATCATCGGGAAGGATACCGCGCCTGCATGGAAGCGCGCGCTGCTGATTTTCTTCTGGAATCTAAGACTGAACAGTTGATTGTTGAACAAAAAGAGGCATCGATTGTCTGATTAATCAATTGCTAGGTTATCAACCAAACATAATGTTTCTGTTATAAGAAGCCTTTAAGTGTGCCATGTTTTTACGACTCGATCGTTTGCCATGAGCTGATAACGTATTTTTATGAGGCTTCTCCTCGAAGCCGCTCACTGAGGATTGTCTGTTTTATGCCGAGATCCAAATATTCGTTATCATTATTAGCTTTTAGTATTAGATTTATCGTTAATGGATTTCATTTAAGTAAGCTGTGTGTCACTACTCGAGCAGGGCGAGAAAATGCATTAAGAGTTTAACTATGGGGTTTTGAGTTGCATTAAAATGGATTTTTGTGTACATTTTATAGTGCATGGCTGATCAGAGAAACTTAAATGAATTTACGAACCCAAACAAAATACCGAGATGTCACTTTGCTTCTAAATTCCATCATCGTACACGAGGCCAGAACTGAGTTTACTGGCGAATTCGCAAGAGCGGTAAAGACCACAACAGCCCGTGCCAGGCCAAACTCTCGGTCAGTTCAGACGAGCGAAAAAAAAAAAGGCAGAGGTCTGGGGAAAACCATAGGCCGTGACTGCTTGACAGTGAGACAAATGCGTAGAATCTAAATCGGACGGTTATCCCATATCCCTAATTCTGTTTTGCGAGGAAGAGATAACAGGGTTTGCTTGTGTGTAGCTCTGGCAAGGTTGATTCAAGGTCGACTCCACAGCCTGCGTTTCGTCATTTGGATAAGCATTCCACTGCCCTGCCAGAAGTTGGTTTCTCCTCGGAAAAAAACACCTGCTGGCAGAGTCGCATTCCACGCTCTTTTTTGTTGAATCAGAAAGATCCCATATCATTAAATTAAACGTCAAAACGTAATAAGAGATGTAACCAACCTACTCGCTGGATAGGCCATTTCCGAGTTCATGTCTGCCTCCTCTTCAAAGCGAGTCTAAGTGCGAAGTTTTTGTGATGGTAATTAGTTCTACTTTACATATGAATGAAAACTAATTTTCATAACAAAAACTTCGCACTTGGACTCGATTTGAAGAGGAGGCAGACATGAACTCGGAAATGGCCTATTGGGATACATTCGACCTTAGCCCTTTAATTAAAACGCAATTTACAGCGTGGGGTTTAGTTAATTCGTCCGCATGGAAGTATACTTTGTTCATCAATTTTAGAGGTAACTTACCAGGACTGAACTTATATTAGTCAATCTAGTTGCCTGAAGTATAAAGAAAAAGTCATCTGAACAAACCCTCTTGCCGCTTGATGCCTGAAAAAATTAGCATTCTTAAAATTATTCAATTTCTGACAAGTATGGGCCCGTGCGCACTAGGCGAATTTTTGTTTATTTTGTAAAAATATCTGTCATCAGTTCCGTTTTGCAAGTGGAAACGGCATTTTTCGTCCTACCAAAATGTTGTCAAGCCGTACCAAACTTCAAAAGCGCCGTCGTCCTCAGAGCGGGACAAATTTTTGTCATTTTACAATTTGCAAGCGTTAAAATGGCTGAAAAAGTCAATCAAGGAAACTTGATCTCGCTTTTTAGTGTCTGTACCAGTGGAGACAAAATTTGTTGAGATTTTTGTTAGAGCCTTTGTCCCTTTGTTTGTCTGGCACTGTATGTGGCAAAGTCGGTCTTTCCCACAGATTGCAGCTAATTTTCTACATCAGCTTGAGTCCTGTCGGCCAAGTGAAACTACTCCAGGAGAAAGGTAAGTGCTGTTGTGATTGAAATAACCTATAACTGAGCCATTGCCCGGTTATTGCGATCACATATGCATTTGACTCCTATTTTCATTTTCATTTTCAGATTTTAGTATTTTTTACAGTGATTAAGACATAAAAATGGAGTTAACGGGTCGCACTATTGGCGCTTGTATGTATTTTGAAAGACGTCCAGCTAATCAGTATCCGGAATATTTTGACAGTTTAAAATCACTGAGTGAAGCCGACTGAGAAAAATAATCGCTCTCGCGGTATATGGGTAATTTTTAGCAACACGTTTGAATTATTTCTCACTGATACATGGTGGCGTAAAGACGTGATTTCATATGCCTAGACAGACGGTGACATCAAAGAAAGTGCGCGACTGACCGAGTATAGGCTTCCAAAAGTTTGACCGAGGAACTTCGGCCTACACTTTTTTCGGGTGAGTTCGTATATTGGACAACGTTGCATTACACTCCGCAACAAAAATTAGGATTCGATAAAGGATAAATTTAACGTTTCGGAATCAGTAAACCAGAGATTTGCCGTTGAAATTAATTTCATTTCTTGTTAACTACGTCTGAAGCTCTGAAAACGAACCGGTCGAAGTCAAAATGTTTGAAGGATCAGTAGGTTTCTATGGTAACATATCGAAAACAGCGGATAGAAAGGGTTGACCTATTATAGTTGTAACTCCTTATATCAAGCCGAATGTATTTGGACAGCCGTATTCCAAGTTTCCCGTAAATTGTACTCAGTAACTTGTGCAGAAAAGGAACTAGCGATATCAGTATTTAATGGATGGTTGTAATGGCACAACACATTTCCATGGTTACAAAAAAAGCCGCAAAACCTATCGACACATTTCCATGGTTTCAAAGAAAGCCGCAAAACCTACGACATCCTAGCATTTGATTAAAAAATCAAATTGGTTTAAATGGGATATTTTTAATATAGGTTTCTTTCAAAAAAAAATTCTTTTTTCTGTTGTCCCTTGTTTTCCCAGTTGTATGGTTTGTTTGTTGGTGTTGATTGTTTGATGTCAATGTATCTCCAGTGATTTGACAGGTTCGAGTTGGCTTTGTTTGTCAACCAATCAGATTCTTCGTGTTTTGTCAGAAGTATGCCTTACCAAGTAAAGAAATAATTATTAAACAGTAGAAGTTCTATTAACAAAAATAACTCCACTGGTGTCTCATAATTTTCCTAGTGGTTTTGATTTTAGAAGTTCGAGGTGAGTTGTTTACACTTATTTCAAAGTCTGTAACATTTAAATGTAGGTTAAAGTTTTCAATTTCCGTTGAAACATAACCCTTCTAAAACTGAATTACAAGCACGCCTACTCGTCCTCCACTGTTCAGGTGAGCCGCAAAGACAGGAGACAATTATATTCCATTTAACTGAACTGTTGCAAATGTTTGGGTTAAAAATCAAATTAGCTTCTATGAGAGGACCAGGCTGGGAAATTATACTGATCCAATGCCAGTCTTTTTTTTGGTTTATGCTACTCCCAACTCGAATTTGTTTGGGATTTGGCCAGAAGAAACATGGGAAGTGGTCCGAGAGTGCTAGTATTAAACGTACCGTAATTGAGCTTTATTGTGTTACCAAGAGTAATTCTGTTTATAGTCTTCATTTGTTCGACCAAAGATTACGATCATCACTTGTCAATGATAACTAAGTATCTCGTGATGACGGATCCGTTTATTGTGCACGCAATGGTTTAAATCACACGCACATTAATTTCAGTAGCCATGTACTGTGAACCATTTACTCTCTCACTGATCGTACTGACTAAAATTGTTTTTCGTACTGGCAATAGTGTAGATCGCGAACCCGTACACTGTGATTACAAACACAGCATCTTAAGTCAGTAGCTCTTATGGTCACCTCTCTTTAACACGTGGCCCTTCGCAAACGCATCATATAACACGGTTTTTTTTACCCTGGCGAACGTTATGTTTGAAAGACCTTGTTGTTTACAAAATTTTCCAAGGAGTGTACAGGTCTCCTGGAGATTAAAGTTCCATGGCTGAGCGAGAGATGTTCTCTTCTATGTGACTGGCTCCTCGTCCGAATACGGCCACTCTTTTTCGTCCCTGCGAAAAGCCCATAAATAATAAATCTTCTCATACAGTAATACCTTGGATGCGGCCCATGGCCACGTTATGAAATCCCAACGCGCATGTTCCTTTATAATTTACATCGTGTAATACATTCTTTTTTTTTTTTTAATAAGAATATTGTTTTTCCGGTCCAGGTTGAACATTCTTATTTTTTTACTTTTTCAGTTAGGCTGAAAATATCAGTCTTGCGTGGGGATTACGGCGTATGATTACGGCGTATGAAGCCTGATATGACACTCCTAACTTCTTGCAGAAATGTTATTAGCGTCGAGCATTTTTGGCTGGTTGAGAAAAAGGAAGAATACGGTTTAGTTAAATACACAAAATTGCATTGTACTTACAACTTTGCGCCTCACGAAATTATATTCTTTTCCAAATCTCTACCTCGGGTTTATTCTTACAATATTCTTATAAATGAAGGGTGTACGGCCACACAAACCAAATGTGCATTGTAAGGGACAGACATATGACAAATCTTGGGAAACAATAACTATGTCTTCTTTCACTGAGTGCGGAGGCTTTGCTGTGAAATGGATAGTACTCAGCTTGTTCCTGTTTGTGAAATTCACTGAGTTATATTCAAGATTCAGGGGTTCCTACTCAAGCATTCCTTTTTTGCGGCGATTCAAGTGACAAAAAGCTTTGACGGTTACTGGTGACAGACGCGGATATATACCGTGTAGCATGAAAATTTGCGGGTTCTAATTTTTGCGAATTTTGCGGATTGACCTCGATCCACAAAAATTAGTTCCCGCAGAAAAAAAATCCGGAAAATAAAACGCCGCAAAAATTAACTCCCAACAGTCAAATTAAAAACTTTGCTTTTAACGGACTTGTGCCAATGGGGCGGTAGTCTGTAACGCAAACAAAATATTGCACGAAGAACAAAAAATGTCAAGTGAACAACAATTCAGTTCATCAGATTGGTGCGAATGGGTAATTTGAAGGAACACCATTTGCTAGGGCGTCTGTGATGCCGCATTTTTTCCATCCATTGTCGATGATCGCGGGATTTTTCTGCATGTATTGATAAAAATCGATCAACCAACATGAGGTAAGCTCACGCATAACTGGAATGCCCATCTCAATTATTGCAATGTCACTGGTGTTTTGCCCAGGCGGGATTAATTGGCTCAGCCGATCTAAATTAAATCAGCCGTTCCCAATTGATTCAGACGTCGTACTTCACATGAACTTAATTCGTTGAATTCAATTCGGCTCGGCTGAAGTACGGCGTCTGAACCGGGCCTAAGTTACTTGGGGGTAGGGTCAAGCTAATTGCTATATGTAGTTGAATATTTAGATCATTCTTCACGATTTTAACTTACTCCGTAGCCCTTTTCATACCAACAGATTCGTGATTTAAAAATAAGAAATCTCGGGTGCTGAAATCTGGATCTCAGAATCTAAAGGTATTATTTTTTTTATACGATTATTGTGGATTTCATATTAAGTTGCACAATTGAATATATTCATTGACAGTAGCTAGCCACGGATCTGCTTTCAACTAGTCAAATAGTTGGGACGTCACCCACGTCACAGTTATATACTGGGTTCAGTCTGACTGATTCATCGATAGAAATATACTTCGCCAACTGCTAGACTGAGTCTTTCACATTACTATTTCATGGTGTGTTTTTGAAAATGTAAGCTATAACCTTGTGTGTTTCATTTGTCAGTTCACAGTTTGTAATGTATGTTATATTTCGAAATTTTCAGCTACAACAACGTGTTTTCTAAATTTAAGAGTGCTACTAGTTAGTGCACAAAAGTGCCATAGAAAACAATTCTCAGAATGTTCAGAAAAGGGATATTACACCGATAGGGATAGGTTTACAGATTTAGCTTGATTGTTCAGGGCGTGCTATCATTGATCTGGGACACTGAAAGATTTACACGGCACTTTTGAACATTCATCAATAATGGCCCATCCTTTAATTTTATTTTAACAAAGCTCATATACTGGGTGGAAACGAGAGATAGCAAAAATATCGAAGTAAGGAAACAAGCTGTTAGGCGCGCGCCAGAGAAGTCGCATATATTAGACCGTCCCCGAGCGAAATCAGTCATATCGGCTATGTTAGCCTTTGGAGAGTAGGGCCTTCGTTCCCAAGAGAACTGTTTAAAGTGTAGTTGTAACTTATTTGGTCGGTGGTACTTAGAGTTCTACCTCGCCGGATAAATTAGAGGTGAGGTTAAGAAACCTGAACGTGGCATTTCTTAGTAGAAAGTTACTCGACGCAGAGGATAATCATGACTGCTGAGTAAACAATCTCTCTTTCGACACCTCAGTTTGGATGATTCAGTGAAAATCGTTCGACATCACTTGCCTTGATACAATTACACCTCGTAGTAGTTAGCTGTAGTTGATAAGCGGCAGACTCGCACAATGTTTAGTGGTCTTCGAAAGATATACAAAATAAAGATTTCAAATGGTCGGGTGATTAAATCTCGCGTGATCGCGGTGGACGTCTGAAAGTTCTTGCATCTGCCTGTACAAGCTGTTGTACTTCATTGCTTTTTTCTACTGCATCGACACTGAAAATGCCGCCGAAAGGTTTAATTCACTACACGCCGCGGTGCTAAGAACGCCGGTTTTAGAAGGAAGAGGAGCATATAGCAAGCTGACCTCAATGTGCCGATCATCAAAAGATTTTTAAACCACATCGCTTCGGGACGTTGCCAGCTCCTGTGTCCGGTGAAGCTGCAAAGCCAAGTGAAGCTGTGACACTGATTTATCTCGTTGCTTTTCAATAGTTACCACGACAGTTAGTTTGTCCCCAACTTATCCACGTTTGTCAACATGTACTTTTGAATAGTTTACAAGAGTAAACCGTTTTAGACTTCAAACCGCTGCCGTTGATTGCTGGGATTACTAGTGAAAAATAGACAGTCAACTGTGACCTTATATGCGAGAGTAACATAATTAACTGATCCAAGGATGTCATCTTCAGCTCATCGCCGTTCATAACACAGAACTACAGGTGGTGCCAACAGGTTGGAGATCCCGCGAAAAAAATTAGTAAAAGGATCATAGTATCAATTTGTGAATGCATCGCAGTCTTTACTAGGAGTTTCACCGCTTAAAAACACTTAAATGATAGGATGTGCAAATAACTTGAAGGTAATTCTTGTAAGTTTTCGATTCATCTAACGCGCAGTTTATTTCAAATTCGGTTAACCTTAAAATAATGGGAAGACGGAGAATTATTGAAACCTATCGGCCTAGAAGTTTCTGTGATGTCCAATGATTTCTTGAACCACGTATCACTGCTCTAATGGATTACCGATTTACGTATATTCACGCCAAGAGGTCATTTTAAACTAGACAATTTGAATAATATAATAACATATATCATTTTTACGCCGGAGAGGTTGGTCGCTAAGATTCCATTCGGTCAAAAAATGGCTCCATTGGGTTGGAGACCTCGGCTCAGTAAATGTTTGTAAAGTTTTGGATCAGTTTTAGAATGTTTGGAAAGAACAAAATTACGGGGGGAGGGTGAAGAAAATTATGGAAAGTTGGAAAATATTGAGTTTGAAGGTGGTTGATGATTAAAATTTAAAGTGAGTAATTAGTAGACAAAGGCCGCCAGACACTGAGTCCGGCCGCCCCCACAAGAAGGTGCCGCTGAGTCTAATAGTGGACCGGTAACTAATTTATGCGTACACTCTTTTCTGCCTTCTTTTTTCCATTCTCAATTCACCCCATTTCCCACTAAATTCAACGGCAATGCCCCTTAAACCTGCTGGTAGGTTGCATTTTTGCGCAAAACCCTAGTGACCTCTAAATCGACACCAGATTTGCTATGCCCAAACGAAAGCTCAGTCATTCCCCCTTCTGAAAAATCCTACCAACTCAAAAAATTTCAAATTTCTTTTTTTATTATTATTAATTGACTTCATTGATAGGACTTATTTAATTGCAACGATATACTAGTTGCAAGAGTAGTCAAAAGTCAGACCGGATGATCAGGCTGAGTACGTTCAACTTCCAACTCATACTGTGTTTTCTTCGTTTTGAAGGCTATCATAGGTTTTCAGTACTAATGCTACCCAGAGTAACCTCAAAATTGCAATGCCCACGAGTGTTGCTTCTAGCGGGAAATTGGGTTTGTAAGTTATGGATTCCAAAAGGAAACAAGCTGTCTGCGGTTGCAAACTTGCTTTACCGGTTTCTGTCGAGTTGTGTCTCGCAAACTGAAAGTTAACTTTTTCACGTATTGTCAGCCTTGTTTTGCTCGTATTCCAGTTCATGTTTTACTTCCAGCATTATCGTTGGCAGCCATTTAACTAATTTTTCTTACTTTTTCAGTAATGACAGTAAAAGGTGTTACAAACAACCCTGCCCTCTTCAACTAGAACTATATCAGTTATTATTTGTAACACTTTGAAGTCCAAAAGACAAAAAATAGCACTAACATTTGGAAGACAAGCAAAAAAGCTGCTTAAAAGGATAACTAGGTTTATATCTTTCTTCCTACAGTTTTCCTCCACCTTTGCAGAATGAGCTCAACACGAGGGGTAGCCTTTTCTGGCGGCGGTGTTCGGTCAGCGGCACTCTGCTCTGGGGTCCTGCGCAGACTGTTACAAAGAAAGATCGTTCCAGACTACCTCAGCTGTGTTTCTGGTGGTGGTTACACAGGCACGGCTTACTTGGACTGGAAGTACCGCAACGAGATGAAAGACGATCCGAGATGGCATAAAGATTTTTTTGATCACATGCGCAAGAGGATTGGTGTCCTGTGTGACTGGCAAAATCCCCTACAAGGCGCTTTTGACACTGTAGTGCTTTTGAGTCTTAACATCTTTGTTGCCATTGTTCTGCCATGTTTCAATTATTTTGGATTCGCTTTTCCAACAGCTTACATCATCGATTACTTCTTCGGTGACTTGATGCGAGCCCCATTCACGTGTCCGGATGTAAAGACACACAACTTCACTTCATCTGATATCACTGAAAATCCTGAAGTGTCCGAGCTTTATAACATGACAGATAAAATTGAATGCGTCCCCAAACTGGGACCAGACATGTACTTCACTTTCATGACCTTTGCGTTTCTTTTCATTTTGTTCCTTCTCTTGTATATCGTCAAAAGAGTAGCTGGACCTTCTCTAAAGCCAATTGCCAAAATTCTGTTCAACCTCACGGGGTTCACATTTGCAATGGTTTTTCTTCCTTGGTTGGTAGAGGAGTATATTGTTATCACCCCTTTGTGGCTCAATGCATTGATACTCGTTCTAAGTATCTTCTTATGGCTTGGTATACCTCCTTTGAGAGACAAAGCATCACTAGCTATTATAATCTATCTGTATGCTTATGTTGTCAAGTGGAGGGTTTATAAAACTCCGGTTCTTTTTCTGGAGTACACTGAGGATAGATTTTCACTATTAATTTGGATTTCTGGAATGCTAATCTGGCTCAATCCCTTTCTTGGAGCGTTCCAAAGGAATGCCATCCATGCTTACAACAGGTAATTGTAGCCGAGACAAACAAACGAACATTATGACAGCATAAACAGCGAAAAACAAAGAAGGAATGAATAATGAACAAACCAATTGAAGAAAACAACCGGAGCCGGGGATCAAACAATCACTTTTTTCACTTTCGTGCTTAATGTCATTTTAGTAATCGTCAATTATTGGGAAATTGTTTTAATGCCAGACCCGCAGCATACTTTATTCACCAAAGCCTTATAAAATTAACTGCCTTCTTACAATAGCTTTGTAACCGACTGTCATAACACTTAAAAGTTGAGTTTCTTTCTTTTCAAGCTAGAAAGCCTGGAAAGCAATGTATACGTGCAGTGTAGCCATGTATGTGAACAATAGCAATGGTCGATCCTACTGTGTGATGTATTTAATTCGTTTAATGTCTGTAAGCACTTGTTTGTTTGAATTGAAAATGCATTTGAAAAATTTTTACAAAATTACTGATTCCGTTATTTAACAACTATTCACCGAAGTGGAAGTGGCTAGTGCTGGATATTTACCAAGCCGCCAATCGGCGCGGTAAATATCCACCACCAGCCACCAACACTGAGGTGAATAGTTGTTTTAGTATATACTAAATAGTGAGATAATATAGCACAAAAAGATGATTTTTGATGGGTTTTACAGATGGCGTCTTCAGAAAGCCTTTTACTCACCAGAGAGTACTGGGTTGACTGGCTGCTCAGGAATCACGTGCCAGGACCTGTTTCCCACGTTTACATGCTTCGAACCAAGTCCCGAAAGCTTGAATCGACCTTTGACCTTAGATGATCTGTCGGATGTTGCACCCGAATACATCTGTAACGTCACGGTCCACGACTGGCGACTGACCCCTTCGCCGAAGTAATTATTTTATCAAATTCTTTGAACATCTTACTTTCTGCTCGACCAGCATAATATACCATTAAACTAACGATCAGTTCCAAATGAATTGTGGGTAGATCCAGTCCTTTTCTAAGGGCAACCAGTCTAAATTATCATTTCAAATTATGTCCTAAAATGGCCGTTCCTCGCCCCTCCTTAAAAAAGATTGGATCTAGCCTTAATCTACTTGAAAATTATCAGTAGCAAAATTTTGGTGAACGAAAGGTCTTAGCTGGATGTTCATCCCTCGTTAAGATGGCGTTAAGTTCTCGGCCTTGCATCCTACGCATGTGAAAACTTCAAGGGTCCATAACAGAGCCTGCACACTGACTTCTAAAGTAAGTTGGGGAACGTAGGTTTCGGTGTTGCGGTTTGAGTGGATGCTGTAACCAGGTGTCCCCTCAAAAGCCTCATGCTCCTTCATGGAGTGGAAAGGACTTAGTAGTTGTAGGTAAGTATCCCCCCCCCCCAAAAAAAAAAAAAAAAAAAAAAACTAACGATTTCAGGCAACTCTAACATAGCAGATAATGTCTTTTGTTTTCGCTCACGTAGAGAGCCTTCATTTGCACTTTTTACGATGGCACCCTCAGGTTTTGCGCGGATTGACGATGTGAACGGAGAAAATAAGTTTGAAGATCGTCTTCATCCTCGAGATATCAAGTTGTCGGAAGCTATGGCAACCTCAGCAGCTGTCGTGTCTTTCCACATGGGTGAATATGAAAGCAGCATCGATCCAGTGCAAAGCTTACAGATCATGCTGGGATTGGGGATGGGGAAGTCCGTAGTGGCCGAGCCGAAGCGATGTCCCGGATTTCCGGTAACGGTATGTGGCGAAATTATTATCATGAACTAAAAGAGTTCTTATGTTAGTAATAATCTTGCCAAGCATGTAAAACTTTTCTATTCTTGATCAAAATTTAAAAATGGTACCGAGCAACAATTTCTTACAAAACTAATTTCACGAACTTCTCACTTATCATATTTGAATCAACCTTACTCTTCAACATTTAAAGTTAAATTTCAATATTTCAATCAAGATTTGAAGATACACCTACGTCTTCGCCTTCATGATGAATGGCAGGTTTAACCGCTTCTCTTCGAAACTAATCAGTCATGAAATTTAATTTAGAAATATATTTTTGAGGTTCATAAATAATGGCGGAAAAATTCCTCGCCTTCTCTCACGGCATGACCGTCATATCCCTAACACGCCTTTAAAAGTGCAAAAAATAAGACTATTTAAATAGCTAAAAATCTCCTCATTTTTCCTTTTCTCATACTTGTTCTATTACCGTTTTTTTCTTCCCTCGCATTCCCTCACTTCTTCTTTTTATTCAACTCAGTTACTGTTCTCGATTTTACGTTTTCCCTATTTTACTGATAATTTATCCTTTATCCATCTAGATTAGCCTTAGCTACCTGCGGGCCGGCTAATTTTGCTTTTTTTGTTATGTGTGAAAAATAAAATTGAAAATTGAAATTGAAACAAGATACAACCTAACAAGTTTGCTTGTTTTCACTTAAGATCATCTCTGTTTTGATCCAACTGCTTCTGGTGTTTCCCATTGTTGTACTTCCCATAATTCCGTTGTTGGGAGGGAGCAGGGTCTGGAACGACAGGGCCGTCATTTTTTTTCTGGCGTTTGCCGGTGTCCTGACGTTTATCGCCGTGTTACCAACCGGGGCAGCAAATCCAGGATATTGGCAAAATTTTGTAAGGTATTGATGTCACCAATGCAGGTGGTATTTAAAACTTAAACTCCCAGAAGCGATCAGTGTGTAACTTCTCCTTATGATGACAATATATTGTGTAGCAAACAGGTAGGGTCATGTAGCAGCTCTCGTAGGGTCTCACGAGATTGGCTTGCTACCCTTCTGGTGAACAAAAGAACAAACAACAAAAACAATGGACCCTATCCCTAAAACAATAGAGGTGCTACACTATGCCTGCCAATGAGATTTAGAGCCTTACGAGAGCTGCTACAGTACTGAACAGGTAATGAGAATGGGCAAACTTTTCAGCCAGAGGGTGTTATCTTGATATAACGCAAAATTCTCTTAACCTATGTGCAAGGAAATGTATAGTAGCTAGAAAGGAGAATTAATAATCAGATCTTGGGAGTTAAAGGTTTACCACTCCTGTCCTCTGTCCTCTCTAACCGTGCTCCAAGGGACGCGAAGAGGATAGACGATTGAATCGAGGATAGGTAAAAGACTCTAGTTAGTAGCTGAAAAATGGCTGCAGCAGTAACCTTGAATTTAACTCTGTTTTAGTTCGTCTTGTGATTTCAACCTTGTTAGCAAGTTAACATTGACCTACGTAAAAGGAACTTCTACGCAGTTGACAAACGCTGATCTAAATTGGGAAATGGGTCCCTTAAAATTTTGGTCAAAAAAGATCATGTCTGGCCTAACTTACTGGGCTTTAGCCAAAACATTGTCAAACTTTTAAGTTCAGTAGATATTATCATTTTGCCACTGATCAGCACCTAGGCAAACGAAGCCACGTGACTTGATACTGATCACCATGCTCTTGAACGTTTTTCGGCTCAAAATGTAATAGCTTATCCTATCTTTGCTGGTACCACACAGGCAACAAAAGGCAACATAAAAGGTTCCCTCCAGACAACTTTGTTTGATCATTTCTTTAGGTGGAAAACTATACGATGTTCTTCAAGAATGCCCCTTTGCCCAACAGCACTGCCTTGCCTTATATCGTGCGTTTCTGATTGAAGTTTTCTCCAAGCTAATAACAATAAAAATTCTTCTTCTTCTTCTTCTTGTTACTATTATTATTTCTTCAAGCTGCCACGGACGGATGTGATTTAATTAACCGACAGCCTTCATGTAGATCATATAAAGACTGTCTTGGTCAGTTTGATCAGAAATAATGACGCAAAGCTATTTAGTCCGTTTAACTTTCTCGCTTTTTTTTTTTGCTCCCAAATCTTCCCCATTAAAGGTTAAAGTCTTAAAAAAGTAACAGATATCGCATCGTTTCAATCAAAGTGAGAACACTGATTTTTCCTTAAAACATTTTTTTTAAGGTGGTGCATAGTTCACATATATCACGTCAGGTTCATCCGAGAAGTCCTTGAAGTAAATAACGTTGGTCCCACTCCCCCTCCCATTCTTCATCTGAGTGATGGGGGTCATGCTGAAAACCTTGGGATCTTGCCCTTGCTGAAGAAAAGACTCGAGAAAATTGTAGCCGTCGATGGAGGTGCAGTGGGGGTCGAAGGGCCAGCAAACGATCTCTTCATTGCGATGGGAAAGGCCAGAGAAATTCTACGTTGTTCATTCACTGGAATGGATGGACGAGACGTTTACGAAGACCTCAGGAAAAAAGTAATCGACAGGCCACCGAACAATCAACCGAGAAGTTATCGATTCAAAGTTGAGTACTTTGACTACACAGACGAAGGTGAGGAAGAAAAGGTTGGAGAAGGCGAAATACTCTACATTCTTCCGCGTCACCCCAGACAAGGCGTACCGGGGAAGCAGAGGAAATGGGGCGAGATAACCGAGAAAGTCGAGATTGATATCGAGACTAACCTATGGGGCACTGGACCTGAGGTTGATCCGGACGAAGCAGATCGTTTGACGTGTTGCTGTTGCGAGTGTTGCCATTGCTATCCGATGAACTTTTTATCAGCATCGTTTTGTGGTGTGTTTCCTAATCATGCTACAGCCAACCAGTTCTACACGCCCGCCATGTTTAGTGCATACCACCGCGAAGGTTACCGCGCAGGCATGGAAGCCCGCGTGGCTGAGTTTCTTAGTGGTTCCTGAGTAGGATTTTTGAAATGAACCGAGAAAACGCGGAGCTTAACTATAACTTGGAAACACTGTTGGCTAAACTTTAGTTGAAGATATTTTAGTTATTAGCTAATGTCATAAACATTCTGTTTTTCTATGGCTAACAGTGGTTTTAAACTCAACACTGAGAATATCTTAGGGGCGGGGCTATTTAGACTTTTTCGGAGAAGGAGCACTTCACTACTTTATCGAGGTGCTTCATCCATCCATCCATCAATCCATTCATCAATCAATCAATCCATCAGTCGGTCAGACAGTCAGTCAGTCAGTCAATCAATCAATCAATCAATCAATCAATCAATCAATCAATCGACCGATCGATGAATCAACTAAAATATAAATTAAATACACATTAATCAATTGATAAGACCAAAACTCTTTGAGTTGAATTTAAAAAGCGCGGAGCTCAACTATAACTTAGAGGAACATTGTTTGCTATACTTAGTAGGAGTTATTTTAATTCACGTACTAGCAAATGTCATGCACATTCTTTTTTTTTGTCAGAGAAAAAAGAAGAAAAAAACAAGTACCCATCAGTCAGTCAGTCAATTAATCAATCAATACCTCGACTGATTGATTAGTCGGCTAAAAAATTAATTAAATACACATTGAACAATTGATTAAATCAATTTAGTGACTACTCATTGATTGATTGCAATTAATACTATACGTTCTGTCAATGAGGTACTTTTGAGGGATGATGAAAAACAAAATAAAATAACTGTGAAATAAATTACAAATTATTTTTTAAGGAAAAAATAGATGAAATAGCCAAATGGATGCAGGGTTCACTTATCGGACCTAAACAAAGTTACTGGGTCACAACTCTTAAGGTATTTAGTGTATGTTATTTGAAAGTCATTCGATTTGGTTTATCGTTTTGAAAATAAAAGCTTTGTAGTATGTAATGTCTATATATATATGTTTGGAAACAAAATGTTCTTAGACCCGGAAAGTAATAAAAAAGTTGGACATATTATATAAATCTATTAGATAAGGAGATAGAAAGGAAATTAACACAAAGAAAACAGATATATATCTTGTTATTGGAAATGTTATGTTAACTTAATAAATTGAACCGGAATGGGTAAATTGTTTGCAATCTGTTTGGGGGGCCATTTACCAATTTCTGCGTTTGTCTCAGAGCAGTACAATACAACGAAACAAAAAATGAACAATGACAACTCTCAGTTAGGCACAACGACGCTGTAGATTCTCACAAAATATACTTCGTTTGTGACATCATCTGATCTCCGAAAAATGTACAGAACCATGTATGTATGTGGATACTATCCACATGTAACGGAAGTAATCAAGGCCTTCATTATTCGGATTAGAACTAGAATGATCAGCGCTTAAGACTGAAAACTGAGCAGTCTTCAATGTCTGAGTGGCTCATTCTGGCGTCCCTCAGCGCGATGCATGGCTCACACTAGACGAGTACACATTGTCTATTCCACGCAGCTAGGGGACGTCGACATATTCACTTCTTCCCCGCTTAACGCTGACAGGAAGTATAGTGGGGGGTGGGGTGGGGAGGGGGTAACGCGAATCCATTTTTGGACGTTAGTGCGGGAATTTCTTGATCAAGAGCAAACTGAGTGATTTTAATAAGGTGACGTCATTTTGAGAATGGCACCACAGATGACATTACCCTTTAACTCCCAAGATCTGATTATTAACTCTCCTTTCTAGCTGCTATACAGTTCCTTGTATATTAGTTAAGAGAATTTGGGATTACAACAAAATAACACTCTCTGGCTGATAAATGTCTCTTTCCATCACCTGACTGCTGGACAATGTATTAATATTATAAGGAAAAGGCACAAAGGAGTTAAAGGAAAACAAGCTATTCTGTAGCTTCTGTTTATTTTTTTTTCTTCTGAACATTGAAGTCGGAGGCGAAAACGTCAATAGGAAAAACCAGATATACGGATGTTGCAACAGAACAGGTAGGAGAAAGCATCAGTCGATTTAGAAAAGTTTTCTCTACGTTTTAAAAGCAGTAAATTGTGTCGTTGCTGTTTATATCTTCACGTAATACATGCCACTAATGTACTGAAGTACGGATTTGTCCGGATTTCCATACATTTCTTTGTAATTTTTTACGTTTTTAAATGCCTGTATCTCAGTCAAAACTAGCCCGATTAACACCACACTTGGGGATTTTGTGAATCTCGGTGTGCTCTTTCTGACTATGTGGATCAATAGTTGCTAATCCCATAATTTACAGACTCGTACCTAGTCCTTCACGGTATGAAATCAGGCAATGAAACCACGGGAAACCGCGTGGAAACAAACACCAAAACCTGTTGTGGGAACTGGGAACGAATCGTGTAAATGACGGTATTCAAAATGGCGGCGCTCTGGAGAAAAAACAAATCAACGCAGAAATTCTGAAAAAGACGAGGGAATCAAAGCGCAAGACGTCTGAAGTGACGGTAAGATGAATAGTAATTTTTATTGGAGTTGTCGGCATGTTTCAGCTGTTTTCTTGGAGAAACTATCATTTTCGGCCGGTTTGCTTGAACAAGCTTTCGTCAAATTCTCAAAGCTCCGCCCTGTTTTCATGCTTTCTGCAGCACATTTCCAAGCCGTAACACCCAGTGACTCCTCACTTATGACATATAGGCTTCTAGAGAATAGGGGAAATCGGTCATTAGTCACGCCACAGATGACATTACGTGTAACCAAATGGCCAACTCTCTCGGATTATCCGGGAGTCTCCCGGACACAGAGGGAATCTCTCGGTCTCCCGTGCGGGTGATTAAATCTCCCGGATAAGGGTAAATTGGGTCAGTTGCCCCCCAAAATCTAAGTTTTAAACTACACTTTTTCCAAAAATCGTAGGCTTTAATGTATACAGTCAACTCTCTCATAAGCGACCACCCTTGGTGCATGAGAAAGTGATCGCTTAGGAGAGGTGGTCGCAGTCGTTTAAGAAATTTGAGTAGTGGACACTTATGAGAGAGTTTTTGAAACAGTATTTGACTGAAAAACAAAACAGTATTTACCAAGTGGTTACTTATGGGTGGTGTTCGCTTACAAGAAGTGGTCGCTATGATAGAGTTGACTGTAGTATGTTTCTTGGCTTCATTTTCATGTGTCTTGCTCATAATTGGTTATTACTACTATATAAGTCTAATTGGATGAGCATTCAACCAATTTAAGTCTCTGAGAGATGGCATCACCTTTTCCAGAGGGGAAATGTCACTGTCATTCTAATTCTGTTTCAATCAGAGATGGAGTTTGAGTCACAAAATGCATATATAATTAATGTGTGAAGGTCTGTGGAAATCTGGCCTCAAGATAAAATCACCTTGGCTCAGCACAACTAACGCAAGCCAATGCATGACAAGAAGGCTAAGATTAGAAGCCAAACCCTTGCTTTCCTGTTTTAAGTACCAAACGAAGCAATCCTTCCAAGCTTAAGCTGTGATTGCTATTTAGGCATACAGAACAGTCATTGAATTGATATAATATTTTTATAGTGAAACGTCCATAATAAATGAAGCAAACTCTAAGCTCATTCTGTCATTTACATTGTTCTTAATAACAACTGTGGACAAATGAGCCATTAATTGGGATAAGTGAATGGACACAGAACTCACAAATGAATGAATAAGGAATGAGAGAATAAATGATGTAAATGAATGAATGATTGAATTAGGGACTAATTGACTGACTGCTTGACTGAATGAACGAAAGAATCAGTGAGTAAAAGAATGGGAGCATGAATGCATGAAATAAAAGGGACAAATGAGTAATTCAGTCTGTAGGACAATTACATTTTCGCCAATAATTTTACTTTCAGGCTTGCTCCTGCAAATCTCAGTACTTCTCAACACGAGAATTGTTTGCTGAGTCAAACATACAAATGATACTACAATATGGTTTACTTTGCACTATTTTTCAAAATATTGTGAGGCCAAAATAGGAAAGATGTTTAAATTAGGCACATGGTATATGGTAGAACAAAATGATTTATTTATTTCTTAAAAAGAGCCTTAACTTCAAAGTCACTCTACCTAATTTTGTAGGTAGACTTTGAAGTAACGGCTCTTTATAACCCAAAATGCATTTTAACTTAGATATAAATAAAGTGCCTCCAGTTTGCAAAACCACGTCATACAGCAAACCTGTGTGATTTCACTCACGTTTCCAAATTTTTCAAAAAAGGTTAAGATTCTCCATTACAGGTAGTTGCAACGTTTTGGGTTCGTTGTGAGAATTGTTCCTTTCATATTGTTGAATATGCGTTGGCTGCATCTGCCCGCGGTGTTTGGACATCGGTGAGAAATTCAGCGGCTTTCGCCTCCATGCATACGCGGTAGCCTTCTCGGTGATAGGCTGTAAACATGGCCTGCGTAAAGAACTGATTAGCGGTTGAATGCTGAGGAAACGCTCCACACATCCACTCAGAAAGTCCTCGACATCTGTAGCCATGGCAACCTTCACAGCAACAGAACGTCAGTTGATCGACTTCCTCTGCTGTTAACTCGGGACCAGGTCCCCAAAGGCCAGCCTCGAGATCAACATCAATGTCACGCAACACCTTTCCCCATGAATCGTAATTCTTCAATTGCACCGTCTTGTCAGGGTGTCTTGGAGCCATGAAAAGTATTTCACCCTCGCCAACTTTGGTTTTACCGTCACCACTGGGATTTCTGTCATAGTAGTGGACTTTAAACCTACGTGAAAACATTGTATTAGTCATGGTAGCTCCTATCAAGGCACGCTTTTAGGCTTACCACGTTTCAAGCGGATGTTCTGAAATAATTCACTGATAATTTCGCGTAACATACGGCGTAGTTACCTTATCCTTACTTACGGCGTATTCAGCAAAAAGCAACTTTAGCGTCTTTAATTTCACGATTTCGTAATTTCTTTGACCACGCACTGAAATACCCTTATAGTAAAGATTAGTTAATTTAGAAGACGTTTTCACAAAATGGTGTAGAAACCGTGCAAGAATTTAATGTTTTATTTACCTGTAGCTACTGGGCTGTGATCCTGGAGGCTTATCCACGAAGTTGTCATGGATATCCTCAGCTATATCTCGTCCATCCATTCCTGAAAATGAACAGCCCAGCTTTTTCCTGGCCATATCCAAACCGGCTAACAACGTTGCGCCATAGTCTTCGTCAGAAATTGTGCGGCCGGCGTTAACAGCAACAATCTTTTTCAGTCGCAGTTTTAGCAGGGGCAGAATACCCAGGTTTTCAATATGGCCGCCATCACTCAAACGCAAAACCGGAGGGGGATTGGGACCTTGGTTTGTCATGTTTATGGTTTTGCGGATGAAACTGACGTAAGCGACATTAACTGTGAACCATCTGCAGGTTAGAAAAGCTGGTTAGCTTCAAAGGGCTGCAGCTTCTTAGAGACAATGGAGACGGAGAAACCAAATACCCCCTGGGGTGTTGTGGTTGGGATGGGTTGATGGGGGATACGGGAGGTATGTGAAACACTATGACCTGTGGAGGATGACAAACTTTGTCGTAGGTTAGGGATGATCTCGGATTCTTGGTGAATCAAAACAACCTCACTTAACTACCGTAAAAGAAGCATACCCAAAAGCTATTTGAAACGAGCAAGGAGGACGTCATGGTTGTGAAATGCTAACACCAGTCTTCCAAGCCAGATTTGAAACAGAATGTAGCAAATGATACACTTTGGTCTAAACTATGATCATGATATAGAGAACCAGAACACGTCCCTCCAGTTACCCTCTTGGTAAAAAAGATACATTTCGAGATACATAACCAATAGTTGCCCTCTTTCTTGCAAATTTAACATTATTCAAAATCGTAAACATCCGTAAAAGGTTGATATCTCCAAATCAAATCAATGTAAGACAGGTGTTTAAAAATTTGGTATTGTTGCAATTTTTTCATGGGAGTTAGTAAGTGACGAAACTTTTAAATGACGTATCGCAAAAGTAAACTGACGTACCTAGCTATCCTCTCAAGTCTTCCAGGATTTCTGTTGCCAGTGGGTACAAGAGCTGTCAGCGTCAAAAGCACCAGAAAGGCAAAGAAAACCAAGATACCAAAAGCTAAGTATAACTGATCCCCGGTCTCCCAGTAAATGATTAGAAACAGCATCAGTGGCAAGATACGAACAATCTCTATAATGATTGGCAAAGTCTGTAATTAAGAAACATTGAGTCAGGCCATGACACCTTCGCCATTTTTCCTACTATACAATTGCCTTATTCTCCCCCCCCCCCCCTCCCCCTCTCTTTTTTTTTCCCTTGTTCCTCTGTTTCTGTTACGCATACTGTCCCTCACTCCTTACCTCCCTACCCATTTCTTCCTCTCCGTCTCACGCCTATTCCTGTAAAATTCACGTTCTCCCTCTTATCTGAGTCCTTCCCACCTCCTTTTCTTCCTTTCCCCCTTCCTGCCTGCCTGCCTGCTTTCCTTCCCGTTCCGTGCTTCCTTCCATCTTTCCCCTCCCTCCGTCCCAGCGTCGTCTTAAGTGCTGTCGATTACAGGTACGACTGTGGGAACAGGACTGCTACCTCATTGTTCATTCTTTCCTCACTCACTCTTCTTTCCTTCAGCGCTCACTTTCGTTTCTTTTGAGTAATCTTGTAGCTCTTCGAGACCTATATTTTCATGAGTCCCTATGGCCTGTAGTTGCTTTTGGTATCAGAACTAGGGGTGTTGTTTGTGTTGTATCATATATTGTTTCGTTCTCTAATCAGAGACCGGGTCTGGAAAGCTACGGTTCCACTCTTTCCCTTCTCCTCATTTCAGTGAACAGGGGCTAATACAAATCACATAACATGATTTGTCACATGGTATTAGCGATAACATGTATTTCTCATTATTTCTTTACATAAATAAGAGATTATAGAAGATCAAATCACCACACTAACAACGCATTCAACTGTTTGTCACCTGGATGCAACAATTCCTTTTTCCTTCATGCCTCTCGTCAGCAACGACCGCCGTTCCCATGGAAATCCCAAGCATGACCTTTAAGTCCCTGAAGGACGAATCATCACCTTCTCTCGCTCCCATGTGATGGTCCACAGCAGCTGCTGACGTTGCCATGGCATCGGAGAGATAAACATCCCCAGGCATCAACTTGCCATCGAACTCTCGCTCGTGAGTGGGCCGGTCAAGTCGTTCAATACCATTTGGTGACATCGTTAAGAGTTCGTAATCGGATTCTTTGGGGGATGTGGTGCGTCGCCATTTATTGATTGTGATACCACTGATGTAGATCGGTTTGACGTCATCAAGGTCTTCTAAGGTCAGAGCTTTGCTAAGGTTTAGTCGTTGAATTTCTGGCCTACAGGTTGGACAGCGTAAGAAGAGGTCTCGCCACGATATACCAGCACAACCAAAAGAACCTACGCTTGCTGGGGTATAAAATGCCCTTTGAATTCGCCACCTGTGTGAAAAACCAATGAACACAAGGACCAACTTTCAATTGAATTCCTTAAACTAATTAACAATTAGACCCGTAGCCCGCAAGGGCTACGGGTCAATAGCTATTGAGTAACCTGAGGCGTTAACCAATTAGGAAATAAACTGTAGCAAACTGTTCAGTATTTCTTTGGACGGTCAGCTGTTGAAGTAAAAAACATACAAAAAAAGCAAAGATAGACTTTCTTTCAATGTGTTTTACAACGTAACAAGTTTGCCTACGTGTAGAAACATACTTTGTTTGGTGAAGCCTGCAAAACTATGTAAATGCTGGAACTAATGCTGGAGCTAGTCTTTGGTGAGGGTGAGATTACTGGAAAATGAAACGTAGTGGTAAACAATGAGACCCGAATAGAGAGCTTGGTTGCAGGCTAAACTCAATATCGCTAACTACGCTCGTCCTTGCGATTACATTATTGATGGTGATCGTCAGTGCTTGGGAGTCACCACACCTACCTGTTGTAGACGTGTCCTATACGCTGCTGTATTGTTCCTATAATGGGAGCGCTCCAAAGCAAGACTGTAGACACACCCATTAAAGTGTTAAATGCTTCCTCGTCATACTCAAGGCCAAAAATTTCGCCATCGAAAACTCTCCAGTAAATCACGAAAGAGTAGATGTAGATCACGATCACCAATGTAGCATTTCTGCGCATGAGCGGGAAGGAGAACCAGAGAAAGAAAGAGGGAAGAATAATAATGATTTTCATCCAGTTTGGAACGAGAAATAAAAATTCATGAATGAACCACGGGATGAAAACAAGACCGAAAAAAACGTAGCAAGACGTGGCCAGGAATGTAAAGAGCCCTTTTCCTTTGGGAAGTAAGTTTTTAACAAAGCCACACAGCATAGCAACACCTACAGGTACAGCAAAGAGAACGAACTGCTGCTTTACAATGTCGGAGGTGAAGCGTTCGTCTCGACATTCCTGCAAGGTTATGTTCCTCCGCCTCACTATCTTAGCGCATGGTTTATGCCCGCCGCGTAAAGTGTCGCCGAACAAGAAATCAATCACAAAGGCTAACGGGCAGGCGTAGGACGACCAAAGAAGCATGGGAATTATGAAGGCGACGAACAAAGTCATAGTAAACAGGATGATCGATTGTAAGATCCCTTGAAAGGGTTTTCGCCAATTGCAAAAGATTCCACTTCTGCTTCGCATGTGCTCGAAGAATTCTTGGTGCCACTTTGGATCATCTTCTTTGCCATTCCTATATTTCCAGTCCAGGTAGGCCGTTCCTGTGTAACCGCCCCCTGACACACAGCTTAAGTAATCGATGTTGACATTCTTCTGGAGCAGTCTGCGCAGGACACCGGAGCACAGGGACGCTGACCGGATGCCCCCTCCAGAGAACGCCAGCCCAACCTTTGCCATAGCTTGGTTAAAACGTACGTTCGTCTTGATACTGCGAAAAGAAAAAGGGTTTTCTTAGCTCTCCCACCTTCCGACGAAAGTTCATATTCATTGGAAAGAGCTTACCGCAAAAGCATCAACTGTACAAACCAACTTTAAAATCACCGCGCTTATACGGTTCTCACGTCTTCAAGCATTCTGTTTTGTATTTAGTAATTCAGTTTGTCATCGGCAATTGAAGTGGTGTTGTCATGGCCACGTGCCATAACGGTACCGCAGATATCCCCTTTGGCCATATAATTTGGGTAAGCACGTGCTATAAGGGGTTAATTGTGGAAACTTTCAAACGTATAGCTACTGTGGGTATCGGGTTATCGTATCTCGTGTTTCACTTTTCTCATGTTACGTTGCACAGTTCCTCCTGAGATTGCTTTCTCAACCACTCTCTCTATTACCGCATGAGGGTGGCAGAGAGGGTTCGGTTACTCTTATCGTTAATTGTTTTTACTGTTATTTTCTCAAGAAACGACTCTCATTGTCAAATTACAAATAGTGTGTTGTCTGTTGGGATCTATTGGGAAATAAAAACAAAAATGAGATGCAAACCAAATTTCTTCTGCGAGAGTGCGTGTCCCCTGGGGCCACACGGGGTCACCGGAAGACACTGTTTAAAAAAGTAATTGTATGCGAGAGCAGATTTTAAACTTTTTCAATGCGGTTCGTATTTACCACATGTGGTCCGATACTGGTTGACAGTCATGATATTTTTGTTTCCAACAGTATTCTGACGAGTGCTGAACGAACTGTGACTCTGTATAGAGTATGTTTAAGCCGTTTTTAAAAACCCAGATTCAACAGGCACAATGCAACTGGCCGTTAAACTCGGGTAAGTGTAAATTCATTTATATCTACAACAATAAGGTTACATGTAGGCTTGCTTCCTTTAGAATACAAAAGGGTAAGAGCGAATGTCTCTCCAACCCTACGCTCCATTCTCTCTCTCGGTCAAGACCACGTTCTCCACGTTATGCATAAATTTAGCCTTAAAGTGGGATTTAACGGTTGAGTTAGGGTTTAATTTATTTATTTCGATACCAAGTCGTTGCTTTACTGCAATTGGTGGCAGTAATGTCTAACATCTGAACCCCAATATTAAATTCCCAGAGGTATATATACCTACAGTCCAGCTCTTTCACACACCGGTAACTGCTTGAAACATACACGA